>VXAC01001325.1:1050490-1084263 GCA_013399225.1 Rhipidura dahli
AAGAATATTCAAACCTCTACAAAGGCAGAAGATTCTGGTTTTAATATTAAAATATGTCATTTGCAACAACCTTTATGGCTTTGTCATATACTCTCAATAAATGACTTCTAAGATTGATTAAAGACCTTAGCTTCACTTCACGTGTTAATCAATCTCACCAGCCAATTAGAGCTTTGGTGCTAGAGAGCAACAAAGATCATCTCTCTGGCAGCATTTATTGTGCAAACCAAACCTTTATGACTTAATACTGGTAGAGAAACCCATGGCAGTTTATGGGAAAAGAACAGCAAAGAATTGCAATGTTATTTCTGCTGATACTTGATGAATAGGTATTTAGAAGTTGTATTTCAGAAGTGGTAAAAGCTAATGCAGAATTGGCTTTCCTGGACTGAGGCAGAATTGCAGACTCCTAAGCTACCCATGCTCTTCCTTCTTTTTATGACTCGGAATATGTCAATTAAATTTGCTTCAATTTCACTACCTGTAAAAAGGGGATAAAACGACCTGGTTTTCCATCTGGATGAGCTGAGGATGAATTAGCTCATGCTGGAAGTAAATGAAAAGCAAGACACCCGTTCCAGAGATTCTACAGTTTCCCACCTGAACAATTTAACTGAAAATGAATTTGGAGCAACAAGAGCAGAACTACATCAAGCTTGCAGGTCACTGCTTCCTGTCCTGACTGCACTGTGCATGGCAGGCTATGGGAAATGAGCAGAGGGGGCCACAGTCCATTTTCTGCCTGTCTCCACAGCTGACCTGCTTAGTAGCTTTTATAACAGTGAGGCCACAAGCTAGACATGGAAAATCAACACTTGTTGTGTCAGTTCAGCTCAGTGCTGAGGCACACTGATGTGCCTGAGTTATACATGAATAAACAGATGATTTCAACCACCAAGGCTACAAGCCCCTGCATTTTTCAGAAGATTTTTAACTCACTCTAAACATAAAGAGAAATTCTGCACTGTGTAGGATGTAGTGTTTAAGTGGCCAAGCAAGAACTGCCTTTTTAAGTGTATGTGCCCTAGACCTTTTACAACGGGTTGCTGTGTCCTGATTGGAATCTCTGAGTATAATGCAATTTAAATAAAACCCAGTGATAATAAATAAAAAAGGTACAGTAAAAATAAAAGTTGAAAATAACTGTAAATGTCATAAAAAGTCTTTTGTATTTTCCACGGTGAATATTTCTAACAAAATTCTTTGTTATTGCGAGGTATCGCAAAATGCTTTATTTCACAGAATATACATTTGAGAGTGTTGAAAGATCAAATTCCTAGAATTCATCTGTTCTTGAGGTGGATGCTTACAACATGTTAGGACTAGACTGAGGGCATTATCTGAGTTCCATGTATAGCCTGAATTCCAGACAAGACTGAAGCCAATTTTATTTATGTTTCATCTTGGTATAATATCTTCCCGTCATTCAATTGTCTCTGTCTAAACACTGCAGGAAAGTTACTTTCAAATGAATGTCTGGGTGTCAGGGGCTAGCAAGCTAATAGTCTAATTACTTTTCTAGTCTTTATTAGTTGAAATGTTTATTAGAAAGGTTACTTTTTATCCAATGAAAGATGATAATCTGGGTTTGATTGAGTGCTGTTTGTTGTTTTAATATTGTTAGCTGTGTGAATGGGTTAACACACTTCTCATCTTCCAGAAGCTGAAGGCTATGAGAAATCCCAGGGGTAGCCACTCCTCAGCCCACATTTGCTGCCTTTGCCAAGGAAAGATCCCATAAGATTTCCCCCCCTCCATCACTTAAGGGTTGTGATGATTTTTAATGTCACTGCCTAGATGGCCTGGAGATTTTTATCTATTGCACTTACAGGTCACCTTAATATTATCTCACTCTGAGAGGGGAAAAAGTTTCTAGTGGGATAATATTAAGTTATACAGCATGACACAAGGTCAGACTGTGAGAGACAGGAATATATGAATAAAGCCAGTGGCCATGAGAGTCACCACTGTGAAAAAAAAAAAAAAAACCCAAACAGAAAAAAAAGAAAGAAGAGAAAGGAACAAAGAGTAAGAGGGGAAAAGTGCTGGTGGAGGAGAGAAGTGAGGAGGGGGCAAAGAAGAAAGATTAAAGGAGAAAAAGAAAGGATCAGGGTCAGAGTGGGTAATGTAAAGTCATCCTTCTTATCCCAATCAGCTGCACACTGTGTGCTCTTGGTGGCCATGTTTATACTGAATTAGCTCCAGACTGTTTCTTTTCTCTGGGACTCCATCTTTTTGAAAATACATCATCAGTACAACTCCATCCTGAAGGCATATTACGCTAATGCATCATTATTGCGCCGGCTGACTGATGATGCTCCCGTGTCATATATCACCAGAGCTGCTCTGATGGGATGTTGGTGTGATACAGAATCAGGGAGAAGCACACAGGTCCCGCATCTAACGACTCTAGAGATGTAAACTATCCAGAGTTAAAGCTAAAGCCTTGGAGAAGGGGAGCCAGGAAAAGCAAGCATCCCTAAGAGTCTGGCAGCAACCTGAAACTCCTGAGAAAACCTGCAGTAACTTTGAGTTACATTAGTGGAAGTGCCTGGAAGGCTGCCAAAATCCAGCTGCTGGGCTTGGACAAAAGTCACGAAAATCTCAGCAACATTGCAGTAATGAGAGGCAGCTACCAGAAGCCTGAGAGGGCATACAGCAACATCCCACTCCAGCCTGCCTGAGAAAGCAAAATCACAGCTTGACTGATAAACAGATAAGGGAAGGAATGGGGAAAGTGGGGACACCTGTCACGGGGCGGTTGGCCTTGGTTCCCTTCCAGATAAGCATCTCTTCTCTCCTCCCTGAAACACTGTCATGCTGCCATGCTGCCTCTATAGTTTTCTGTGGAAGCCAGTGGCTGCTGTGATGGATGGGCTTGCAGAATCCAGCCCTGGCCAGTGGGAAGTTGCAACACCCTCTCGTTAATCTGCTTCGGGAGAAGGGTGGAAGAAGAATGGAAACTTGGCTTAATGGCTGCCTGAAACTTGGCATGAACCAATAATTTCTTGATCCACACACACATACACTCCTCCTGTCCTGCAAAGGGTTTGCCCAATACCATGTAAAAGCCCAGCTTTGTTTTGCACACACCTACCTTTACCTCAGTGCTTCCTCCCAGTCCATGCACCTGTCTCCTACTCCCAAGCAGAGTCTGGTTCTCCCTCTGCTTGTGGCCTCCCAGTGCCCTGCAGCAATTTCTGTCTCTGTGCCCTAGCTCTCCAGCAGCCAGAGTGGGACCTGTGGATAAACCTCTGCAAGACACAGCACTGTACTTCTCTGAGCAAGGTCTCTGTTTCAGATTGTTTCCTACAAAATGAGTCTGAAATAAGGCTCTTTCTTCTCATAGAACATGTCCCTTGCTTCACCAGTTGTAATTCCCCTAGGGATAAACTTGTGCAATGGTCAAGCCATTGGTAATCATAATTCCATGAGCTCAATTCTTCTCAGTCTTTTTCCATCATGTCACCTATGTAACAGTGGGCCTCGAGCACATCTGAGGTATCTCTTCTGTTCAGAATGGAATTACTCCAAATTTACACCCACACTGCTGAGAGTTGAATTTGCTCCAGTGGTGCTAACCAAAAAGGATTTTTACCAGATTGGTTGGAAATGTAAACTGTCAGAAATTAGGAAAGGCCTCAGCTCAGCATAGCAAGACATCATTTTCTCCCTTAGTCTTCTAAAACTACTGTGTAGTTGCCATACTCCACATATCTTTTAATGGACTTGGTATTCTGCTGTTTCACAAGGGAAGTAATCCCATCACAAGGCTGCAACTATATTAAGGAGCATTGGTTTGCAGTGCTCGTCATGTTAATACCAAATTTGGCTGCATGCATGGAGTATGATATTTAAGAATGAATGTGCTGCAGGAAGAAGATCTGAGACTTTGCAAGAATGAATGAATTTTGGCACCATTAAACAATAGTTTTGCTTTTAAAGCATGATCCCTTACAAGCCACTGCTGGCTGTAAGTTCTTGTAATGTATTCCTTTGTAAATTCTCCTCTAATGCAGAAGGTCCCAGATCAGGTCTCTGAAAGATTAATTTCAGATCTTTGAGAGATTCATTGACAACTGGGGTTCATCATCTGTAGGAATGACAGGCAGGGAAAGCCTTCACAACAAAATCAGAAGTGTGTGTGCAAACACATACTTGGAGAGCTGTCTCTTTGTAAAATAATCATTGTCTCTGAGACTCCAACCCCTAATTTACAGTTTCTGTATGGCCATAACCAGGAGCCAGAGTCTCTGTCAGCGGGTCAGTGGTAACAGGACTAACAACTGCCACAGGATACCTTGAGGCAAGTCAGCCCCTGACAGGTTCATGCCCTCTGTGGAAGGTGGTTGGAAGACAGACTGGGCCAATAGCTATGTCCCTGCCTTCCCTTCCTAGACCTGACAAAGTTCTGTTCAAAGCTAATGATAAGCCTGAAAAAAAAAATAATGACAGTTCAGTTCAGGTAAGCACTGTGAAACACAGATGGCTATGTGGGCTGTCCAAGTAGCTTTGGCCTGCAACAACAGGGACTGCAAAATTAATCTGAAAATATCCACTTTTTCTACTTTTTATGCTGTCAGAAGCCCTGTTGTTTCTCAGGTGATTTTCCAGCACTGAGACTCACTCAGTTTGTAACTCTGCCCCTCCAGTGCTGGTCAAGATCAGGAGAGAGATTCTGAGAACAGTAGTTACAAGACAGTTGAAGAGTGCCAGGAAAGGGGTGGTGGTGCCCTCAGGGAGAGACAAAGTAGGTGGCAGAAGATGGGGCAGACAGGAAAGAGCTGAAAGTTTTGGTAATGCACTGCTACATTTGCTTGAATTTAATTCTGGTTTTAGCCGGTGGTTTGTGTTGCTATTTGCCTGAACACCTGGAGCTCCACAACTTTTTGGTATTTAGTTCATAGCTTGTGTCTATGTCCAGCCATATAAGAAAACAATACAGAAGTTAGCCTGAAGTTAGCCCCTGAAGAGGTCACAGACTTGTACTGCCTTTGCATCAACCAGAAGCATCTCCAGGGAAATCAGTAATGCAACTTCTTTCCTTTGGATTTAATTAAAGAAACATTTCAGGCTACAATTTGAAAGCAAACAAAAAAACCCCAAAAACACCACCTTAACCATTGGCTTTCTCTTACAGCTACTGTCTGCCCTGTGCACTGAAAAGTGAGGGAGAGGAATCATTCAATGATAGCTTGTAGAGAGCAATTTCTAATGTCTTAATTATTTCCCATGTGCATAAAGCATTGCAGTCCTATTGTTTTCACAACTTAAATGGGATCACTGGTAAGTAGATCTCTTTGCCCACCCAGAGGACTGTGAAACTCTAGGAAAAGCCAGAGAATTGCATGTAAGTTGGCTGGTCCAGGGCTATCACTTCAGTTGTTCACAGTATCCCCCCATCCTTTGAAAATTCAATTTACAATATGCATATTAAGTCTAGTTAAACACCCAGTCAAGACAACACAGTTGGTATGAAATCCTACAGCAGTGCACAGATTATCAAAAATACACTGTCTTCCATGATCTTTAGTTTTCTGCTGGACAAATATCAAGGGAAATGTCAAGCCTCAGCTATTTTCTCAAGAAACTGCTCCTCAAAAAATCCAGGTTATTATTTCAGCCTCCTAGATAAAGAATGGTCGGCAGCTCTGAGCATTGGGCTCCCTGGCTTTTGCTGTTCCAAGACTGCAACTAGGCTGAAAAGAGGCTGACATGGAAGACAGAACCAAGGCCACCAAGAGCGGGACAGTTCTCTCCTGCCAGGGCACCACACAACTCTTTGCTGTCTTCTTACCAGCATTACAGAGGAAGAAATCCTTGAGTTAAAAAGATGGTTCCATTTATTCTAGAACAAAATGTCCATGAGAAATACTAGTCAGAACCTTAATACATGTCTGCTTTCTTCCGTGGAAAGTAAGAGTGGGTTAAGCCTGAATTTCTCTGGATTTCAAAGGCAAGAATTAAATTTGACTCAACACACTTCTAACACCAACGCTGTACCATGTAAGGTTCAAGCCAGTTCTAGTCAAGTACTTTGTGCTTGAGAGTGTGGAATTCCTTTCTACTTTTCACAGAATTTAACACACTAATTGAGTTGCAGTCATCAAACCCAAATAATTACAACTTACATTCAGTCTGTTTCTGCTGGACAAGTTATATTTGAATTTATTCCGAATGTACATTTATTCCAAATGGAGGTAAATAAATGAGTGACACTATGGTGTAGGTGGGATCTGTGAAAAGAGACATCAACTGTGGAATATCTTCTGGAAAAAGAAACACATATTCATCTCTGAGGTCTTTATTTATAGCATACACACACACATATATATATACACACACGCATCACCCAGGGTTATTCAATCACATGTAAGTTAACCTCCCTTTCAGTAAAGGACTTTCTCAGGGAACACAATAAGCAATTGAACACTTAAAATATTTCCTGCTGTGCTGTGCAATATCTCCTCATTTTCCAGTTTTACTACTTTGGCAATTCTGAATTAGCATTTATTCCTAGCGATCCCTAAAGTGTCACCAAATGAATCCTGCACTAAAAGTATATGCTCTGTGTGTGCTGCCTCCCACCTCTATGTGCAAACACAATGGGGCAAAGAGCTTTCTCCCAATGGAACTTCTGTCAGTCTGGAGCTTGATCAGAGAGTTTGTGCAATGGAGCAGCTGTGCCACCCTTCTCACTCTCACTCTTCACTGACAGGACCCTGAGCACCCAGAACAGCCTGAGCTCTAAAGTTCAGGACAGGCAGTTTGCAGATAGATGTGGCAGTGACTCTACTGTGTTTGGAAAGCAGCTGCCTCTTGGGTTAAAGATTAAAGACCCGCCATTTTCCATTCTTAGCAGAGAAAGTAGAAATTTAATTTTTTTTCCTCTGGGTGAACAGCAATGGGAGTTTGATAAGAAGGTGCAACAGATGAACTTGAGAGCTATTTAAATTTTGTTTCCTTCTGCAGGGGAAACAATTTGTCCTTGTATCAGAATTACTCTTAGAGACAAGAACAAGGAAAGGAAAGCTGGGACTTGTAATTGTTAGACATGTCACTGCACTCTCCTTGGCAGCATCTGCTTCTGAACAGCCCCAGTAAGCATGGAAGCTCTTAACACATGAGGTTGTACACCTATTTCTTACTCTTTACAGGCCAGAGTCTGCATGTTCACAAGCAAGGGCAACAAATCAGAAGGTCTTGCAGCTTTCTTTAGGAAGGCTCAATATATTTATGCAATGGGCATAATTCAAAACATTTTGCAGGGAACAGTTACGAGGTTGGGAAAAAACCACCAATTTTTAGTATATTTTCCATCTAATTGTTTTTTTTTTTTTTCTTTCACAGGCAGTGAATGCAGGAGTTATCATAAAGGGTGAATTTCTTGGGCAAGTGGAGACAAATTTTCAGGGGGGTCTTAGGGAAATTTAAACTTTCCTCATCAAGCAAGAAGACACTTTCTCAAGCTGTGGAGATGACTGCAGCTGTGCATGTTTCTGGGGAGAATGACAAAAATTTGGATATTCAGTTTAATAGCATGAGAGGGGTGGAGGAATGGGGGAATGAAAAACTGTCACTTTCATCCCTTAGCAGTATCATCTAATAACGCAAAAGTCTCCTTAAGGATTCCAGGAGTTTGGATTTATAACATCCTGGAAACACCTTTCCTAACCAAAGGTAGTTTGGAAACCTGTTACAGTATTCGGAAGGTTTTTTTTTTTTCCAAACAGCAAAGCTGTACAGAAAATCTGCAGGCATCCCTGAGATGTAAATATATGTCCTGATAGAGCTGATATCCCTCCTGGGTACAGGTGTTTCAGCAGAACTGCCAGTAGTTCAACACAGTAAGCCTAAGACACTAATTTCTTTTGGAACATATAGAAAGAATATGAATTTACAAAGCATATTTACCCAATCTGCAATTTAGCCAGGGCCAAGGAGAGAGTATTTTTGACAGCCAGGTGTGGTCAGTGTCCAGCCTTATCCCTCCTCCAGGCCGGTGGTGTCTCTGAACGGGTTCTCCTCTCCCTCATCCTGTTCTTCCAAGATGAAGTGCCTCGGCACGGCTTAGCCACGTACGGAGCACACACATCTCTCATCCCAGCAGCTCCTAGCACACCTGTGCAGCCTGAGGTGACTACATAAAAGAAACTCATAAAGCAGCTCTTACATTGCATTCATTTCATTCACCGGCTCGCGATTTTAGGAATGGAATGGAGCACAGCTGGCCTTTGGATGTCAGAAATGCTTCATAAGCCAACACTGGTTCAGCACACAGGCAGAAGCCTTCTCGTCTCGTGGCTCTCCACAAGCAATAGAAAGGAAGCATGTTGGCAGCCTCACAGCTGGCAGTGGGGCTGGCACAGGAGGGCTGTAAATGCTGTGTAGGCACGAAGGTGCAGGCTGCCAGGGTGAGAGCAGGTCACCAAGCCTCCAGGGGCTCCCAGCCACCACACAAAGGCACGATGGAGGCTGCTTTGCTCTTCTTTAACTGAAGGGCAGAGGGTATGGTGGGTAACAGACACGTTGGATCAGGTCTGGTCTGACAGGGACAGGTGCTGCTGGGAGTGCAGATTCATCTCAGGAGGCTTTGGGGCTTTGATATGTCACTGGAGTGATGAGCTGCTTCTGCTTGCGACCACAAAAAGCTCCATGCTCAGAGGAACTGTCTGGCCTGGGGTTTCTCCCTACCCTGACAGAAGTAAACTTGAGTACCTGCTGTCCTGTACCTGCTCTGGATCCTGGTCTGCCTATCTATTCACATGGCAAAGGGAATCTTCCCTGCCCACCCTTCTCACCTGAGAATATGCACCGGGAGGGGTTTGAGAGTACCACTGAAAGCCGTGTCATCTCTGTGTGATTTGGGCAGCTGCTGGAGCAGAAGGGAGCACAGGGGAGAGAGATGTGTTATATCCTTTGACTCTTTCTTATTGATTTGCAGATCAGAACATACTTTGTCATCTTGTTCTTTTCCCTCAGAGCCAAAGCAATTAAAGAGGACAGCAGTATGTCCAACAGAGGGAATTAAAGGAAAGCTCTCTGACTAGATAATGTTTGTATCTATGATTCTTGATGTGTAATTTGCTCCTTAGGACTGTGGGCACAGTCCCAGTGAATTTCTGGGTTTATTAAATTATCCATAGCATTTCCCTTCTGGATGTGGGTTGAGCTGCAGGGGAACTTCCTTCAGACGTCTCTTTCCCAGAGCAGGATGACTGCTCTCAGAATGTGCTCAGCCTGGCTGGGTGCCTCCACTGGGTGTGATGATGGGATGGTAGAGGCTGTCTGATGATGGGGCTTCACTTTGTCAGGTACCAAAATCAGTGTACAGATACCCAGACCTGTGGACTGAGTGCAGAAACCTCTCGAAAATAAACTGTAAACATTCAGAATGGCTGGTGCAGAGCACAAGTGAGAGGTAGGAGACAAAAGTGACCTGTCTTGGACTTAAAGTTTCTTTCTCAAAACCTGTTTTCTCCCCAGACATATCCACATATGTCTTCCTGAAACATGTGAATAGCCAGTCTTCAGACTCAGCACAAAGCCTCTCTTCAGGCAATGCTACCTGAGTAGCGTCCATAAGGAAGGAGAAGGCAATCCAGAAGCAATTAATATGCCAGGCAGTAGTCACAGTTCACTTAAGTAGCCCACAATGTCTTTATTTCTTACAATAAACTTAAAAGAATTTCCCTGAATTTCCCTGAGGCTGATAAATGAATAGGATTATATATCCAGCCTCTATGAGCAAACAGTGCATCAAGAAAACCTCAAAACAATAACAGCAGAAAGGGCACTGATATTCAAAAGGACTCAAAGCGCAGAATATGGCTCCTCATTTCAAATGTCCCCAAGGCTGTGGATGCTCACAACTGAGATTCTGTCTTGGCCTCTTGTAAAACTGAAGAGTCATGTCAAAAATTTGAAACTGAATTGTTTAAAATCAAGGCTTTTCTCAGCCAAACATTTCATTTTAACCTTCTTTTTTTTTAGAAAGGGTAAACTATGAGCCTTCCCTCAGAGCTTGCATTGTCAAACAGCATGCCGATCTCAGTATCACCTCCAGCTCGTTAAGTCATGTTTTCACCCCATTTACTTATGGACAATGCCCAGTGGTTCAGTAGAGCTGTCCATATTGCTGGAGAGAAGCAAATTAGGGTCCAACTTTGAGAGAAAGAGCATTTTTCAGGAGAAGTGTTTTCGTTTGCTTCTCTTCATGGTAATCTACCAATGTATCCAAACTCCGATTTCAGTCTTTCTTTATATGTTTCTAGAAGTTACCCGAAGCACTTAATTGTATTTAAAAATTATTAAAGAAGCCCTGGGAGCCTCCAAGTTCTAACACTGCAAGTATTTACCTCAGGGCACTTGATTACAGTGGAATTTTTTTTTTTTTTTAATTTGCAGAACTCAGAAAAGTCAGAAGATGGCAGCAGCTCATTCATGCATTAAACAATCCCTAAATCTCATGAACAGAACAGCTCTGCCTTAAAGTTATCTGAATTATGCAACTGCATAAGAATAGAGATTGATAATTTACTAAGCACAATCATTCTGCTTATCCAGGCTCTGCAGTCATCAAATTTATTATTTCTCATATTCTTTTTTTTTCATTGTCATGAGTGCAGTGGAGAAATTTACGAGGGTGAGGGAAAGTACATTGTTGTGAAAAAGTTGTTAGATGGATACTCTTAATTCCAGACATATGTTTCCAGGATCCCTAAACTTTCTTCCTTTTTTTTTTTNATCATATTAGAGAAAATAGAAATAAGATGATTTTGCTATTTCCAAATAACATGAGATGTGAAGAGGAATTTTTTTTTTCCCCCTGCTTTTACAGTTGAATGTTTTTATCTTAGTCTGTGCTAATCTACATACCTCATCATTTTCACACTGCCAGCAGTGGGATCTCTTCTCTCCAAAGATTTAATAGCATTAATGTTGCGGTAATGACCTATATTACTAAATTTTCTCTACCTTGAGAAAATTTATCATAGCACATTTAAAGTATGGCACAAAGGGTTAGCATAAATAATTAAACTAAATTACAGCAATCAAAAACACAAGGCAGGCCAGATCCAAGCCGCCTCAGAAGGAACCTAGTGTAACTCCATCGCTGTCAGTGGGATTATTCCCAGATGACACTGGCTTAAGGGATGCGGAATCTGGCATCGTAGCTTTTGTAACACAACCTCCTTGTCATTGTGTGTTCTCTTATTCACTTAATTCATAAAATTCAATCAATCGCAATGGGCCACCCAGCCACTGGAGTGAAGAAAAGAAAATCTATTGTATATGATATTTCTTTGATCAACTACGTCTGAAAGTGCATCTCCCCCTCCTGCCCCCCAGCAAAAGAATGCATCAGAGACTGGGGCTGACACTGTGGTGCAGGGAGCTGCTATTTCCCTCCAGCCTCATTTGTATTGCTTTATTGACATGTTAATGACAAAATACATCCCCAGGTCCTGTGAGGTACAGAACAAGTCAGAGAAATTAGAATAATACCTAGACCTAATTAGAAGCCAGGTACCTGCCTGACATGCTCTCTTGTTGTATTTAGCTTCAGATACTGGAATGTAGATTGATTGCCTGCTTGTTTGATTGATTGATAGAGAGCCTTAGTCACTGAGCTCATAGACACACACATGAAGGAAGCTTTTTGATGTCAATATGAACAAAGGTAATGATAGACTTACAAACAATGCCAAATGATGAGTCTATGCATTAGGCTTAATGCAAACAGAAAATGTGCCCGCCACTGTTCTAAGAGCAGTGAGACTAGAAGGAAGACATGTTGTGTATGATTGAACCTCATAGCTACAGGCAAAACTGTACTGTCAGGAAGATTTGCAGGTGATGTTTCTGATTGCCTGAAGATCTCTGCCCATAAGCAGGGCAACAGAAATTAATCTAAATCCTTCCTCTGCACCATCACAAACACTGTTTTAGAAGTGGGCTTCTAGAGCTGGTCTGCTCCAGCAGGCAAGGGTTTCTGGAAAGGAGTAAGATTGATTTTCTCGATACGAAGACCACAAATGTACTTCTGTGTGGGTGCTAAGGCATTAATGACAAAGCTCAGTGTGCACAGGCAGAAATGCTCAGCAGCACACAGAACTAGAGGGCTGCAGAGTTCTCTGTGCATCTCCCCCCTTTGTATGCCCCCAAATAAAAATATTTAACAACAAATAGGAAACCAGGAAAACTTTAAGGGGCACCTTGATCCTCGAATGCTGCTGAGCCCATCTTTCTCTGATGCCTTTGATCTGTACTCCCCTCCTCTGTTCTGCACAGTGACAAATGCACTGCACACAGGGCACAGAGTGCAGCACAGCAGGACAGATCCTTTTAGCTAGAGCTGTGCAAAATGTTCATAGCAGAGCCCCAAATCACAAGAAACTTGCCTGGCTTCAGGTTTCATTGCAAGCTTGGAACTCAGACCACGTTTGTCAAAAGGTTGCTGAGATTTGCTAGCCCTTTGAGAAATTTCTCTTTCTTTCCCTTGTGTGCTTCTTTTCTCTATTTCCCTCTCTAATCTGCCTGAATTTCTAAAACTATTTCCACACTGTTTAGGAGCTAGGAGGACTCACAGGTTTGGACTAAAAAACCTGCCAAAAGTACTCTCTCATGGTGTCAATTTAAAACCAGGTGAAAATAGACACTTCTTTCCAAGAAAAAACCCAGATCCCAACAACCCAAACTAAAAACACTCCCCCAAAAAACCCCCAAAAGCCCCTGAAACAATAGCAACAAAAAAAAAAATCCAGCAGCCAAAGCACATACTCTCCCTTCCTGCAAATTTGTGAGCCACAGAATTGGTTCATCAAAGGGTTTGAACATCTTCAGAAAGAAGATTACTAATTGTATTAGGGCTAACACTGGATTTTTTTGAACCCCAGAAGTCAAACCAAAACAGGGTTGTGTAATTCTTTTGCAGACCAAATTAAAATGAGTGTTTGTGAAAATCAGGTTTTCACAGAAATCATGTTTTCACAGAGCTCCTTTTTTCAGTATTGTGTTTAGAAACATCAGAGATTAACAAAAGTGTGTATCACCTGGCTTTTACACGATCCCTCACTCAAATGTCTCACATCACTTTGCAAAGATTATCTGAGCAATTAATTGACATGTGGTCAAACAGAAAGTCAGTGCTGAGGTTTGAACCCAGGTCTCCTTAGAGCCTTAAACTCCAGCTCATCTGCCGTGCTGGCAGAGTGCTGTCTAATTCAGTTTGTGCCAATGACATTTCATGATTCCGCTTGCATATTTAAAGAATAGGTGAGTGATCTCTCTCTGGACATACCTTATGTGCTCTGGTGCACATAATATCAAGTGGCATATGAATTCAGTACAGTGATACGCACTTTTTCAGAGCTTTTTGCACGGTATCTGAAGTATCTACCCTTTCAGTACCTAACAGAGAGGCTGGAATTTATGCACAGACTTAATGAACATCTTCAGTTCAAATCAGACTTTTAAGCAATGTGTGAAGTTATCACAGGGTGGTAGGGAATGCTTTGGGTTTTGATTGGCCAAGACCCATGAATTTCGGAGAACCTAGTACTTCTACAGATGCTCCATGGACAAGATCACTATGAAGTCAACAACTCTTGTGTCCTGATACAGATGTCAAGCTGGCTTTATAATCCTGGAGGGACATTTAAAACAAAAAAAGAGAAAATAAAGTCTTAGGCTAGCACAGGTTCAGTTGAGTCATTATGTTTTAATGCCCAACCTTTGTTTGTTTTCTATTTCTCTTTGGAGATCTTTTGCCATGGAAGGTTAAAGATTACTGAGATAACTAACAATAAATGTGTCTGGCGTTGTGACTTTTGACCAATAATTATAACTTGGATTGACTGAAACAAATCTGTGTCCAATTTTATTTTACATCCTATTGCAACAAAATTGACAAGGGTGTGAATTAAAACCTTAGCCTTGGTGATTAACATAAAAATGGGGATGGACATTTCTCTGAGCTTTGACAACCTGAGCCCTTGTCTTTTATCAGCAGTGTGGACTGCAGTGTGCAGTAATTGCTTAACTGCTCCTTTGCCCGTTAGGACTCAAATTGGCTTTGGAGTGGACTTGAGAAATGACTCAGAGTTTCAACAGACACACCCAGTTACTGGCTTTGTACTACACTAAATGCTTTCCAATAGAACATATTTTTTAAAAGAAAGGCTGTATATTGCTCTCTGTAGACCCGAGGGCATATATTCAGTCACAACCTAGGTGCAGGTTGAACGTTGTCTGTGCAAACTGCTGTCTCACACCCTGCCAGCCTGCTTCAGTCCTGCTCTCAAGGGGTGTCTGCTGTGGGGAGAAGCCCTGTGTAAGCCCCACATGACTGCTGCAGCTACCAGAGTTAGCAGCAGGGATGGCTTAGGCAGGAGGCAGTGCCCTCATGCCCCGGGCAGGGTAGGGGCTGGAGCTGCAGGTGGCCATCAGCACATTTCCTGGTGCAGAGACCAAGGTTAGGTGAGATTTGCATAGGTGGGCAGTCATTAACTCTTGTGGCTTTGATGGATACTCTGAAAAGAAGCACCTTACAGCCATCCCAGTTTGTGGAGTTTCAGCTAAACCAAGCCCAGTGTTGGTCATGTCTGAGGTGGCAACTGGTTTATGGAGAGCAGCTGTCACAGGTGGGTGGCTACAAACCAGGGCTATGTTGGAACCAGGCACTGGACCAAAAAACATCAGAAATTCTCATCACTAAAGCATCTTGTTACCCAAACCACACAGTCTTCACCAACCAGCCCAGGAGCCCACACTCTGGTCCTGGTCAGAGTCACACTGCAAAAATAAACATAAATTCTTCAATATATGCTTTCTCCTATTCACAAATACTGAGTCAAAAGAGATTGACAAAAATAAATGAACTTTTTTTCCAAAGTTCTTCTTGTCCTTTTATTTTTAATACAAATTAGGTGATTCTTCAACCAGAAAAGGTCTAGGAGCTCTGTCTTCCACATTCAAACATGTTTATTATACAGATTATTATCTTTCCTGCTTTAAGTAGTTTCTAGCATTTTGGTGCCACAGAGGAAGAACAGCAGCAGGTTTAGTTATTAATAATATGTTGTCATGACAATTTTTCTTGCAATGTTGGAAAAATACTCTCAATAACATTGTAGGTACAGCCAACTTCCAAAGTAGTTGCATAGGCTGATTTCTTTGGGGAAGGGTGGTAAAGGGTAGGACTTGCCCTCTGACAAAGCTTGAAAGACTTTTTAGGAGACAAAATCTGATCTTCTTGCTTAAATTTGTAATTGTTCACTCATGGAAGTGGTCACGTGGGTATTTCAAAGATTAATGGATAGGAAAGAAAACAGAGAATTTATGATACAGTGAATTTTCTGTTTATTTTCAAGATCACAAATGCCAAGCAATTTCAGAATGGTCTTCGAGTACCTTTTTTTTTTTTTTCTTCAGTCTTTGACTCAAGAATTCAATGAAAGAAATTCTCAAATAAAACCCTTGAATTCCCCATGAAGAGGTTTGTGTCAGAAAAGAGGCATTGTCTAAGCCAAGAGAGATAAGGAGGTGGTTTTGGCTTTGGGTTTTCATCATCCTTAGGCTCCATGCCATTTTTAAGGAAAAAAATTTGATAGGCACTGTGACTTTGGTCCCATCAAGGTAGTAAACTTTTCATTAAAGGAAGTCCTTTCAGAGTTACATTTTAAACTATTGGATGCCCTCTGTATTTGGCTTAAGAAGGCTGCTGAGCCATAGAGGTATCTTGTTTTACCCCATGGCAACCATACCATTTAAAATGGAAAGCAGAGACCACCCTTCAAACTCTTTGCCTGCTTGCTGCACATCATTTCAGCACAGTGCACTGCCCCCAGGTAATCAGATACTCTGGTTTTCCAGTTAGTCTACTTTATATGAAAAATAAATATCCATTGAAGTGAAGGAGGAGAGCACCCGCGCATGATGAGGGGGAGAGAGACTTACTCTGCTGCCAGCGATTAGCACACTAATGTGAAATAAGGAAGAGAGGTCCAAATCTCTGGGCAAATAAATATTTTATTATCTACAACAAGTGGAAGGGCTTCCGCAAGAGAAGTCTTGCTGGTGGAAAAGGAGTATGGTGGATTGTGCCTCTTCTCAGGGGAAACCTGGCCTTGAGCTCAGGCAGGATGGTAAAGAGGAAAGTAAGCCTCCCCTTCTGTGCTGCATCTCTATCCAGGGGATGTGGGAGGAGATTTTTTCTTCTTTCCACATAGTTCTTATGAGAGAATGATGACCTGCTTTAGGCTTCTAAAGCAGCCCCTAATTTCAAACGGAGATAGATCCTCATCTGCTTTTGTGAGGCAGGACTTAGATCTATTTTCTCTTCTTAGCAGAAATACCTTTGATTTCAGCAAAAATAACTCACCACATCATAAATCGCTTCTGGCAACCAAGAGCTGGGTGTGGAGGTGGCAACAAACAGTGGGAGAACCCTCCTGCAGCAAAACTGACCCCAACAGCCAGCTTGTGTCCCCACTACCTGGAGAGGGATTCGCAGAAATGGGAGCAGGATCAAGAGACACTTTTGTGCTTGCTCAGTCACACTCCCATGACAAAGCATCTCAAGGCTTACTTGTCCCAGCCATCAGCCCATCCAGCCTTGATAGGGATCTGACTACAGCAAGGTACCACAACAAGACACCCTGGGCATGCTGAGTTGTTTTTGTTGTTTTGTTTGTTCATATTGGTATTGAATTTATTTCTGAGTGGAGCTGGAAAGTTTAATGTGATCTAAGTGAACAGCTGATATTAAATGTACATTTCAGTATAAAGTGTGTGCCACATCCTTACATCTAAGGACCCTGGAAGGTCCCTTAGGTTTCTTAGTTTCTCTGTTTGTGAGGGTGGGTACCCCCAGGAGGGACAAGGTTGGGCTGCAGCTTCCGGTGAGCCTGGGGGAGACACAGGATCTCTAGATGGGGGAGAAAATAGAGGGACAAACAGCAGCAAAGGGGATCAGATAACCTGTCCAGGGAGGTGTGGTACTGGGTTTAACAGTGGCCTCCACTACATAGCACTGACATGCGACACTGGAAGAAAAGGGCCCTTAGTCCTCTGATAATCTCAAAGATGAAGCAGGGAAAGTTCTTAGCATGGGACCTGAAAAAATGTTTATTTTGGAGAGGTAAAAATCTTTTTCTGTATCTTCAGGATGTTTGTGGGGAGAACAGGTTCTGTTTGAGGGATGGTTTTTGTATTTTACAGCAGGCCCTTGTGTGTTTGTCCTTTCTGGGTACGTGGGAAGGGGAGATAGAAGTCTTGCTTCTATCCTTCATACCAGGAGAACAATACTTTACTGTCCTGGCAGAAGGGAGGACTACTGTTAAATCTGTGAGGGTAGGGTTTACGAGTACTGATAAGGTAGCCCAATTTACCCTGAGTAGCCTCAAGGTGCTGTATGTTAAGGGTCTCTCAGTTTTAGCCCTGAGCTGTATATCTGCAGATGGCCATGACCATTTCCTGGCACCCCAGGATACCAGGCTCATTGTGGCAGCACTGCCCAGATATGCAGAGAGGGATAGACTGGCTTACAAAGTCCTTGGAGTAGTCCTTGGAGTCCTGAATCATCTGTTTTACAGGGGTTTGAGGACCTCAGCACCCAGCTGTAGTCACACAACCCATGACAGCAACAGTATTCACACTGGGATTGCTGGGACAGCTTCGGGAGGAGAAGGTGATGGCCTTTTCCTGCCAAAAAAATTCTAAGCTGTGAAAAAAATTTTAGACCATAGTTGTAATCCTGGCACATGTCAGAAGGAAGAGGTCATGCAAACTTCTCTGGCAAACATGGACTGAAATGGCTTCAGAAGGGCTAGGTCTCTCCATCTGGGAAAACCTTGACAAAGACATGTATCCTGTGTCTTTGCCTCTCAAACCCTGGGAAGAGGAGCACCAGCAAAGAGGATGCTTTCACAAGCAGGTAGCAGATGCCTGAGGAAGGGATGGCCGAGAGCACACATGGTGGATGGGTGCCATAACACAGTGAAGTCTGATGTCATATGAGGCACGTAAAGGTGTGCTGAGGAGTTCCAGCCTGTGTGGGACACACATTACAACAAGGGGTACTGCAGCTGGGATGTGGTAGCAGGCTCCATTGGTATCTAGAAACCTAGAATGCCCGTGGTGAATGCAGCCCAGGGAGTGTCTCACCTGATTTTTCTGTGGGGATGGTTTCAGGATGGTGGAGGTCCCAGCTGCAGTACTGGCAGGCATTTCTGGGGGGAGGATCAGGTTGCAGCACTGCAGCAGCTGACGAACACAGAAGGTGGTTGAGGTCAGCCTGTGCTCCCATAACATATGTTTGGGTCATGATGGATTGCAAACACCATCTCTACTGCACAGAGCAACTGGAGGCATTTAAGCCGCTGCTGAGCTTTTATGGCACTGTGTTTTATTGTTTTCCCCAGCCATGCTAGCACCAGGTATGTTTGGGAATTAAAGCATACCTTGGGTACATGAAAACTACCCATTGTCTTGTGGCTACAGAGAGGAGACATGTTCAGGACATAAGGTTAATATTACTCACAAATAACTCTTTAGGCTCTAACACCTACCTGTGTAGTGGCTAAGCATGCATCAGGTATCATGAGGTTTGCAAGGATGAATCATGTTTTCGCTAGGAATGTGGTAGACTTGTATAGAAATGGACAACCTCCCAGGCACACAACTCCTTCCTCCAAGCTGAAATGAGAGCAGCAAACAATAAACACATCCCTCAAACCCCACCATTTCATCTTATGAAAGATTTTAGCTCTCCCTGCACAGCTTTCCCTTCTTATATATTAATCAGGGATACAAAACTACAAAATCCAGTCTGGTGGTGCCATGGTGTAGTGAGACTGCCTGGCAAACACACCAGTAACCCCCAGCAGGAGGTGTTGGCATGTCCCCAAACACACCACTCCTGGTGTCCTCGCAGGCAGAGCTTTCTCAGAGAGAATGTCCATCACTGAAAGAGTTAAGAACATCTTGTCAAGGATATGCAGTTATCTGGAACTTTTGTTTATACAGAGAGGCAATAAAACATTCAGCGCCTTAGACCAGTGTAAGAAGGGTCAATACAAGCTCCAGCAGTTGTATATAAATTAACCTTTTAAGTATGGCCTAATCCATAATGATTCATTGACAGGAATTATTCCAGGAGGCTGAGCTGCAACAAATTGTAGCAGTTGTAGCTGACTACAGTATCTCACAGCTGCTGAAAGCTCTGCTGGCTCTTAAGATGAGGTATCTAAGGGAACATTTTAAAAGGCTTTGACAATGTATTTCCACAATACTTGTTAGAACTAGGACATCTCCAATGATCTTATGTTCCTAAAGTGGAACAAAAGTATGAGGAATCTGAATATGCACATGAAGGATGTTTTGAAAGATTTTTGCTTTTGCTCTAGTGCTGACAGAATATGAAAAGGATGCTTCACTCCTACACACTGGAGTGGTCACCCAAGAGAGCTCATTTCTTCTCCTCAGTGGGGCTTAGCCAGGATAGTGCACCGAGCATGCAAACTGAGAAGCCTGCAGTGTATTTGCAATTGTCAGAATTAAAAGTGAAGGAAGATAAAACAACCTCTCCCCTCCCACCCTCTGTCAAACATGCCTAATGAATAGCTCTACATGCACTGTATCAGAAACCCCAAACGTTGACGGCGATGCGAGGCACTAATTTGTTAGTTATCATATCTGACAAATTGTCATCATGGTTCCACTCCTTCTGAGGGTGTTGTGTGTGTGACCCGGGGAAGGGCTCTCAGGCTTGAGCTAATGGGTGTGCGACTTGGAACAGGAGATGATGTGCCAAGATGGGAACCACAGAGTGGGCTGCCAAAAAAGAACAGTATAATTATCTGTGCATAATTCACGGCCGGAGAATAAGCTTTCCTCCAAAGTTGTCTGCAGTAGAGCTGTACCAGATTCATGGCTTTTTCAGCGAGTATTCACAAAGTAGTGACAATCTGTGCAGAAATGTTCACTTCTCCAAACTTTTTTTTTTTTTTTAATTGAACTAAAATAGACATTTCCATAGCACTCTTTGCTCTCAGGACTGGTCTGTTAAGATAAGTGATGACTCACAGATGTATATTCTTACTTTCTTAGATAGTTATCTCTCCCCTCACCCCACCTAATCCCTTCACCAATGGGCTTTGAAGGAAAAAAACCTCTTCAAGGAAAAGCACTATAAATACAAACTATTACAAGAGTATTGGCTCATTGAATCTTCAGAGTTGCTGCTGTGAAAACAGTGGCCCTAGTTCTCAGATTCTCAGGACAAATAGTTGGACAGCACGAGCCAAAGGAAAATTTCCTTTAATTTTTAGCACTTTTAGGCAAGATGGCTTGCCAGTTCAGGTTCTGTTCAGCAGATGGCAAGATATGAATGCATTGGTGAGAGTGTACGTATATAGCCCACTGCTCTTTCAGTTTTTATCGTACTGGATGAGGGTTATTTGGTTTCTTTTACCTTAATCAGAGCAACCACCTCTTCATCCATATCATAGAAGATGGATATTTTTTCTCAGCAATAAATAAAAACTCATTTTACAAAACGTGCTCATTTTCTAGAAGGAGGTTCAGCTTCCCAAAGAGAAAGTTTGGGAAATTCCTTAGCTAGTAAGTCTGCCTGGAGGAGATCAGGGTGAAGGACTGAAAGTCCTATAAAGTGAATTCTGAATGGGAGGGAGAAGGTTCTTAGAGAAATGCAAAGGAGATGGAAAATGTTCCTGCAATTGCTGGCAAGGAAGATGCAGAGTTTGCTTGGGCACATTTCTTTTTGAAAGCTGATCCTGTTTTGTAAGGGCAGACAAGGAAGAGTTGCCAGATTCATAGGACAACGAAGTTTAGAAAGCACTGGCAAAATATGTGGAATTGGATTAAATTTGACAAAATGTCATATTGCTTTAAGGCTCCTCAGGGTGTCCTGAAACAGTTTCGCTCCACGTAGCGCAGATTTCCTGTAAAGCTTTGGCACCACCACCTCCATCCTGAGCTGCTCAAAAATGTTGCTGTGTCCGTGCTGAAGCTGCAGGAATTCCGTCTCACAGGAATTTCCCCAAATTATAGGTGCTGATCTCCCCGTGGTCTATGTGTAGGAAACCCCTCAAGGAAAGTCCTGGGTCTTGTGGACATGTGCATGGGAGCTGTGCCATCCAGGAGTGCTTGGGCAAAGCTGACTGGGTCCAGCTGGAGCCCAAGGAGGACATTTCTAAGTGGACATGAAGGTTTGAATCTGGAAGTAGCATACAGCACAAATGTGCTTTCCAGGCCCCAGATACCTGTCTCAGGGGCTGGTTGTGTGGGATGATGCTTGTGCACTTGTGTTGCAGCCTACTCTGTGTCACTGTCTTCTTTTCATTTACTTTGATAAGTTATAATCAAAAAATGGAAAGTGAGAACAGGAGAAAGATGTCCTGGTTCTCACGGAGTGCTTCAGTCACAGTCCAGGATGGTTTGTAATTTTAAGCACATGCTTAATTGCTTTGCTGGATCAGGGTCCAACTTTCTTGGTAGATACTGCAAGAATTTCTGGGAACACTCTTGGAAGGAAGAAACAAAAACATTTCCTCTATAAATGTTTGTGGAAAATGAATAAAAATGTGTGAGTATGCAATGAAAATGAATTCCCACTTCTTTATAGAGAAACCCAATGTAGCAATGAGGATCTAAGCTTACATGAACAGTGAGGAATGAGCTCTCAGCCTATTAAGCTGAACGAGAAAACCTTGGGGTACAGACATGTCCTGTAGTTGGCACTCATGTAAATAACTCGGCCAGACTGACCAGCTGACCAGAGGGCAGCAGAATGGTGCTATCTGGGGGGTGTCTCATCGAAACTCCTCAGGAACTGGATGATGAAACACAAGAGTGTGCTCTGATCATAACCAGACGACTTCAGTTTCCAGAGACCTCAACCTGAGAGCTTTCATCAGAATTGCATTCACTGAATTGAAATTAAAAAAAAAAAAAATACTGGAAAATCAGGTGCATACACATAACCAGCCCCAGCATTGATCTAACATAAATGATGGCACTTATGAGGCAGATAATCCAGCTTCTCATTGATCTTGGCAGTGCTAGTAGGGGGCAATATTTACATTTGGTTGAATTGCTCTTGGACAAATTTTCTCCACAGTACTAAACACAAAGAAGACTTCCATTAACACCAGGAGAGCAGGGCTTTTCATTCATCTAGTTTTTTTCATCTATTTTTAAAAAAATACGTGTTCTGGTTCTCTATTCTGTTGCTGGTCTTATACTGGGATAGCTGCACCGAGTAAAGTAGCAACCACATCAAAGCAGAGAAGGTGTGGATCCCAAACATTTGCTGCAAACAGTAAAGTTTTCTCCTTTTCTAAGTACAAAAGAACAAGGAATTATTATCCTTCTCCCAGCAAAACAAAGCAAAATCAATATTCCTCCTGGGTAATTTCTCTGAGCTTCCTTC
Organism: Rhipidura dahli; assembly: GCA_013399225.1. NCBI lineage: Eukaryota > Metazoa > Chordata > Aves > Passeriformes > Rhipiduridae > Rhipidura > Rhipidura dahli. The sequence goes on from VXAC01001325.1 coordinate 1,072,947, forward strand.
TTTCTTAAATGCTCTCTCCTCATGTTTTCTCCATTTTAGGGATAGTCTGGTTTTTTTTTTTTTGGGGTTTTTTTTTTTTAATATAAAAAAGGAGGGAAGCAAGCATTTTATGGATTTTTTTTTTTTTTTGTGGAGTAATTCTTTGCATGCATTTTAGGCTAGGTTGAATTGTGCCATGTCTGTTTCTTTCCATGTGTGACAGAGCTCAAGGCCTGCATAGGGGTGTGTGGGACTGCACAAGCCCTGCCCATTGCACATAGACAGTCCCACCACATCTGTCCAGTTGTATCCTTCTGGCTGCTGGAGGTCTGGACACCAGACTGTGCTCAAGAAGAGACCAAAAAAGCAAATGAGTTGCTGTCCCTGCATGTCCCATCCCACCAGGCAGCAGCTCAGGGTACTGTGATGGACAACTGCTGGGCACTTCGAGCCTACCCCTGGGAACAGGGCAGGGAGACAAGAATTGCAGGACAGAAGTGTTTATCAGCACCAGGAAGCCAGTGTCTGTGGCATATCAGCATAAACAAAGAAATTGTCTTAACAGAGAGCCACACCTAGAAGTACTACAGCCCTCTCATGGGATCACACAGCATGTGGCACATGAACCCAGGTAGTCGACCCAGAGCAAGCAAGGAAAAGCAAGTTTATAGGGTACAGACAGAAAGAGAGCAAACAAATAATGTGAAGGTAGACAAAAACTCCCCAACCCTGCATAGTAGCAGGGAAGCCAGAACCAAGTCTGTATGCAGAGCTGACCATGAGAGATAAAGATGAGAAAACGAAGGTAAAGATTTTTACTCTGTCACTGGGAATTAAAGGACAAGAAGCAAGTGAGATGCTCCTGCCAGGAATAATGCCTGAAACACTGGAATAGCTGGTAAAGGTGTTTGATTAGAATCATGACCCTGCAGACTGAATGAGACTCTGGAGAAACATTGTATCTTTTACCCCACCTCAAGAAGTGGGATCTGAGATAGACACCTGCCTTAGAGAGCTGCAAAATTCATAACTCTGGAGATGTTAAACATTCCCTGAATGGAACCAAGATCATCTGTAGGACACGAGTCCCTCTTATAGAAATGTATAAAGAGAGGAGATCTAGCCCTAGAGAAACACCTCCAGATATCAAGGGAACAGCTAGCTATCCCAGGGAATGGTCAAACCAATCCAGCAAAGGAAGGCAGAAAGCAGGAGGGAACAGCCTACCAATAACACAGGCAGTGGGGGCCAGTGTGGGAGCTCTGTAGTGAGACAACAAGAGAGGCTGGAAAAAAACTGCCTGGCAAGGGCAGAGATGCAAGAGAGGTAAAGAAACAAAACATTTGCTTCAATCCTGCAGCTCCCTAAGGAATTAAAAATTAAAAAGCAGAATAGCCTTTTAGATATCCACAGCATGGCTTCAGCAGCAGAACTCCCCTTCAGCAGCTGGGACTTTAGGGGTCCACACACCTGACAGAGCACAGCCACCAATCTTCAGGCCCCACATCTGTCCTTACATCAACAGGCAGGCCAGAGACAGCTGGGTCACGAAGCTGTGATGTCGTTGAAAGAAGTGATAAGCAGCAATTCATTCTAACCTGGAGATATGTGACCACAGCATGGTGATGTACAATAAAACCACCTTGAGGTCAATGGGCAACACAGGCTGTTGATAATAAATCTGTGAAACAAGAGATGTTATTGCTCAGAGTTGATAACAGTTGGCATTCAAGATCACCACCCAGGGCAGAGCACGGGGCAGTGTGCAGCTTTGCTCCGGTCACAGTACGGTCCCTCCGTACCCTCTGCTTGTTCAAGGAGACAGACAGGCTCTGTGGGCCACGTCCAGGGCTCAAACAGGACTAAAGGGCACAGCTCTGTTTCCTGTGCCATGTCAGAAGAGATAACATTGCCCAGAGAATCTGTCCCAGACACAGTCTGCGTTATGATCCCAGACCTCCTGATGGCATGTTCCTGCACATCGTATGTAAAGGGTAAAGGATGGAAAAGATATTTTGCCCCGACCTGGTTGCTTTGGCCACTCATTTTTGGCCATGCCTGAATGTCTACACAAGGTACCAGACAGAGATGGATCAGGTCCAAAGCTTCTACGTTCCTGTTTCAGAAAGTGCATTATACACTTTACAATAGATCTTACGCCGCTAATTTATATAATCATCAAAAATTATTTCTTCAGCCTGTATTTTTAAGAGCTAGCTAAATTTGTGGTTTGCCTACTGTGCCAAGAACCTGGCATGTGGCCACATGCTTTCACACATCTCCTTGCAGACTATGGGCTTGAAATCTAAAACCACTGGTGCCATCCTACAGCTGAAGTACTTCCATCCACACGAGCTCAAGTGCAATAACAGTGGGACCAACTGCCTCTTTGTTTGGAATCAGGTTGTATAAATATCTGGCACTTCCTATGCAGGTATCTATATATTTCAAAGCAACTGACATGCTAGAATTATCAATAAAAGAAAGATAACTTACACAATAATCATCACTTGCTGACAGCTGAAATTTCAGAGGAATCAGCCGTGCCCTTCTTTTAATGAAAATGAGTAACAAAACCTTACCTATGTGAAGCTTGTCTCTCACTATCAAAATAACTCAGTTGACCTGTGTTAAAGACTGTGTGAGAATTTTTGGGGAATAACAAGAGGGGAATAGGCAGAGATTTTAAGCTAGACTTTATATCCAGTAAATATAAGACAGCACAAATGACCTAGCTTTAAAACATGGCCTCATTGAACATCTGCATTTTTATTCCAATACATAGTAGGTAAAGCATAAAACATATATTTAAACACATATTTCCTTTGGAAGTATAATTTTTGAAGTACAGTTTGAGATAAGACATCTGTGCAACAACTGTAGATAAAAATACAGTTGCCTTAATTCTCTTTGAAAGCTTATGCTTCACAATATTGTGCAATGGGGAACCGCAGATTTTTTACACTGGTAAGGGAGAAGATCCAAGAAGACAATCCTGTGCAGAAAGTGCTTACACAGCACAAACCAGTTTCTTGTGTAGTAGGGACATTACTGCATTCTGTTCTAAGTAATATTTAAGCTAGAATCTAAGGGGGGAAAAAAGATATAAGTTTGTTAAAATGAATACTGACATTGATAGTGGCTGTTACTAAATGCATCTGCCTCTCATGAGTCCCAGCCTCATGCTCTGGCCAGCAGGATTTTGAAAGGTATATGTGTCTCTTAAAAATGTAATTAATACCTCAGAGGAGCCTTCAAAGCACAGAAGTTCCGGGTTGATATCTGTTTAGATGAAAACAGAAAAATACTGGGCATCTCTGGTTTGAAACAGAGTGGAGATGATAACCAAAGGAGAGGGAGGACAGGGGTAAATATAGTGAAACCAGCAGGATGGGAGGCAGCAGTGCTAAGGATGTGAGCACTCTGCAGAGATGTGGCAATTCCTTTAGCCTGTGGCAGGAATATCTCTCACTGATTAGAACTAATTAAGGAGGAAGAGACTGAGCCTTTTTATCCCCCTCAGTAAACCTGCCTTTGATGCAGACTGGTTATAGCACAGCTCTGGTTCTGCAATGGATTTTCAATGCCTCTCCTTCACTGGTCCATTTAAATAAATACAACAAGCTCTCTAGGTTTCTTATGCACAATAAATCTATTTTGGTTCCTGATGACTGATTTCTTTGGCTCTGCAAGCGAGGTGAGAACACCAGCTTTGTTTCTTTTTAGCACTGTAAAGGAAGTCTTGTGTAATTTTGTGAGAGCAGGGAAAGGCTTAGAAAAGAGGTAAGGAAGTGATTTGGATTCTGAATTCTGCACCTTTTATTGAGGCACCACAACTGATTTATTGATGACAAAGTTCAGGAATTAAGTGGCCAGAAATTGAGAATGATGAGTATTTGGGAAAAGGATTCAGTTCTCTGTCCTAGCACAGATCAGTGGGTTGGGAGATGAAACTGGGCAAATTCAGGCTGGCAATAGTTCCATTGGTTTTTAACAAGGGAAGCAATATCTCATTGAAACAGTTCACTTAGGGTTGTTTTGGACTTTTCCTTAAGTCAAGACGGGGTGGCTTTCTACAATTCAGATGGGAGCTGAGGGTTTGGTTGCTGGAAAGCCTGGATGGGGTTCTGGTGCCTGCATTATGCAAGTGGCCTCTAGCCTTCACACCAACTAATCCAAGCACGACTCAAGAGCAATGGGCAGAGTTGAAAGGTTTGAATTGCACACGACCCAGAGACATGCAATTTGAATACTAAACGTCCCAAATGGCCTCAAAATGAGCCTCTTGGGGAATCCAAGCATTTCAACATATTCATCATAAAAATTAAGACCTCAAGCATACAGGAATATGCCTGTGGTGATGTGTGGTTACGTCTAAGCAGTAGGCAGCAGCACACAAGCTCATGTACTCTGTATCAGGGAGCAGTAGACATTTTACACAGCACCAGACAGTGCAAGTGGCCAGGGAAGCCAAAGGAAGGTCAATGCTGACCTGAACCAAACCAGAATTGGGCCTCCCACCTGGTTTCCTGCACTGAACCTTGCCCACTGACCTCTCAAAGGTGAGAGAAGCATGGCTGAAGCTTTACCTCTCACACAACCCAAAAGGCTTTTGCTGTGCACGGAATTGCTGTGCCCCAGAAGATGAGATTTTGGTCAGCCAGAGACCCCCAACTCTGCAAATTCATGCCTTGGTGGGTGCTGGCCAGCTGGGAATTATTTCAGGGTTCATGCTCTCAAAAGCAGACGAAGCCCAAGCTGATAGAGAAGAGCAAGATGGTAACCACAGGCACTCTGGATTCGTGAGGTAAGACTGAGCGCTGTGCATGTGACTGAAGAAACATTTGCTGGTTTTATTCATTTTATTGTGTTTCACCAACTGTCCTTTTTTTTTCCTCTGGAATGCTGAACCTTTTGGTTGGCATAGTTTGGGATTTTGGAACATTTAATTCTTCTTTTATTTTTTTCTGCACTGCTGTTAGAAAAAGCTCTTTTTTTACTATGACCTTTTTTTCACAAAAAAAAAAAATCAAAATCTTAATAAAATCTGAAGGTGGCAGCAATGAAACAGTAGCAAGGCTGTAACTACAACTTCTAGGGCAAGTTTGCATCACACAATGAAGAGATCCCCAACCCAATGCTATGCTGAGTTTGTAAGGTATCACATCTCAGCAGTTTGGGTCAGGAAGGGTATGTGGCTGAGCTGGCAAGCCCTGCATCTCCAACAGGACTGTCCAGCCTTGAGATGGGAAGAGCAGTGCTTGCCTGCCATGGATGCCAACAGGCAGAAGCTGCCTATGCAGAGCCCACAGACATGCCCAGCCCTCCTCAGTGGGTTTGAAAGCCCTTCTGCAAGCACCACAAAGGTGTGCATACAGGCATGAGTGTATCTGCAGGTTTTGTCTCTAGAAAGCTGATGTGCAGAGAGGCTTTTAGGTCCAATGGTTTTGCTGTGTTCATATTTTACATCCTTATAATATCATCAGAATATATTATGCTGAAACCGTAAATTGATTTGCATGGGTTGATCACCTCAGAACAATCTCCAGCCTGCAGCGATGGATATGCTGTACTTTGGTTCAGAGATAAGGCTTGGTTTGTCAGTGGTAAAACTTTTTGTCACGGGTGCTGCTGGCCTGTACCAATGGTCCAGAGCACCCCATCTCCCCCCCAGCCAGTCCCATGGCTCCTCCTCTGACTTTCCCCGAGGTCAAAGGGAAGCGTGGAGAAGTTCAGCAAGGTACATCCATCCCCATTAGGAATTGCCTGAGCTATGTGGCTCTGATAGAGAATGATAAAGGAACACCCATGGGTATGAGTGACCAGCTCAGGCTTAACCACAGTGAAACAAGCCCTGAAAAGTCAGTCTGTGAGGTTTCATCCTGAAAAATGCACAGAGCAGTTCAATATCCCAGTGAACTGCTGCAAAGGACAGGGGATAGCAGGTCCAAGTGCCTCCTGGGGGCTGTTTTGAGATTCTGGATTGCCTGAAGTATTGCAGCTGTGGCAGCAACAGCCACTTTGGTGGGGGCTTCAAGTGGACAGAGCAGCTCTCATCTCACCTGCACTTGTATCCTCTAGTGCAGTGGGTCCAGAAGGTGCCTGAGCGACCTGGCTGGGTGCTAGTGCCTGACTCCCCCAGGTAGCTGTGTGATATGGGGTGGGGCAGGAGGCTGAGGGGGTGAGCAGGTCTTCCTAGAGGGCAGAATGGGGAATGATTAGGCAGGGACTGGCAGCGTGCTCCTGCTGCTGCTACTGCTACCGTGCGGTGCTTCATGGAGGGGATGCAGAGGCGTAGCAGGCAAGCAGCAGGAGAGTAGGATGCCACATGGCGAGGAGGAGGAAAAGAGAGAGGTGGAGGAGTAGGCAGAAGGGAGATTCAGTTTAACATGGCATGCCAGGCCTCCACTGCTGCTTCCCTCCCTCAGGCCTGCTCATCATGAATTTAATTTGCGCATGGGGTGAGGGGGATTTTGTTGGCATAGTTTTATTCTTATTCGATGTGCTCCTTTGCATGGCAAACGCTGCTGGTAGTGTGCTCATCTCTGTGCATACAGGCAAACATGGCCTTGGGTGTACTTTAGTCTAAGGCCCTGGTTCTGCAAACACATGAATAATCTGAACAGCAAGAGGACTTACTTACATGCTTAAAATGACACCTGCTTTTATCTTCATCTCTTTCCTTTCCCCTATCAGTATGCTTCTGTTTCTGGATAGCTAGTTTGAGCTCAGTGTCTCAACTAAAATTTGAATACAGAAAAAAAAGTGATTCTTTTTTTTTAAATCTCAATTTAGAGGCTGATCTCATCTACATATATTCAGTAAAATAAATAAAATCCACTTGTGCCCTGTCCTAGCTAAGATTCAATATATGACACCTTGTCTATCAGGAATGGCTCAGGAGGGGTTATGCATCCCATGGCAAGTGATATGCAAGGGCACTGCCATTTAGAAAAAATTTGTCTTAACCTGACTCAGAAGAATTCAGATATGTACTTCAGTAGATGATTGTTTGCTTTGCTTATATGCATTAACATGTTCTCTTAAAAAATATTCCTTGGGAAAGTATCTATTGAATACTTGAGCAATTCAGTGGAAGGCAGTGCAATTATCTGTAATTCTGAAGGGGGATCAAAAAATTCACAAAGGATAGAATGAACATATGTATATATATATACATATATATATATATATATATATATATGTATAAAAAATAGATTTCAAAAAACATTCCTGGGCTTTGGTGTGGAGGCTCCAAGCAGCAGCAGAGCTCCCTCTTCTCAGTAGCTGCAACATCATTACACAAAGATACAGAGACACGGGGGCCCCTATTCAAATGCAGCCCCTCAACTTTGTGACCGCAAGTGGGTTCTATTTTGGTCCTTGCTTTTGAGACTGCTTTTGATGAAGAGATCAGAGTTTTTTAGCTCCCTGCCACTACATGTTGCTGTTGACCTCTACCTGCTTCTAGCTTTTAGAACTTTGTTTCCATTTCCATTTCTTTAGTGTGAAGGTTAGGGGTGGGATCTGTATTTTTAAAACCTTGGTGCCAACTGCTGTGTGCTGTTGTACTGTGGCTGACTTTTACTTCCCTTACATTTCCTCTTGTGTTTCTAGATCTAAATTGTCCAAAGTATCTGCTGGAGTATGGTCTCTGGACCCACATCTTCTGGTGACCTGGGACATAAAGTGTTGTATGACAAATCCTGACTTGATCAAATTGGCAGTAGTCTCAAGAATTATTTAGGTACCTAATGACCACTGGTTTCATATCAGGCAAGCCCCAAATTGAGAATCTGTGCATTGTTTTTCTGTAGTTTGATGTGCCCCTTCAAAATCAGAGTATTTTCTAGACTCTTCTAGCCTTTTTTCCTTCCTCCCTTCCAAGCAGACAATAGTTTCAGTTACCCAGCACTGCTGTTGTAAGATCTCAAGACAACATTTCCAGTGGGCTGTCATAAACCTTCAGTCCTCTTGCATTCCATGTTATCTTCAGGCAGCCTTCAGGCAGGGTTACAGCACAGGCCATGGGTAAGGAGCACTCACCCAGCAAATTCAAGGGTGTGCAGGTGCAAACCTTGAGTGCCATCCCTGTATGACACTGGGGGAATTTGCTCAAGCTGACCCTCTTCTTGTACAGCTCAAGAGCAATCACATCACATTTTAATATTGCTGTTGTTTACAAAGAGAGATAGAGATGCTATTGGTAGGTGGGTTTTTAGCAGTTAAGATAACTGTTTTTAAGCCTGGCAATCTTGCATTTTTGCTTCAGTCCCGCAGCTTGGCTGGGTGACCTTGCATGGTTATAGGAACACTTTTTATGTCTCCTTTTGCTTACTATTAGGACAAGCATTTCAATCATTACACACCTTTTTAAAGTACCTGGAGATGCATGGGAGACATAAATGCAAAAGTAACATTATTGGTATTGTATTGTTATTTTTCCCAAGAAATTCACTGTTTTCTTCAAATCAGAGCACATGATTTCTTGTTTATTGACTAATAATAGCCTTGTGTTGCATTGGTAAGTAGGACACTGATACAGCTTTTCAGTGATGTACAGGACTCTTTCTTATCTTTAATTAAATGTTATTCCTTGTATTGGAACGCATTCTGTGATTACACATGTTTACAGTCTCTAAGTAACTTACCATCAAATACACTAATGAAAATCAGTGCCCCAAAGTAACTTGTTCCTTTTGTCCTGTACCATAACACACCTCTCTCACACTCTTTAAAAAAAAATTATTATTACTTCCAGTTTCCATTTTAAAAATTAAGGGGTTGAATTAAGCACTTTTGTATGAATTTCCTCCAACCATATCTACTTTTGATCAAGGGACATGTATCTATCTAGCTCTCTGCCCTTCCCCAGAACAGTAACCCCTGGGGATACCATAGAGCATAGAGATGATACAATTTAATAAAGTCACAATAAAACATCCAAGGCCTTTCATACTTTTTCACTTTCTTTAACTCAATTTATTTTTCATTTCATGGACAGAGATTTAGTCCTGGTATTAGTTTATGATTTTGCTGAAAGAATTACCGAACACATACAAAAAGGAAATATTATTTTTATTATTTATTTTGTGCCATGTATACCATAGGAAAAAAAAAAGAGTTGAAATCACTTCAGTACCGCTGTGTTTTTCATTACAAAGTTATTACATATAGAAATTACTCCAAATTATCTGAAATGAATGGAAATTATGAGGTTTAAATTCCCCAGGTTACTGCAAGCACAGCACTGGAAATTTATTTTGTCATCTTGCTGAACATAATTGCTACAACAAAATTTCTTCCATTTTACAACCGCAGCATAACTTATTTATACCAGTGTTGTTGTAATTTTACATCAATAAGTTGCATGGGAAGGAGTACACAGGTGGTAATTGAAAGCAATAATTTGTAGTGGGGTCCAGGTGGAACAGTTGGCTCAGAGAAAACTTCATTTACTGCTCTGTACATGCTCTGCTTCTCAGTGGCCTTTGACTAGGATGCTGTCAAACCTCTGGTCCACCCAGCACTGAGGTGGCCTGATCATCCTAAATTACCTTTCAAAGCAGCAGTGGAAGTGAGAGAAAGAACTGATCTGTCTTTGTGGCACTGACCTGCAGCTCACGTGCAGAAGATGGAAGTGAGGTGCACGGGGAGAAGGTGAAATCACAACTGGAGAGTGGGAAGCACAATCCTGGCATCAGGACCACATCCTTGAAGGAACTGAGCTGGAAGAGAACACAGTCTAGGGCTGGAGCATGTGTGTATATGCACACGTGTGTGTTCTCAGTGCGTTAGGGCCAGCACCAGCTGCTGCCCCCGGCTTTCCAGCTCAACCGTCCTCCACAAGCGTGGCAAGACATTGTCATTTGCCTGTCGAAGGGAATGCTGTTATTTGATCATTTTCAATTAAGATGTGAGTAGTTGCCTGAGACATGAGCAATGACGCTAACATTCATATTTTGCTCCACTCTTTATGAGCAGGAATGTGTAATTTGGGTGCAATATACAAGCACTCCCCGGCCAGGCATCCACACTTCTGCGATCCGTAATTGTCAACAGGAATAATGAAACTGCAGAGGCTGATACTGAACCTAGAAACTGATGAATTTCCCTGTTTGAGTTCCGTTGTGCAAGTTAAAATAGTAAAAATAATAATAACGATGCTAATTTGTTACTATGGATATACCCTATCTAAATAAAATAAGGTAGGAAGAAGGTAGAGGGAAAAAGAACAAGAATGAATGGGTTGCCGCTCTCTTCTGATGTTCAGATTTGGATTTTCATGATTCACAAGAGACAGCCTGGAATGTTTCTGTCATGAGTTCAAGCTGAAGATTTCATTGCAACATTCAAAGCTTAAAGGCCTTTGTTATTTTAAACAATCTAAAAATTTCAAATTCTCTTAAAATCATCTGAGAAGGGAAAGAGAAGAAATTGGTTGAAACTTGCACTTGAAAGAAGAGGAGAGCGGTATCAACCCCAAATTTCAGCTTGTGTAAGTTTTGAGGAATATCTATGGAGGGAGGAGGGGTTCTTTGTCCCCACCACATGCCAGCCAACTTGCACGTGAATCTCCCATGCAAGACTGTGTTATGCATTTCCATAATGGACCAAGTTTTAAAAGTACTTCTTCTGACAAAAATAGCCCTCAATTTCTATGAGGTTTTCAGGGATATATATATATATATTTTTTTTTTTTTTGGATGAATTTAGTGCCAGTTCACAAAGCTTAACTTACTGCACCAAGCAATGATGGCATTTGTTTTCCAAAGGCACAAACAAACCTTGGATTGAAGTCGTAAGAAAAGATGTGCCAGCTTTTTTTAAAAAAGCCTCCCCAGCAACAGCGGGTTTTGCCCATCTTCCTTCAAATTTTTTTTTTGTCCTAAAGCGAGTGCTGTGTGGATGCACAAATGGCATTCATAGTGGGATGGAGTACGTGTGGCAGATGGGATGCTTGACTCCCTTTTGTGTTGGATGCTTGCAAAGCACATTCCCCTCTACCTTTGCCTGTCCGCATGTGCACACAGGTGCAGGTGGTCCTTTGCAGCATGAGAGAAGGTGCTGGACAGAATTGTTATCTTTTACTAGGACTCTCAAGTTACAAATGTAGGGGCAGGCTTGGCTCTCACTGCAATCCCCGAGGTCCTGCAAGTGGTTTCAGTGGGGACACAACTGGATCTCTAATGTCAGAATATCTGAAGCTTAAAAGAAGGAAAACATGGACTGATCTCGCATTTTACGTGATTTTAAAAAAGCCCCAAAATTAAAACAGTATTTTTCTTCTGTACTGGATTGCCAGTTCCATGAGGGCGCTTTTTTTTGGTTGTGGTTT
>VXAC01001327.1:0-172472 GCA_013399225.1 Rhipidura dahli
GTATATGTATTTATGTATATATATTTATATTTTATACATATTTATTTATATTAATTTAATGAAAAAGTATTTCAGAATATACTTCAATTCTTACAGAATTATGATGACATATGAGGATGCTACTATAGGGATAAAAATCTTTGTCTGGAAAGAGGAAAAAATATTTCCTCTGCCAAAGCAGAAACTCTTCCATGCCAGAATGCATACACACTGACTGCAAGATAAAGACCCACAACACTCCATGCAACCAACCCGTCAAGAATGAAAGATGCTCCTTCACACTGGTTTCCAGATGTGAGGTTTTGAATTTTAAGAAGCTCAAGCCTAGTTTAAGAAAGGAAATCAGCAGTTTTGCCAGAAGTATCACAGAATGTCAAGTTGGAAGGGACCCACAAGGATCCTCACATCCATCTCCTGGCCCTGCACAGGACCGTCCCTGAGAGTGACACCAAATGGAAGATGTTTCCATTAAAGGGGTAACAGAAACAGCTGTTCTTTTGCACACCCCAAGTTACTGTTTCCAGCGTGGCACAGAGTTACATAGAAACAGCCAAACGCAAGTGAAACTTCCCAGTGAGAAATGACCATATGTGTGAAAGCTGTACTATGTGTACTTTCCACATGAAAGAATAAGGAGAAATAAGGAGATCAATATTTCTGAAAAAAGCACAGACTATTGTAACAGTGCATTGTCAGAAAGTGCATGGAGTCTGAGAAAACCTCGAATACATTGAAAAGAAATGTTCGTGGCTTTTTTTTAAGAGAAAAAAGATTACAGAAATAAAATTATCTAAAAGGTGCACATTATTAACTACATTTTTCAAATAATTTCAGAACAAGACTAACTTCTTCAATAAAACTTCTACAAGACAATGTGAAAATTCTCCTGACATGACAAAGTTATCCCATAAGAAATATTTTGTGAAAAAAGAATTTTAAGTGAGTTAACATTACCAACTGCTCTTGCACTTTGCAGATAAATGCAGTTTATCATATCATTGTGACTGTGGCTGGATGGCAGAAATACCGACCTTGGAATCTGAAACCCTTCTAAGCTGTTAATGAGCCTTAGGCAAGGCTGCAAAATCAAGCACAGTAGACAGCTTCATATATTTCTTTATAACACAGAACAAAAATATTTCTATATCAAATAAAGGATCTGAAGAATAATAAATTCAGTTTTGGGTTTTCTTTTGAATTTTTACTGAAGACTGACCAAGCAGTATATTCTGGTATAAGACATTTAAATCTCCTTAGTCTTTTGGTGTGAGGGGAAGCCTCACATAACATTACTCTGTATGGATCACTAGTTATCTGTGATTTTCAGTGTTACTTAATCATTAATTAATGATTTAGATAATTCCCTGCCTAACTTAGTGCTACAATAATTTTGAATTAGCATATTATAAACTGCCACAGTAATTAGGAAAATGTTCAATTCACTGTATGTATGTCCTGGTGGTGATTTTTGTCTATGTCAAGAAAATATATATTAACATGGACTTTAAAACCCTGATAAAATACAAATGGCCCATAAAATAATTAATGATTGCCACATTCTTAATGGAATGAACAGATACAATGCTTAAAAAAAGCCTTCCCAAAACCAACAAAAACATAAGAAGTTGTAATACATACAGAAAAAAATAGATATTGAGGAATTATTAAAACTCTTCTACAGCAAAAGTGATTTTTTTAAAAAAAGCTTTTGAGACTGAGTAGTTTGCAGGTGAATGTGCTGAGTTTAATTTTTCCACTGTCAGAGAGGGACTGTCACCCACCAGCATGCTTTGGAGAAGGGTTTTCCGTTCCCATCCCATGTGGGTGGGTGACACAAAACCTCTCTGCATATGCAAACATTCACTGAAGCACAGAATGGAAATTCAGTCCTGCTTTGCCCTGAGAACACTTTTACCTACAGTCCAGTACTTTTCCTCTTACCCTCAGTGTCTTTTCTTTGTTAGTTGAAGTAAGGTGGGCCTAAAATTCTGGAATAATGTTCCCTCACCTCCAGCCCTTGAATTAAGTATGTTGAAGAGCAGCTGTTTCCAATATAAAATCTGATTAAACTGTTAATAATAACAACAACAACAACATCATCAATCATCATCATCGGAATGACTCAGGCTTTGGACACTTTTCGTTCTGGATAGTAACTGAACACCAACGTTACACTTTTGACTCTAAGAAGCACTAAATAATTTAGATTAACTAAGCAAATGTTGCCTTCTCTTTCCCATATCCTGAAAAAATAATCTTACCAGCAGACAGAAGGGGGTACCAGCCTTTACTTTGATTTGCCTTTCTGTTGCCAGCAATAGCAAGACTAATGGAGTAAAAATGAAGCCATTTTTAAAAATTCTGCTCAGGAAGATGTCTTTAAAAAGACATATTTTTCAGAATATTTTTTATTAACTCGACAATGTTTTCATTTGAGCTAATTAAATCTCATCAACTTAATGCAATGCAATATGTATAAAGCATATGCAATATGCTTTCAAATACTGGCTTTTTAACACCTGCTTATGCTGTACAAAATCTTACACTATTAAGTGTTTGCCATGAAAAAAAATTACATTATTGAAGAATTGTTAGACAAGTAATTCTAAATTTGGGAGAAAACAGAAATTTTAGAGGGAAATGACTGAAGGAAGACCTCATCAGTGTCTGTAAGTATCTGCAGGAAGGGTGTCAAGGCTCTTCTTGGTGGCGTCAAGCAATAGGACAAGAGTCAGTGGACAGAAACTGATGTACAGGAAGTTCTACCTGAATATGAGGAAGAACTTCTTTACCCTGCAAGTGACCATTCACTGGCACAGACTGCCCACACAGGCTGTGGAGTCTCCCTCACTGGAGATACTCAAGAATTTTCTGGACAAAATCCTGAGCAATGTGCTCTGGGATGACGCTGCTTGAGCAGACGAGTCAGACTGCAGGACCCGCTGTGGCCCCATCCTGTGATTCTGTGAAATTGCCACTTCTGCTAAAGATCTCCATTGTTCTGATCTTTTTCCTTTGCTTTTATTTTTCTCTATAAATTTAGGGGTTTTTTTTATTCATAACTTCCCTATTTTCCTTCTACAGAAAGAAATCTGTTTTAAGAAAAAAATCTGTTTTTCTTAAAAGTACGTATGTCACCAGGAAAGATAAATCTTAAATGTTCCTTTTTTATTAATATTATACATACTACATTCATTCCATACTGTTTGGGGATGGGACAAAATGTCTTTAATTTCTACATGGAAGAGACTTTATTTACAGTTTAATATTAAATATACTTCATTACCGGCTGTCACAAATGCTCTAAATAAAAGATTTTTGGATTAAGCCCTGCAGTAAAAGCACTAAGAATTCCTTATATTCAGTGAGGTATAGTCTATTCCATTTGTTTCTGAGTGCATCACATTTACAGGTGTGCTATGTCAATAATTGCCTGTAATAGCAGCTCTCTTTAAACTCTGATGCATTGATTTTTCCTGGATATGGATTTCATAGGTATTGTTACATATGTTAATGAATAATAATGAAATTCTAAATGACTGTAAATATTTGTCAGGATTGGCCTATTTATCAGTTGTCTGCAGGTTTGATAATCCTTAAAAATCTATAGTTCACAAAGCCTTAGAAAATAATAATTTGAACTATTTTCTAAACCACAGATTAGAGTTTTCCAAAGTGTTCTTTTGGGGTAACTATCCTGGCAAATTCATCTAAAAGGCCATACTTAGACCCTTATCTATCCCTTTAGAGGACTGGAGATAGTTCTTTCCCATAAAAAACCTCAAAGCTTTCTTACTTTTGATATCAGCATTAGTTAAAACAGCACACTTCAGTTTTCTCTGCTGCTTTGTAGAAGCAGCAATTTTCTACTTATAGCTGCTGAAAATAATGAAAAATATCATGTAGATACTACTTGCAAGAAAATGTAACTAGGAAGACAAACTGATCTGTGCTGTATAATATGCTGACCTGAGCAGGCTGGGGGAAAGGACACAAACTTACATCCATCCCAAGCACAAGAACAGGCTCAGTAGGAAATGAATTGAGAGCAGCCCTGTGAAAAAGGACTTGGAGGTGCTGGTGCATGAGAAGCCAGACGTGACCCAGAACTGGCAGCCCAGAAAGCAACCACACCCAAAATCAGCGTGGGCAGCAGGGTAAAAGGGATCCTGCTCCTCTGCTCTGTGCTGGTGAGAGTCCACCTGCATCCAGCTCTGGGGCCCCAACATGGGAAGGACGTGGGCCTGTTGGAATTAGTGCACAGGAGGGCAACAGTGATGATCAGATTGTGGAAACAATCTGAGACAGGCTAAGAGACTTGGGGTTATTGAACCTGGAAAAAAGGACGTTCCAGGGAGATCAAGGATTACCTTCCAGTCTATAAAGAGGCCTTACAAGAGAGGTGGAGAGGGACCTTTTATTAGGGTATGGAGTGATAGGAAAAGGGGGAGTGGGTTTAAACTGAAAGAGGACAGGTTTCAATTAGATATTAGGAAGAAATTCTTAACTGTGAGGGTGGTGAGCCACTGGGATGGGTTGACCAGAGAAGCTGTGGATGCCCATCCCTGGAAATGTTTAAGGTCCGGTTGGATGTGGCTGTGAGCAGCCTGGTGTAGTGGAAGGTGTCCCATGGTTGGGGTGCTGGGACTAGGAGATCTCTTAAGTCCCTTGCAATCCAAACTATTCTACAGTTCAGAGATCTCCTACTGGACCATGAAAAGGATATGCCTATTCCAAGTAATGGTGATCTCAATATACCAGGAGCAATTCAAACTCTGCTGAAGAACTAAAACACTATTTCCTGTTTGCTTCTTTCCTCAATCAGCTTTTTGGCTTTGTGAGCCTCTTCTGTTTCCCTCTCTGAAATATCTTTAGGCTTTAGTGATTCACTTTTGTGAACACAAGCATCCCAGAGGGATTAAGTTGGACTAATACCACTGATTCAGTCCAAGAAGGGATTCCTATTCTTTCACAATTTTTCTGCCTGCACTCTTAATCTTCCACCTCATGTTCCTGCTCAGTTGACACCGTAAGAAAAAGCCATGACACCTTTTTTTGTTTATGCTGGATTGGGCCCACTAATTAGAACCCCAAAGACTCAAACTAACAGCTAAATTTGACATCTCATCAAAATATCGTGGAAAGGTTCATTACCCTGACGCACATTAGAGCTGCCGCATTTATCTGGAATTCAAAATGAATACAGGAGAAATGCAAAAAAACAGTTTACAGCATAACATTTAACAGGAATAGAGAAATGTTACTTAGTGCTCAAGAACAGACACCAAGTGATTTATGAAGTCTGTATTGTTCATCAAAAATTCTGGAAGAAAAAATCCAAAACTACAAGCAGAATTATCTAAGTAAATGGTGTACAAAGTCTGTAAAATATTCTCCGGCATTTTGTTCTTTGTACTTAAAGGCTTTTCATTGCTTAAGGCCCAAAAGAAAAACAGAATTTGTAAAATATAGAAATTTGATGATTCTTGACAGAAATTCTTCTGGGAGTAGTTAACAGCTGTATGCTTTGTCTTGCACATAATCACTCCTCATCTTAAACAAGAAGTGCTGGCCTGATTTTTAGGAAGAGCATTCAATGCAGCTGCCAGGAGAGGAAGCAGGGGACCATTCTGCGCCCTCTGCCATACAGATGCTCTCTAGAATCTCTACATTCAGCTCTTACACGATGTTCTGGCAACACCTCCTTTCCCCTGTTAACAACATGACCAGCCAGAAGAAAGCAGAAGACACTGCAGCAGTTGCTTCCCACGGAAGGATTTGCTCACAGGGCTGGTGGCACCGCCTGCTCTGTTGGCCTCACAGCAGCTGCCTGCAGGCACAGGAGCTCCCAGGCTCCCAGGTCAGGGTGCAGCCCCTCTGCAGGCTCTGCTTCCTCCTGCGGGCCTCCTATGAGGGCATGGAGATGCCAGTTTTCAGAATATCCCCTCAAACTTTGCTGCCTCCTCAAAAACCTCATGCAAAAGGCACATACAGGTCTCCAGCCATATCTCTGCTTCCAACAAGCTGGTGCCCAGTTAGGACTCCTGCTTCAGCAGGGTCAAAATGCCAGTCAGGCATCGTGAGCTCCCTGAGAGCACTGTGTCTCACCCTGGCACTAAGCTACACACAACATGCAGTGGCTGGGATGGGACAGGTAAGTCTGCTAATAAGCTCAGATACTAGATGGATTTTTAAAAAAGTAAAAGGAAATTTCCTTCTTTCATAATATTTCATAACTCTATACACTGCTTTCCTCATGAACTAACAGAACAGAATAGACATGCTAACACAACAATGTTTGGTTAAAAATAGAATAATTTGAACAAGGAACAATTTATCACAAATAAATCCCTAGAGGATGTGGTCAAAATTTACAATGTGATGAACTCTTCAAATGATATTTAATTGCAATGTTACTAGCTCAGTAATAGCAAAATTGAAAAAGAAACTGCATAAACCCCTAATTTCTTTCCTGTAAGATTTTCAAATGTATCTAAATAAATTTAGTGTAGAAACAGGTGAAACAGATTCTTATGGGGTAACGCCTTTTATGAAAATTCATTCAAACAAAATTAAGATTTTGGATATTAGCTTCAACGCAGGGGAAGTCTGGCCTTCAAAACAATCTCAAATACAAACCTTCTTCCTACCTTTGACACAAGAATTACTAGGAGGCAATGGGCCATTTTATTAAATAGAACCCAAAGTAGCCAATTGTCCAATACTTAAAATAAGTTCTCCCTACAGTGGAACGTCTTAAACATTATTAATGCATGCAAATTGTTTAGTTGCTTTTAATGGCACACCAATCTACTCTCAGAGGTAAAACAAGGACAACCTCTGAGACCTACAGCTAAAGGAAAACAATTTGAATATTGGACCCCAAACAGGCTGCAGAAAATGCAGTGCAAGGGTGAGTGTACATTAGAAAGAGGACCACCAGATCCAGATATTCATTTCTCAGGGAACATATGAAACTGCCGAATATGGAACTTTATGACAGATTTCAAATGAAAATGTTATGTTTATCTTAGAAGGAACAAGGGTGTACTACATGAGGTCAATCAGAGATGGATATTTTGCAAAGGTATCTAATTAGTCTACTGGGCGCTTGCATATAAATTATTTAGATAAAAGCCTTGGAAAGATGTGTGAGGAAGTTTGACAGTGATTTTCACTGACTACATTAAGTATTTTCCTTAAGGACAGCAGAGTTGTGGGAATGGAAAAGATCTGAAGGTGAATACAAGGCAATTCATTGATGCAAGCTCAGAGTAAGTCAAGTAAGCTGGGCTGGTCTTCAAAACATAACATTTTTCTTAAGAAAGGAAATAAAAGAAATCACATATTAAGGACTAAGAGTAACAGAGGGGAACAAGATTATCTGCAGATCATAACTGGCAGCATAAAAAGAAAAAAGTCCTAAAAATAGCCAAAATGTATGTGGTTAAGCCCCAGCTGACAAATAAATACCATGAAGTCACTAAGTGCTCTTGCTCTGCCCTGTCTGCAGTGAGATGAGGAGGAGAAGAGGAAAAAAGATAAAACATTTGGGTTGAGATATGAATAGTTTAATGACTGAAGTAAAGAAAAATATAATAAATAAATAAATAAATGTAATGATCAAAGTAGTATTAAGAGTAACAAAAAAGAGAGAGAGAGGCAGAAAACCCCCAATCCCCACAAGTGATGCACATTACAACTGTTCACCATTTCCTGACTGATGGCTGGCCTGGCCCAGCAGTGATCTGCAGCTCCCAGCCAAATCCCCCAGTTTATATGCTGGGCATGACCATCTCAGTGCATGAGCATGGAACACCTCTTTGGTCTGCCCAGGTCAGGTCTCTCCCAGTTTTCTGTGCGCCTGCCTGCTCACTGGCAGAGCGTGGAAAACTGAAACTCCTTGATTTAGGGTAAGCACTGCTTAGCACCAACTAGAACATCAGTGTGTTGCCAACATTATTCTCATAGTAAATCCAAAACACAGTGCTAAACCAGCTACTGGGAAGAAAATTAACTCTATCCCAGCCAAAATCAGAACAGTGAGATGGGACACATCCTTTAAAACATTCTGGCTAGACCTCCTTAGATCCAAGCACAGATTCTTGCCACTCTGCTTCGATAAATTTAGATTAAATTTAGAATCCATATAACTGATAACTTCTTTGAATTTATTCAAAGAATGACCTTTCCTGTATGATTATCAATTTCTGTAATTGAGCTTCAAAAGACACACATTTATTTATACAAAGCCCTAGACAATTCCTTTAGGGATAATGGAATAATTTTCTCTTTGTTAAATGGGTAAAGTGAAATAAAAGCAGAACTCACTGTAAGAAAAAGAAATTTAAACTGTTCTTTTATAAACTTAAAGAAGTTTAAATTGTTCTAATATGAAGCTGTTTCTCATATTTACTCCAGCAAATTTTTATTATGGCTAGATAGGGGTACCATGTAAAATTTACATGGTATTAGCAAAACACAAGAAGCCTTATGAATAAGGAGGATATATAAACTGCACTTTGACAATACAGCTTAAATAGCCCATACACACACACAAGACATAGAAGAGGACAGCAGTGAAAAATAACAACAGAAGCAGGGCCAAACAGGATTGTGTAATATCCTAGTAATGTCACAGATTATTTAGATTTATGACTATCTAGTCTCATGACATTTGCTACATGAAGAATGAAGGAAAAGCCTCAGGAAAGATGCACCTTTGAGAAAAAGATGGAAAAAAATAAACCAACAAAGAGTACACATGTACACTGTGAAAGACTTAAAGTACCTCTTATTATGGTACAAATGGAAAACCTGGATCACAATGAATCAATGAAAAGGATAATTCTCAAAAGTAAAGACCTTTTTTCCAACCAAAGCATGTGTTGTCAGATGGGGTTTTTTTTGTGTTCAGGTTCTTTTTTTTAAAAAAAAGAAGACACAAGACTACAATACAAGATTTTTACAGATACGTATGGAACACTTACTTACTAGAATTACTGTTTTCAGTTCAAATTCCTGCAGTTTGCAATGAAAAATATTTATTCATTAAGAGAGGGGGAAAAAAAGAGGTTCAATATCTGAGAACACTGAAATTGCAGCTGATAAATGGAATCATGCCAAGAACCAAACCTTCAAGCCACAAAAAGTTAGTACTTAGGAGGCCTCCACTTGCCCTGACATCTGACACTGTAGCAGAGATGTTCTGTTGACAGGATAAGTACAATGTTCATGGCTGAAGATGTCTTGGTTTTAAGACTGAAATTTGATTAAACTGGTTGCTTTAGTTTGTACAGTTAAAATGGTGATCTACCATGAAAAACATACAAATGAACTGAAGAAAATGAACTATGAAAGAAATGGATTTTGCAAGAGCAAATGGATTTTCAAGAGCAATTCCAAGCATAAGCTCTTGGAAAAAAAAAAAAAACCCAAAACAAAAAAACAACCAACAGAAATAAGGGGAGGTAGGATGTGGTGGGATGGAAGAAGGAGAATTAACATAAAATGAAAATAAAAGCATGTAATTGAGCAATAAGGACTCTTGACTACAGCATGAAAGGAGCTGTAGACATTTGATGTTACCTTAAATTCAAATAAACAAATTGCTCCCAAGGGATTGCAGAGCACTATTCTAAAGTCCTTCAGACAAAACTATTTACGAATTCTGAATTCCTCCTATTTCTATATAAACCCATTGATCACAAAGCCTCCTTCCCCCCAGTTAAAATGTCTAACTACAGCTACTCCAAGAACTAACCTTTCTTGGCCAGCTTGGGAAATAGTGATTTAGAAAACTGATGGCTGACTTTGCAGACCAGCTGGTGATTGAAGGAGTGACAGCGTAATTAGTGGATTCCTTTCAAACCTGCACATCTGGCTAGCACTGATTTTCTCAAGGATTAATGCTGACATGGCAGGGAGCTGGGCTCGGTGGCTGAAGCCATCCCACTGCTCCCAGGCCCAGTGTACCCATCACAGACATTCTATCACATAATCCCCTGGCTGAATAATGGGATGTGTCCTTAGAGAAGCACAGGCTTCACATCTACAATTCTCATTGTAAGGCTATTTCAGAAAATAACTGTTGACAAAAACTTGGTAGTTTTTCCATGCTCCTAACATAGAAAACATTTTGCATTTAATAATGCTCTGCCTTTTTACCACCTGTTTCTCCATCAGTTGCCACATATATATTTTAAAACCATCCTTTAGACCCTCGCAGATCATCAAACTTCCTTTTCCTAAATGCCTTCCAAGTTTGGCAATTCAGCCTGCTATACGTTGTAAAATAAAATAAATCAACAAAACCTAAACATCCCCCACCCCTCAAAATAAACAAAAAACAATCCACCACCACCTATCCTAACTGTCCTAAAAGTTACAATCCCGCATTTATTATTATCCAATTATTATTATTGGTGGGATTAAATCCTGGCAGAGAAAAACCTCACCCTCTATAAACTAGAGATACATCTTTATACTCAGAAAGCACAGGCTGGAGTTCTGTCCCTTTCACCACACCCATGTCTCCCTTAGAGTATTGCATTTTTTATAAAGAAAATATTAAGTGTGTATTGATAAAAATAGTCTTCAGATGTTTAAGAAGGAAAAATGGAAGTTTACCTGGAAAAGTTCAGTAAAAATTGCTCATACTTATCTCAGGGATTTTGCACTCTGGGACATTCTGATCTCTCACTTAATTGCTTCTGACTCACCACCAACAAAAAAAAAAAAGACGCAACAGAACCCATTAACTTCTTTAGATATTATTCTCTTTGTTTCAACCTTTCTTTGTTGATTAAAAAGGATCTCATCAAGACTTGCCACTCAGTAGATTTACCTCCACATTTACGCACATGTGAGACATGAGGTGGGGGAAGGGGCTGGAGATTAAGGGCCACTGGGAACTAAAAATACAACAATAGGAAAAAAAAATAAAAAGGACATTCAAGGATTGTAGATGCTTCAAAACATGCACTGTGTCAGTTCTAGAGCTACTTCTACCCTCTCATCCAATGCTGGAAAAACAAGTTAATCCACCATTAGGGTGTAAGTTTACCACATATGATGTTTTCTTTCTATGGCTAATGCTTCCTGGGACTTGAAATATGTAATGTGCGAGTAAGACCAACAGCAGAGAGCCAGTGAGTCTAGCAGGCCACATATATGCTGAGCATTAAAGAAAAATAAGCTTTTTTTTCAAATACTTCTTCTAAAATCACTCCTATTATGTGGTGTGATTACAGATTATTACAGAAGCAGGACAAAAAAGAGTCATTGCTCAACGTACACAAAGTAAAGATTTTTCAACAGTTTGTAAAGAAATAAAGCAAACAGACCTCAAAACTAATCTTTGGTTTAGATCAAGCATTCAGTGCACCACAAAATTAGGATGAAAAGTGCAGAATGGAATGAGATTGATTATCTCATCTGCAACAGTGTCAACAGAGATAGCTGCAGCGATCCGAGTTAAAACCATAAAAGAAAATTATTTCTTCAGTCTTCCGGAGGAGGCAGATTACCATCCTGAGATTTCAGGAAGTTAATTCAGTCCTTTTGACCTAGAAATTAGTAGTAGGGTAATGGTGGATTCTCTCTTCCCCAAAAGAGCAGGGGGACAGGTGAAGCAGCCCCTCAACAAGAGTTATGTTTGCAACAGGACAGCTAAAGAAGCAGGACGCAGCATGCTCCAGCACTGAAAATACCCATGCAGACATTTGACAGCTTGGAATTGCCCGTTTGCTGCCAACTATATTAGCTCAAAAATTTCTGTAAAAAGTCAGTAATCAGCTTATTATTTATAAATAGTTTCTCTTTCTGGTCAGACCTACAGACAAAAGTACATATGGACACACCCATTTTGGAGCATCATAGCTCTTCAGTAGCAGGCAGGGCTGTCCACATATGTCCTTGACACGTTTCCCTGACAGAGCCTGGAATCTGCAACCTGAACCATTGATGATGACAAGATATTTTTCATTTTGGGCGTATGCTTTTCTTTTTCCCAATACCAGGCGGCCACAAATGAATATATAACATCAGTAGTTCTTGTTCAGAGCCAAAAATATACATATTCATTTTACTGCTGTCTCCATGAAGATGACACTGACTCACCTCAGGCAAGGCAGTGTCAAAGAGCAGGCAGCAGCAGGCAGAGCACTAGAATTCCAGCGCCCCACAAGTTTCAGTCCTATCTCGCCATATCTTTATATTTTTTTATTCGTTACTGAAAACTGAATTAGAAAATGATACACAAAGTAAAATCTCAAGGAAGGGAACCAGAACAAGAGATGATAGTTTCAGTGGAGTAACATGAACCAGCATGGAGCTAAACCTAAGGTCTTATTTACTGCTACAAGATCAGAAAAGTCCCAGTTATCCTCTTACAAGCCGATGGAAAACATCGCTACTCCCAAGCCTCCCTAAATACAACATTTTTCTTCTGCAGCTTCCCTTCTAGTGAAGCCTTCCCTCCTGCTTTGAAAAGGCACCCAAGGAAGAGTTGGTCTAGAAGAATAATGCCTGTTGCAGGCCACAAGTATTTCTTAGTAAGTAAGCCAAAAAGAGCTGCACATGGGGAGAGACAGCAGAGAGGCTGCCTGAAATTTTCGAGTAAATGGGGATCACCTGTGAGGATGAGCAAATCAGACCTCATCTAAACCCCTTGCAGCCTGTGACTTCACTACACTACACTACAACACTGTGACTAAAAGTGCACATTACAGAAGTCCTGAAAAGCATCAAATGGCTCTCCAGAACTGTGTCAAGACAGTGTGTGACACAAATGCATTTTAGTTTCAGCAGAACTTGGCTGTTAATAGTCTAGACTTACTTCCGTTTTGCTGTAAAAGGTTTCCTAAGCATTCATGACCAGGTGCCTGGACTGATGAACTTGCTCCAAGCACATGCTTTTTTAAATTAAAGGTAAGTACCTTCTGCTGCTAGGGCTGTTTGATTATTAAATTGAGCACAACCACTGTGAAAGTTACAACCTTCCTTATAAAAATTGCTACTATATACATTAGAGCATTAATTCGTCATTTAAAGAACATTTTAGGGCTACCATTTTACGGCTTCCAGTTAAAGCCTTCTGTTATCATATTTTCCTGTCATAAACTCAGTATACATTCTTGCACCTGAATTAATGCAATTTCTAAAATGTTTCCAGAACATTCTGCATGTTTTGGACTAGAGTCTCAAATAATAAACCAGTCTACACTGCTGTCAGTGACACAGAGAATAAAAACAGTTAAACAGATTGTATGAAAATTAGAAGGCCAGACACAAGTGAACTACCTGCAACTGCAGAGTAAACACATACCCTGACAGCTGCCTGATGAGCAGACTGTCACTTAAAATAAGACACATAAAAATATTGATGTAGAGCAGCATATACTCCCCCTCAAGAAAGCAACACCAGTTGTTTCTGAGACAGAAACAGGAATGGCAGAATAGGTCAATTTACATGCTGTCCTGATTGCACAAAACTGTGCAATACCTTTCACCTGTCTGAAAACTCAAATAAGCTCAAATACCTTCTAAAATCCACTGTCTGCTCCCTTGGATATCTATACAAAATGTCCAAACTAAGGAAATTAGAAGCAACCAGTTAACCACTTTTTCAATATGTACACCTCAAAACATATTTTTGAGGTTTACTGTATTCTGCAAGAATATGTAAATATATTGAAGTGTTATCTATGTATTACCTATAACAGAAAATTTGCAACATGAAGAAGGGAGTGTTCCACTCACTACTGAGTCAGTATTCATGGCACAGAGAGACTGTGGTTTCATCAGGTTTGCATTGCTCTTGATAGCCTCCATATAGGCAAATAAAGAACAGGAATTTAAAATGCATGGAGACAGTCTGGGATGAATGCAGAGACATCATCTGAGCACCTGGAGATCAGGTTAGGAAAGGCAAAGCCCAGCTGTAACTGAATCCAGTGTGGGATGTCAGAGGCAGCAAGCAAAGCTTCTCTAAGGAGTTAGGTGAGCTGGAAGGCTGTGGTGCCACTGCTTGAGCTCAGAAAATGCTTTTCGGGGGAATCACTATTTCTGTACAAAGTGAGTTACACACCTTTATAAAGTTTTGAGGGGGTTGTGTTATCTCAAACAGATGTCACTTGGGATTTTTGTTTGTTTGTTCTGTTTTGGGTTTTTTATTTTTCTGATTTGGATAGGCAAGAGTTCAAGACACTTGTGGCATTTGTATGTTGTATGACAAGCAGATTACTGTGGATAGGAAAAATTCAACCTTTCAAGTAGTGAGCTCATGTTATGTCAGCCATTATCAAAATTCACTGTCCCTTTCTTACAAAGAGTCATTTGATGTTTGCCAATTTTAACAATTTTTTTTTAAAAAAATACATTTTTACAGCATCACACAATAAAAAAAGAAACCAAAACAAACCACTGTTTTGGTTTGCACTGCAGCATTTATGAAAAACAAAAGTCTTGAATTCAACATTTTCTCATTTCCTTCTATGAGTGTATGTAATGTAACTCTGGCAAGTCTTTGCTCTGCAATCTAATCCAGCAGATAAATCTCTTACAACAAAATTGAAATCAAATCTCCAAGGGGAAGCAAATAAAGTCAGTTTTCAGAGTGAATACTAAACACCCGATTTCTTTTTAGCTGGTCAGTTACACAAAACTTCAGAGTCTGCTTCATCCACCCTGTTTTTCTATTTTTCCAAGATATACTTCCTGAAGAGCAGTATAAAGGTCTAAGCATGTAAGCAAACCCTGCTACCTACCCACAGCATCCTTAAATAAAGAGAACCTCTTGTCCTGCTGGCAAGGCAGGGCAGTTCTGGGAAAATGTGGCACAGAAATGTGACAGAGCACGTCACACTGTGTTCCCTTCACTGTAAGAAACTGCAGCTTTTCTTGTTAGTTTGTAAAAAAATACACTGCTAGTAATACAGTTGCTTCCCACACAGGAAGAGGAGCAAAGGACTTTTCCTCCACTGTTAAGAAACAAATGTCACAATGTTCCTGCCACTTGCCAAACTTGGAAAAGTCATCCCACTGAGATTTTTTTTCCCCCTAGCTCACTGCAAAAGGCTTAATCAAAACAAAAGAAATGCCCTGAAGATGAGAAAGGTGAATTCCTTCTTTTCCAGATGCTGCATTTAAGTAGAACATGTTAGACATCAGGGAGGGGTCCTTGTCCAAAACAAACAAGTCCCACTTCTTCCCCTTCTGCCCTGTCACACCAGCAATATGCCCTTTCAAAAACTAAGAGCTAATTCATCAGTTGTTTTACTTTTCATGTATTTAATTTTCAAGTGGAAAGCTAGTACAGCATGCTGGTGGTCTGATTTAGTTGTTTTTGTTGCCACTTTTGTACCCAAAAGAAGAGTCCTGAGTAAAGGCAATAGCAAATAAAACTCCCTGAGAGTCGCCTCACAGCACTATTGCAAAAGACACTAACAGAAAAGTCAGGAATACTGTCCAAACTGTAAATTTCTCCTGATGACCCTCCTACACAGATTCTTAATCATAATGATTCCTTTCCTATCACAAATACGTAGCTAAATAGTATGCACTTATTTTATATTTGTAGTTAATATTTGTGAAGTTTTAGATTTTTATGTTCAGGATACTTATGTTTTAAATCTAAGTATTTCCTACCATTTGTTTGTCCTCCCTAAATACTTTAAACTTACTTCTTATGAATAATCATTATTCAATGGATTATTCTTTTACTTGTGAAACTCAATTTATTTCAGTCAAGTCATTCTTAATTTAAACTGTTGTCAGGGAAAGGAGACTGAAATTCACGAGCACAACCAAAGCTATGAATTTAATATAACATTCGCTTAAAACAATTTTTTCTGTTGAAATGTTTTTTGCCTGGAACTAAATTAATTGCTTTCTTGTAGTGACATTGTTCTATTTTAATGCTTTGCAATTATTATTTTTCTAAAATTAAAAGTATAAGCACAGAACACTAACTTTTCCAAGCAGGACTGTGGGTAAGTGTCTTTCTTCAGATGTTTCAACCATTTACCAGACATCCATGAAACTTCCAGCATGGGGCACAAAGGTCTTGTATGGCCAAGCAAAGGTCTGTTGACATTTCACTGAATTTTGAGCATTGATCCACTATTTTAGAGAAATCAGGGATTATCTTAGTTCAGTTTCATAAGGAATGTCCTCAGAAGTAGAACTGATGTGGCCCATTTTCAACCCAAGCACATTTTTCATAAAAGAACCCAAGCACATTTTTCATAAAAGAATTAAAAGACCTTGAAAAACAAAATTAATTCTGCCACAGGTGTGTCTTTATGCACGACATGCACTAGAAGGAAAAGAACCTGTCTTCTGCTGTTGCCCCAAGTACCCACCTACAGTTATATATTCTCTAGAATTTAAATTTAAGTGGGTTCACAGAAGATGATTTGAAAGAAAGGTTTTGTGATGGCAGCATTATCTGTGGGGCTTGAAATACTGTAATTAACAGCTACACTACAGGTAGAATAGACTAGGTTTCAATTTAACCAGCAGTATCTTACACCACCAATTTTATCATTAGGATTACTTCAGGATGCTAACACCAAATATTTCAAAAGTTTCCAGGGAATTACAATAGTTTAATAAGTATATCATGTGAACCAAATACAATGTAGCCCTCCACAAGGTGATGCTTCATGAAAATACTTCACTGGATAATGTACACCAAATTAATAGTAAAAGATTACAAAGGGGAAGTGAGAATTTTTCTCTTAGAGTACAGATAACCTGAAATGCTGTGCATGTAAGGACTGTAAGTAAAATGTTAATCTAATCAAGTAACAATTAAAACCTCTTTTCATATGTATGTAAGCAGAACTGACAGATTCAATTTAATTCCTTCTGCAAAATATTATGGTGCAGAAAATGTCTGAAGGTTGTTCCCAGTGCAACTTCTAGAGCAGTACATACAGTTTATATTCTCATTAAACTTGATTCAGCACAATGAACATCCAGCTGCTCCTCTGCATGCAATGACTCTTGGGAGCATCCATGGAGCTAGCAAGGAAACATCTACATTTTATTCTCCTGTTCTGTTTTATCAAAGTCTATGCTGAGTCTTTTATTCAAATTGTAGAGGAGGAGGTGACAGATGTAAAAGTAAGCAGTTGAATCAGCTGGTGATAATGAATCATGGGACAAGATGTGGTTTTTTTAAGGTCTTTTCTAAAAATAAGAAAAAAATCTGGAACCATGTGGACTTAAAAATTAAACAAAACAAAAAGCAATCTAAAACCAATTTCTTTTCCCTCCTGTCTTTTTCTTTAATATTTTCATGATCATTTGTACATGACTACACAATCCTTTCTTTGAGTCATTCCAATTTAAGAAAAGTAGTGAATAGGAGAGTCATTATGATGACCATTGCTTTGTCACTTCATTGTTTCTCTTTTCATTTGTATGCTGCCCAAATTTTCAAATAAATGAAAAAAATGTTGCAATCTTTCTTTCTGCAGGTTTTCTTTTTTATGTTCCTTATTAAGACCTCTCCATAGAATTCTCTTTCATAACCTTGGTTTTTTCATCCAGCATTTTCTTTTGCAATTTCCTTTGCTCAGTTGTCTTCATTTGTTTCCTGTTCCAACTTTATGTTTTACAAGCCTTTCTGGACTTAGGATATTTGCAGATGCAAATATGAAGTAGCCAAATTCTACAAGCCTCTGACTATATCTATACAAATATTCAGCATCTGTCTGTGGAGTCCAAAAGAAATTTTCTTCAATGCCTTGATAATGGTACAAAATATCTGAAACCAGGAAGAAGCTCAACTGTTGAGTAAAACACATCCACATTACAAGATCTTCATTTGCAAATCAAAACTACATATGTGCTTTCAAGGAGGCTAGTCCATTAACCTAGGTAATGGGAGGACTGAAATACATCCATCATTGACATCCAGTCTTAAAACAGAGTAACAATTTAGCCATTACAGCAAATAAAAAACCCTCTACACTTAACGAACAACAGAACTGCCCCCCCCTAGTTATGCAAAAGAGTGTTAAGTAATTTGGTCAGATTTTGTCCAATGCAATCAGATGAAAAAAATGTTCACAGAGAACTATGGTGGTAAAGCCATTTTACCTCCCTAAATGAATAATTCAACCTCAATTCCATCCTCAGCCATAGGGAATTTGGATCTAAATGGGTTGGTTCCAGGATGCTACGGGATCATGAACTCTAGGTTCTTCTTCACTTCACATTCTCAGACACACGGGTGGTCACTGCAGTCTGACACTCATCTCCTAGGTGTGTGTGCACTGCAAGCACTGAGCTTGGTCTCTCATGCTCACTTCTGGGTAAAATGCATGCAGGAACAACTATAAACATGGTAATTGCTGGCACAGTTAATGAAGGAAGAAAAGCAAACCCCTGAATTCATTACTGTCACCTGAACAAGCACAAGGTGGCAGGAAATATCACTCACATGCATTGCGAAAGAAAAAATGGAATTCAGTGTCTGCCATTCTTCCACTCTGCAAACTCCAATATCTCTCTTTCAGGAGGCTGAAAAGTACCACAGTTGAGTACTTTATTTTAAGAGTTACTATTTCAGTTGCTAGTGTGTTGTCTGAACTTGAACCATTCACCCCAAATATCAGTACCACCTATTTCCCTTTTCCAGGGGCTTAGAAACTGCCTTAATTTTCAATTTTGTTTTTATATACCCTAAAGACAATGAAGCCATGTAACTGTTTGAGACAACAATTTCAGTTGACTGTGTGACTACCTTTTTGATCAAACTCAATTTCAAAGGAACTCCTTGTCCCAGAATCTGTCATCAGAGCATCTTTCCCTCATATTTATCTATTTCTTGTCAAATCCTCAGATCCTGTTGACTCTGAAACCAGTTTCTAAGCTCAGCATGAGGTACAGGATTCACTATCATAAGCTAAGTAAAGTTCATATTCAGAAAATGTGAAGTCAATAAGCATGGATTTTACAATGGTCTCCAGTGTGGACATGCAGTCTAAATAAATTTTGCCTAAACCTGGTCACCAATTCAGATGTAAGATGTTCTGCATTCCTGTGGGAAATTCACTATTTCTCTGTTTCTTTCTTGTCTCCAAGACCACTAATGCAAAAAAAAAAAACGAAGTTCCTAAAGGAAATCTAGCAGAAAGTGTCTGAATAGATCTCGAGCTGTTACGTGACACTGCTGGATATTCTAGAAAACTCTTGGACTGTCCTATTATAAAATTCCATTCATTTCAGACCCAGGCCTTCCAGAGACTGGAAAGTAAAACAAGTTAGGCAAGCGTTCTTCCTATTTTTAGCCTGGCTTCTCAGACATACGCAGTCAGGTTTTCTGTTCCCTATATCCAAGACTTTTGACCCAAGTGACTGCATTTACCCACACTGGTCAGCTTTAAAGAAGTCACGGAGAAGTGAAGTCCTAAAATAGCCTGTAGAGAAGAAGGAAGTGACCCCCTAGGTGTTGGCAATGTTAGGAAAGTGCAGAAGCAGCATATGCACTACTTGGCACAGTGGGTCCACAGAGAAGAAGAAAAAAAAGACAGAGAAATGCCCTCAAAAAATAAAAAGTTTGAATTAAATTTATCTTTAAGACTAAAGTCAGCCTCCACAGAAAGGTGAATCTGGGAAATTCATTTAATGGCTTACAGAAACACTTGTTTAAATGACACTGTTAGAGAATCCAAACAAATGTCCACAGGCAGGAAAAAAATAAAGAAACAAAATGGGGTCAACCACAAAATGCAGATATCCCTATCTCAAAGCAATCAAAGTTATCTAACATCAGCAAGGCATATAAAAACACTGCTTAGAGGCTTAGGGTTGCAAAAAGTGTTGAATATTTTGAAAGAGCTATAATTTTGTGCCAAAACAGTTTGTATCTTCATTACATATACAATGTCAGTTCCCCCTCTGTCAAACTGACAGCTCTTTTAACAGCAGTCCATTTCCCACCACCAAGAAATGCACTGTGGTGGGAAGTGTCCCAGAGGGGATCCCAAAAGTCCTCCAAGTATTAAAGATTTGAAAACCAACGACTGAGTGAAAAAATGATCCATGTAGTGTTTATAATGAGAAGCTATTTTTGCATTGCCGTTTTCAATCAGATATCTCAAAGGCCAAATTTAAATCGATGAGTCTAAAAATAGACTGACACCATGTACTGCAACAAGGAGTGGAACAAGGGAGCCAGACCTTGAATAAGTTTTTCTTTTATGTGGAAGGAAAGAGCATGACAATTTTTCAGACTGATCTCTAACCCCAGTTGCCAGAAGTGCAATACAGGCAAGAGAAACATAAGCACCTATACTGCACTACTGGGGACTGGAAGGTGATTTATCAAAGCTCTTGTCAAGACAGTTCTTGATTTCATCCACAGTAGATGCAATATAAGATGACTGTGCAGGATTCTTGCCATTTGATATATACTTTAAACCTAATTTTCAGAACATGCACCAATACTTTCCATGGAAGGTGATTACA
This sequence comes from Rhipidura dahli, assembly GCA_013399225.1. Lineage (NCBI taxonomy): Eukaryota > Metazoa > Chordata > Aves > Passeriformes > Rhipiduridae > Rhipidura > Rhipidura dahli. The sequence goes on from VXAC01001327.1 coordinate 20,485, forward strand.
GAGCATACCAGATTTCACCATAAATGAAGAAGGAAATTAAATCATCTGTAATCATTAGAGTATCACAAAGTTATTAGTTTTATGCTTGATGTGTCAGAACCTACAGATCTTAATGACTCTCAGTTGTAGACAGATGGGCACCATGCATTGTTGTGACAGAGCTGAAATGCCCCATTCTTTGTAATCTCAATGCATTCAGTCTGTAAAGCTTTCCTGCATGGTCTGAAAGCGAAAAACTCTGTATCCTGGAGGAATTTAGTGACCTATGAACGAGCAAAAGGAAGAAGAGGACAGAATCAACTCTCCTTTAAACAGCATTTGTAAACTTTTTTTTTTAGCCTAGGTCTAGTAATATCATGTTTCTCCAAGAAAAAGACACCAAAAGCAGCGTGGGTAGCAGGGTGAGGGAGGGGATTCTGCCCCTCTGCTCTGCTCTCATGAGAACCCACCTGCAGAGCTGTGTCCAGCTCTGGGTTCACCAGCATAAGAAGGTGTAAGGACACAGAGAGCACAGTTGCCTGTCTCAAGCACTGTTAAGGCCACAGAACGACTTTGCCATCAGCACAGAATGGAAGAACAGGATGGCACCAGCTCCCGGCATGGTGGAGGCAAGATCTGGTGAGTGGCTAATGCAGCCAGAGAGAAATTCCCACTCTGGCAAACAGTGAAAAAGCTTGTATGCATATCACTGGCCAAACAAAGACCCCCCAAGTTATGGGACAGACTCCCAAATATGCCACCCCCAAAGATGCCTCCAAGGACACCCGGAACTTAGACTGCAAGTTAAGCCACTGTCACAGGAACATGAGGTAAGAGAAAGGTGGTACTGCTGTCTGGGTGTTCTCTCAGACACAGGGGAAGATCAACAAAGCTGGAGGAGAAGAATGTATCACTGATAATGGACACAAAGAATGCAGAATTTATGGGCCACAAGGAAAGAAAACTCACAAACTGTATTGAATCAGCTCTGACTGAGTAAAAGGTTGTGTATTAGGTTAGATAAAAGGAAGAAACATCCTAAAAACAACACAGGGAAACAGACATAAAAGTGCTCACTGGAGACATTTAGCTCCACACTTGGATAAACACTGCCCTGGGTATAATCCTACATGGAGGGGAGCTTGGTACACAAGCAGCTGGAAAATAATTTTGTGGATTTAACTTCTTAATTTGCATTAATTTTAATTATACACATAATAATATTTTATAAGGCAATATCTCTTAATAAAAGTCTTATATTTATAATTTTTTTTTTATTTGGGATAACCAGAACTTACAGATATTATTACAGATATTATAGTATGGGCAGGGAAAAAGGGTTATTCTTTATTTCTTTCATCTATCTGTCCATAGCAAGGGAGTTGGACTGGATGATCTTTAAAGGGTCTTTCCAATCCAAGCCACTCAGTGGTTCTCTGGACACTATGCATGTATCACATATCCTCCTTGCAACCTCTGTCCGCTCAGTATGAACACCTTGCAGCCAGTCTTTCTGGAGAAAAAGAGTTCTAGAAGACAACACCTCAGTTTGCAAGACAACCAATCTACCTAAAGAGCTGATCTACAAAGGAACTTTATTCATGACTGGTGTTCAGCAGGAAAGTTATAAATATGCAAAGAAGCCTGGCTTCTCAATTTCTCTGTCCTACTCTGTACAGACAGAGCACCACCAAAATCTGTCTCCTAAACTACAGGTCTTACAAGGCCAGCAAGCTCTGCCTATAATGTGTGAAGTTTGTTTGGAGGCGTAAGTTCAGTCGTCAGACATGACAGTTTTACAGTGGAAATAAGTGAGACTGATGCTGGAATTTACTCCAAGTGAAGCAAAAGAAAGAATCTTGCAAGTGAAGAGAAAGGGCAAACCTAAACCAGCAAAGACAGTTAGAAGGGTACAAGTACACTCAAGGCAGAACTAAAGTGCTGTGCCCTTCCAGGACAACTCTTAACTGTGGAAAACTTAGACATAAAGATTGAAATTCTGCTCTGGTCTACTCTCCATCCTTCAAAAAAAATGCAACAGGTAGATTGAAATAGGAAGAGTAGATATCCAGAATTTCTGGCCACTTTAAGTATCCACAATAGCTACTCACTCCCTGAGCCTGTCTGTGTATGGCATACAGAATAACAGGAATCCCATCAGCTCAGTATCTGTCTCCGTCTAACAGAACCTTTTCTTTTTTGATTGATACTTGACATTTATCATACTGTTTGGACAGATCCTAGTGACAGCTTGGAAAGATATTTGCTGGGCTTTCTGTCAGTATTTCATGTTCACATGGCAGACCCTATTAACACAGAATCAGAAAAAAAAAATCCCTTGAATGCAAAAGAGAAACAAAATGAGTTCCTTTCAATTAACTCTGTCAATTTTTCAGAAGATTTTAAAGTCATTTCATGGAACATGAAAATGTAAAGCAATGGTTTATATGTTATTTACCAATGCTGACTTCCAGAGAAACCTGAACAAAGCACATAATTTTATTCAACAGCAGAAATATATTTCCTAGAGCTTTGATCTATTATAGGTTCCTTTTATTTTCAAATTCATTTGAACAACAGGGAAATCACATAACTGAATTACAATTAGCATAGGACAAATACTATGTAAATGGTTTCTCACAATCAAAAAGCCTACTGCAATAAAAGTCAGCAAAGGTAGTGAGATTGGAAGGCAGAATAGAGAGCAAGATCTAAAATAACGTTCCAGGCTTTCTTCCACAATGTATTTTGGATGAAAAATACTGTGTTCACATGACTTTATATAATATCTGAACATGGCTTGTATGATTCAGAATAATTAAACTTGTAGTATATCTTAAAACAGAACTCAAGATCTGAATTAATTGTAAAGGTAACGCCTGCCTGACTTCACATCACAGTTATTTCAGTTCTAGGTAACAAGAGAGAAACTTTAGTATATTTAGTGGATTCAAACACAGACACAGAGAAACTAAGAAAATCTTGTGCTTTACAAAATTTTAAAATTTAATTACTTTAAGAAGGTAACTTCTTTTTTAGAAGTTGTAAATTTTCATTACCAAGGGATGAAGCATGGAAGTATGAAAGCATGAAACTATGAAAGCATGAAGGTCTTCTAGATGAATGCAGGGGAGAAGGTCTTTCATCTTAGAAAGTGGTCAGAAGTGTTAGTTTAAAACTTCCATCATATCAATGCTCTTGGTTTCCAATTTAGAAATGTGTGTACACAAGTACTATTATTTATGCAATTAAGTCTTATTTAGTTCAATGAATATGCATTCACTTGAACGATTACATAATTAGGTCTCATATTTTTGTAGCACTTCAGTTACTACAGTGCCACAGTCAAAGCACACACATTACTGCTTCATCTTGCCTAATTGAACTTTATGAGAACACTCACAAGAAGATTTACCTTTTTTTTGATTAATAGGTTGTCACAATACTTGTTCACACCTCTAGATTTTACAGAACTTCTAGTACAGGTGAATGCTACAGGACTAAATTCTGATCTATACAGCTTTTAGTCCTCAGAAAATGTTAAGGAAAAGATGTTCTCTGGTTTGCCCAGAAAGTATATTGCTCATGCTGTGCACTATGTTTGTAACTTCTACAGAACATTCTTCCTAGCTTTACCTCTACGCACATTCTTCAAAAAAAAAAAAAAAAAACCAAACAAACAAACCAAAAAAAAAAACAACCCCACAATAGATGTTCTCCCCTCTTTCCCATCAAGGAAATAATATAAGTGCTTTCAAGGTATGCAAGAACAAACAAATAAAGATACCATTTACTCTCTCACAGCTCTACCAAAAAACCTAACAGGGTTTAAATCCTCCATGGCTTTTAAACTTACTGGTTTTCAGAACACTTCATTGTTTTATTTCCTGATATCTTCTGGTTTTACTTATACATATTACATGGACTTAAAAAAAAAAATTCCAGAGTATCCTTTTCTGACAAGATCATAGAAGAGAGTAAAACAAAGAAAAGCCAGATGAAATTTTCTGAAGCTGGTACATACATTTTGTAAAGTTTAAGTATTGTAAACTAGGACAGTGAGTCCACATACTTCACCAAAGGTCAAAATACAATTAACTTATTTACAGTTCAAAACATGGTATTTGGAAGCACAGTCATGGGAGCAGCCTATTTGCTATAGAAGGGGTGTCAGGAACTATCTTCCTGTTTCCTTTGGGTTTACCACCTTTCAAATCATTGATTGATAACACTTTCACTGTCTCTGACAGTAAAATGTATCTTTTCTGTTCATTTGTTATCAGACTGTTCATCAGCAAGATCAGTTTATTATCAGTATTTTCATAAACAAACAAATTAAAAATAAAAGAGGACTATTAATGATGAGGAAATGTTCATATGTGAATAGAATTTAGTGAATGAGTATGTCTGGAGATCAAACAATAAAAACTCATGAACTTTCATGATAAAACAAACCTGATGTCTCTATCAACAGAAAAAAAATGTAAAATAGCCCTTATAGATGTATAAGGTGTGTTCATGCCAAACAATACAGACAAAAAAGAATGAAATATGGTTATGCTAGATTCTGTACCAAACATAAATTTCAAAACCTTCTTCCTAAATCTGGAGAAAATTTGAACAAAATAAAATTTGCAAAAATAATTTAGATAAAACCAAGTAAAAAGATAGCTTAATTAAAAAATTAATGTTCAGCACAGCTCTGCACTTCATTAAGCTTCTTTAAAAACAGAGGTATATGAAATGTGCTGTTCCAAATGTAGGTTTGTTTTTTTTTTTTTTTTAATTTGGCAACAACACAGATTATACCCCCAATTATTTCAATCCTTATTCCCATACATATATTAAAGGGTGCATAAAACCATTAGAATTCTACTACATTAGTCAAGACATCAGCCTTGACACGATCACCTGAAAAAAATGTCAGAAAGATTTTTTTTACCTCTGAAGTCTCTGCCTAAATAGATGGAGTTACTGGTTTCACATTTTGCTAAATTTCTCATAAATCTTCTAATACATATAATGTGAATGTATTTGGACAGAAATCTGAAATTAATGTGTATTCTTTAAAAGAGCTCCTTGTTCTTATAAGTGAGAGAAAAGCCAATGATGTCTGACAACAAAAGCAGTACAAGTGGGTGCCAGGTAAATTTGAGGAATTTAACATATATTAACAGTTAACACGTGTTGCAATTTCTGGTTTGCAATCTCAAGATTTTCTTCCAGGAATTGTTGTTAGAACTCAGATTTGTTTACTGCTTGCTGTTGGTTTAGTGACATAAGTGGGTGTTGAAAGGGCACAGTCTTTCTTCATTACATCCTCAGTCCTAGAGAAGTAAGCTAATGATTTAAATAACTAAAGCTGCACTGAGCACCTGCCTTGAATCACCTCTTGAGACACCATTAAAGTACTATCAGACACTCAAACCTTGCAACTCACTTAAAATGATGGAAATACTCCCTCCATTATTTTTGTTCAACAGTCTGGACTAGAAACTAATCTTCTCAGATGAAATTCGGACACACTAACACATTGTGTAACTATATGCTGTGCTGTGTTCCTATTAAAAATTTATCTCCTAAAAGGTATGGGGTTATTATTATTATTACTGTCACCCAGAACAATATTGTCAATCTAGTCAACCAAATGTCTTTCGCTGGGAAGGATTATATGAGCTGTGGGACTGAAAGTGTGAATTTTGCAGTCTGGATGTTAATAAGTCATTGTGAAGTCATTGTGGATGTTAATAAGTCATTGTAAAATGTCTTTGTGAATTTCCTGTATGTAACTAGTCATTTGCACTCTTCGGGGGAAGTTGTGTGTCTCAACAGGTTGGAAGATCTGAGGACTCTCCAGTTGAGCTGCAAGGCTACAGGTTGATCAGAGGAAAAAGACCAAATGGGAACAACTCCCCACGGCTCAAATGGGCTGCCCCATGCGCCTCAAAAGGAAGACTCCAAGGAATGAGCTGTATTTGCACGTGGGGTCAGGCTCATGGAGACACACTACTTTGTTTTCAAAGGAAAGAGAGAGAGTGAAAGGGAAATTAATACACTAAGTGAACATCAGATACAGTGAGGAAAAAATGTATCAAGATGCAGCAGTGGCAATGGGGTTGGGGGAAGGGAAGGAAAAAAATTAAAAATGGGAAATAGAATACAAGATTCAAGGAACTATCCCTATTGCTTGTTTTGTGCTTTGCAATTCTGAGAGGTTAAAATGTTTATGTTCAGGCATTTACATTGAATGAGCATGCTATTTTCTGAAGACCAAAGTTTATAACTTAAAATTAGGTTTTGAAAAACATCATTTCAAAGAATCAGTCAGTATGTATTACAAACAGGCATTGTCTCAGAAAATCAGATATAGGACTCTAGATCGTAATTCTAAAGAAATACTGAAAATTCACTGATATTGTTCTGCTTTGTCTCCCGTCCCACCCAAAAACCCCACCCCCCCAAAAAACCAAACCAAAACAAAAAAAACCAACAACAAAACCCAAAACAAACAACTACCACCACCAATAAAAACCAACCAAAAAAACTCCCAAACAAAAAAATAAAAAAAGCACCATTCTGGACAGAGGCCCCATTTCCCAACCCTATCTAATCTCATACAGTTTAAATTTTTCACCTTGGCCATGCCCAAACCATCCACCCTTCAGGCCAGAGCACAAAATACCAATTCCCCATCTACAAAGAATCTCCCTGCAGATGATTTGGCCTGACTGGTCTTGCAGAGAGTGCTGAATTAGCCTTGCAAGGGCTTGAACTAAAAAAAGGATAAAATTATATCAATTAGTCATTAGACTCAACTGAGCTACCTCTTGCACCAGAAAGGAAGAAAGAATAACTTTTGCTAAACTGCTTTCACCGTTTCTGCACCTGAAGTCTCCTGGAAGCAGTGTCAGTTCAGAGACCCCAGATGCACTGATCTTCTATTCTTTTAAAATGGAAGTGGGAATTTCTCAACCTCTATGCTGACTGAAAGTGCACTGGTGTCCCATGCAGACAGAGGTTGTTTTTTAGGATTCGGGGTTCAAAACCAGTTAGGGCTTTCTACCTTTAAGTGTTATCATTAAAGCATTTAGAAGCCAGCAGAAAACAGAGACACCACCAAAACACTGCAGCTGCATAAGCTGTAGCAATGCTACACACCTGGAATTTTGGAATCACGTATCAACAGCATTCAACTGGGTGATTCTTGAGAGGAAGAGTGCAAGGAAACAAAGGAGTACTGTCTCTTAAATGGGCAGAGATGTAAGAACAAGGTCGCTTAAAGATCACTGTAAAAACGTAGAACAAGACACTAGAAGATAAATCTGAAATCAGAAAGTTTAGCAAGTTTATCTGTTTAGAAAGTTTATCTGTTAAAATTAACAAGATAAACAACTGGCTTCTACATTTATAGTTATTGTAGATCTTCTATTCTATGTAGGAATTTATGCTAAATATGCAAGATGTCATAACAGGACTTGCATTCAAGCACAGGATAACCACTTAACAGCCCTCTCCTATGACATGTAAAGTCCCTTTTGCTTTCTGAAGACTTCCTACTATGAAAAGAAAAAGATGCTCTAGAATTAATTTTCAAACATCATGGAGACAATTCAAAATCCTCTGTTAATTAATCAAATTAAGAGGCCCACAGTGTAATTTGCAAGTATTGACTGCAGCAGGTAGAAAGTTCATAATTTTTCTCTGAGAAAAACCCATGTCCTGATACTGAGAAGACTATAGTCTTTTGACAAGTATTCTTCAGTCTTGTCCCCACAACCATAAGGAATAAAATTTTCAAGTTTTACACATAATCAGATATGACGCCTTGAAATTTCAGAACCTGGCTTTATTCCTGCTAAAACTAGCTGAAGCAGATGCAGCCACTCACTTCATATATTAGCTATGAGTATGTGCCAAATACACAAATGTAGCAAAAAATCCATGAAAATAAAATATTAATCAGAGTTTTGAAGAAATGTACTCGAGAACTTCCCTACTGCAATTAAAATCTGCAGTATCTACAGCTGAGAAAATGGTTGTGCATTTGCAATAAGCATTTGACATGCCATAGGTGTTATAAAAACACCTAGAATTGCAAAGTTATTTAAGAAAGATTAACTGAATCTTTGCCAAGCCTTTGAACTTTGTTATGGCAATATTTAAAGACAATCCCATGTAACATGCATACTGCTGCTTCCTTCACTAAAATGTTGTATTACAGCCTTCTGGAAATGCTCCTACCTTTATGTTATCTCCTGTCTGTTCATAAGCCAAAGGTTTTGATGCAAGATACTGCTGATACTAATAAACAGAGAAAATGCTAATTTGCATTTATTATTCTTATTTATTTTAAATATCAAACATCCATGCATCATATTGAGAGGGATGGGTAGATTGTGAGTTGTTGGCTACTGTGGCATTTGATGTAAAAATAATTCAAGAAACAAAACTAAAAGCTAAGCCAAAGGAAATAAATCACCAAGTATTACTCTAGTAAAACAAACATCTTTTATATATAANAGAGCCTCTCTGACATAATTATCAGTGAGTAAAATCCTGACCCAGTGCTGACAACAGAAGATGGGCAACAGAATTATGCTGGGCAATTTTATGAAAAGTCATGACTGGTGTGTTTGTGATCTGTACCAAGGCAACTTGAGGAAAGCATAATGATGAGATGCAGAAAGCAAAAGGGTGAAGACACTCTATTGGCGAGTACACAGTACAGCTCTGCAGATAAAGGTGTCTCAGGAATATGGTAGAGTTCTGTGACAATTTCAGTGAGCAGGTGGGTGAGCAGATAGTGCCTGGGAATATTGTGGGTGAGCAGATAGTGCCTGGGAATAATGTGGGTGAGCAGATAGTGCCTGGGAATATTGTGGGTGAGCAGATAGTGCCTGGGAATATTGTGGGGACTTGAAAGGAGCCTGCTATGAAGCTGCCACGTAACGGAAGGGAGCCCCACATCCACCAGTGTCGAGGTGTTAAGCAGACTCTGCAGTGTGGGGAAGGTTAAAGGCACTGCAAAACCTGCTGCAAAGTGACCTGGAAATAGGATGCTTCACCACACAGAATTATTTTGATCACAGAGTTCCTAAAGGCATCTAGGAAATACAGACTTCCTGCAACACTGAATAAATTGGTAGTAAGATGGAAAGAGCAAGTATGGCCTCTGACTCAATCATTCCAAGTATCATCAGCAAGTCAAATAGAATCTTACAGGTTATAGGGAAAGAATCTGAGCGCAAAACAGAAAAAGTTATATAGCTCTAATTAAAGGATTTTAAGAAATATATAGTACAATAATAAATAGAGAATGACAACAAAAACTACGACAGGTATGAAATACTTTTATAATACTACACCGTGGAAATGACAACACAATTCCCCCAAATAAAGGGGGGAGAGGGAAATTAAAATAAATCCCAAAAATATTATTTTGTGAACATTGTCGAGAAGACCCAGGGATGGTAATTCCCTATTTCTCATAAAAGCAGTTAAGAATTAATAATTTCAGTGCTAGTGTGAAAACAAAAGCTTCCTTCAGCTAGAGTATTATTTAAACTGTAAACTACTTTAATACATTATGTTAAGGGAAATAACTAAAGGTGAATGAGTTAAAAGGTTAATAAAATTATAATTTAATGAAAGAGACCATGAACATCTCTAAGCAAAGTTATCCAAACAACACTGTTCTGGAAGATGCTCCTGACTGACCCTTTAAACTGCTGTCTGTCATAAGCTTGAGAGATAAATGAAGAAAAATAATGCTATACTTGTCCTACTTTTAATATATTTTCCTTTTGTATCTGCTGCTGCTTATCATTCTCACACAGAACATTCTTCTAGCAGACATTCAAAGGTTTTATACCTTGGCCAATTAGCACAGCACTGTAGAAATCCAGAGATCTTTCTGCTGGTTCTGACTCCACCCACGAGCTCCTTGCATGAAGGTCTCATTTTCTCCTTCAGCTTACTGGGATTGCTGAACTGTGCTCTGTTTTTTATCTCTAACTCAGTTTTTCATATAATCTTATTGCTTAGAGTTTTTTGCCTATTTCACCTGAGAAGTTGCTCCATTACACTGTAAACCGTGGGACTGACCACAATGACCAGTCCCTTAAGTGTGTTGTATTCATACCAAAATACTCACTGAAATGTGAGAGAGGCTTGGACTTGTATTACTCCTAAAAGCCTTACCACATGGTAATAATTTATCCTGAGCTCTAAAACAGCTGAGAATAAGCTAAGAAATAGTACAAGGCTTTTTTGAAGGAGGATCACAAAACCCCTTTTGATTAAGAAAGAAGAGCTCAGCAGACAATAAGGAGCAAACCACAGAGTCAGGTCGTCAGGTTTTGGAATAGTCTCATTCCAATTTTTATTTGTTCCTTCAAGTGTAGCCTTCCTGTCTAGCACTGTGCCTTTTCGAGAACACCTGCATGTGCCAGTATGGTGTGTGCTACACAAAGTGGCCTGTTAGGATGAAGGTATCTCCTGAATACATCACATATTTTTTTAAAAAGGATTGCTTCCTTCACACTTCACAAAGCAATGGAAGCAGTGACACATGGATTTGTAAAGACCCATCAACACACACACACGTTCAAAATGCCTCTGCAACCCAGAAATACACAGACAAGAAAGAAAGAAGAGAGGGATGAAGGAAAGAAGAAAGAGGAGGGAGAAAGAGAGCGAGAAATAGAGGAAGAAAAAAGAAAGAGCAGGAGTGAAGGGGGCAGACACGGAGGGAAACTATCAGGCAGGCTAACTGCAGTAACTACACTTTTTCTCACTCCAAAGTAACAGGCCATGTGTTTATATGCTGTAGATTTCAGGTAATTCATCCCATGTCACATAAGCGGAAGCTGTATCTGTACTATTCTAAACCAATTAACAACCTTGTTCTTGGTTCAAAATTTCTCATTGGTTCTAAACTTCTCACTCATGCCATTCAACTCATCAGGGAGCTGGTTAAGGACGGCCAGCACACTTGAAAGCATACAAATCCACTACTTCTCTGAGAAATAACCTCAGACCTTTTAGAAACACAAGAAATGTGCACCAGAAATTCAGCATTGTCAGTGAATTCTGACACAGTTGGTAAACATCCCTACGACAGGAATTTATGCATAAAATAGCCAGAAGAACGAGAAAACTTTGCCTAAGGAAACACTTTAATTTGAGGGGGAACACCTTCAACAGCACCACTCGTGTGCTGTGGATTCTGCTCCAGCAGTACCGGGCGGTACCACGGCCAATGTGGATGCACTTCAGCACCAGCTGGGGCTGCTGCTCGCCCACAGGCAGGCAGGAGAACTGCCCCCCTCCAGCTGGAGCTGATCTTACAGCTGATTTTAAGGGGATCTGAAGAAAAATCAAGTATCAGTCTCACCTTTTGAAAAAGCCCCAGAAAGACCTGGCCCGTGCTTCAGAGATAAGCACAGAATTAGCTTCCGTATGTAAACCCATACAGATAAAAAACTAAGAGCAATTTCTTTTCTTAATACTTTTCCCTAGAATGACATATCTTCATAAGATGAGCAATGGTAAATTATTCTGTACTAAAATGTTGATTTTCATTAAACACCAAGCAGAGAAGTTAATTAACTGATAAGCTGAATTAAATGGTGACATCAGAAAGCATAACTTTTAGTTAAACATTGTTACTCAGTTAAAAATACTAAGAATGAGTAATCTTCATGAGGGGACAAATAAAATTCATGTTAGTTAATTAATTATCCTAATTAAAAATGTTGAGGTAGGAGAGACAAGTCATATAAATCCTACCCAAGTTTTCCCTAAATTTGCAAAGAAATGTTCATCTATAACTCTGCAAACGGCTGTACATATGGCATGATACGTGGAAAACAATACCCAACTGATCTGTACTAGTCATAGGAATGCAGTTTTATAAAGTATCACAGATATACCCTGTTTTATAAGTAGAAAAAAGTTGACGTTTTTCCATGGTCATGTCAATTTAAAATGTATATATTATTCTTGGGTTTTTTTTAATTCCATAGAAGAAATTTTGGAAAGGAATGTCTTGAATGAAATTTGAAGAAAATAGGATGAAGGAAATATGAAATAATTCCCCCATTAAAACATGACCACTATCTGCAAGCTCAAGTGAAAATATTTTTTAAATAAAACATGCAAAAAATCCCAACTTACTTTATTCAAAACTGCTATACAGATATCTTAATAACTATTTACAAAGACAAAGACAAAATCTGGCTTTGATGTGCAACATGTACTCCTCCACCACCAAAATGATCTATTTAACTGATCTATTTAACTCCACTGTGCATTCTCTACTTTTGTTTTCAGTATTGACTTTGTGCTCCTGCTCCAACAAACATCTCAGTACTCATTTGCATCCAGCTTCAGTAGTTGCACATTTGTGCACCGATGGGTAACAAATACGGATGAGATACATCAAAGAGGTCTTGCGCTTGCATGGTGAGACGAGGTAAGCCTGACCACAACAGACCTAGGGTAAAACAGCAGCCAGCAATGGTGGTGCAACCATTGTGTTCTTGCTTTAACACTGTCACATCACAGAGTTCATCAGGTTACAGGGACCTCAGGGGACTGCCTACTCATGGCTAAAACTGATTATGCAAAGACTAAAGTAGGATTAGAACTACTTCAAGGGAGTCACACCTGTATTAACTGATGAGATATCTATGTCCAGAGAAACCATTTTCTGGCTAAAATCCATTACTTCCTTCAAAGCCAAAATAGAACTGGTAAATAAGCAGTCACAACAAGATCAGTGTAATAACGCCAAAGCAAATAACATGCTGTTATCTCAGATGGAACTAAAATGATTAAACTGGAAGGGAGGTAATTTATTTATCTGTATATGCAGTGCAACACTTCAAACACCTGCAATATCACCACACTAATCTTCTTTTCAGTACAAATCATGTCTCCTAATTTTCATTTTTACTAAGGACTGCTTAACCTCTTGATGTTACTGAGAGATTTCCAGCAGAAATACTATTGATGAAAGGAGATAATTTTACAGCACAAGTGCTGGAAGTTTTTTGACAATTTTGGTAAGACTGTCCTTGAAATTTGATCATTTGATAAAGGGTAACTGCCCACTCCCCATATTGAATAACTCATTTTAGACGTAAGATGCTATTGTAGTGATTTCTTCATTAAATTGTAGTAATTCATTACATCCAATTAATGAGCGGAACAAAAGCTATTCACTGTCTCTCATCTATTCTCCAGGACAGAAGAACTACAGCCTTTGATTATGCCTCTTCTCTGCCTTCACTGTTAATCTGACATAAAATTACTAGAACAAAATTTAAGGTTTCTTGTGACTAGCATATGTATATTTGAGGGATAGGGTAATTAAGAGGACTCCAGATAATACTTCTGATTTTTTGAAAGCTAATATTATCCCTGATTAACTATTTAAGAATAGAACTTTGTTTACTTAATAACTGATTTAACTTTAGATTTCATTCTTCTTTATTTGTATGGAAGAACTAATTAGCAAATGCAGTGATTTGCTTTTCCTTCATCTATGTAACACAAGCTCAGATATAAAAAACTTCTTGGGAGAAGAGTAGGCATCTATCCAGGGCCTTCAGCAGCACTATACAAAGAATGTGTCAGAAACAGATGCTCTGTTTTCCTTTCTCACTGATGTGATGGTTTGGCTCTGGCTGGAAGCCAAGTGCCCACCAAAGCTGCTCTGGCATCCTCCCCTCCTCATCTGGGCAGGAGAGAAAAAATGTAGCAAAAGGGGCAAGACAAGGACCAGGAGAGATCAGTCACCAATTACCATTGGGGCAAAACAGACTCAGCTTGGGGAAATTAATCAAACGTATTTACACAAATCAGAGTAGGATAATGAGAGTTAAAAATAAAACTTAAACAACCTTCCCCCACCTTTCCTTTTGTCCCAGGCTAAATTTCACTCCCAGTTTTCTCCACTTCCTGCCCCCAGTGGCACAAAGAGACAGGAAAAGGGCTGTGGTCACTTCATCACTGTGTCTGCTGCTCCTTCCTCCTCAGGGGGAGGACTCCTCACACCCTTCCCCTGTTCCAGTGATGCCATGATGATTTTTGTCTTTTCTTTTATACTCCTGTTATACCTTTTTAAAATTTCTGTATTCTTGGTGCTTTTTGACTACATTCTTGGACTTATTTGTTAAGCTGAGAGACTCAACATTTCAGAAGCTTTGTAGTTAGGGATCAGTGTGCCCAGAGCCCAAGGTCCTCTCCAGAACACATTTAGTAAACTAAGATAAAACCACCCAGGGGAAGGTTCCTTGGGGAAGGGGGCTCATTCGAGTCCCTCACTGGGGAATCTTTGATAGGGCTGCTAATTAGTAAGACCTACAATGTTAGACCAGACCTTTTAGGTGGGGGCATTTTGGTGGCCATTGTGGGGTGTATTGAGGTGCATTAGACCTGGACGTAGTGCACTTAAGGATCCTTAAAATAAATACCAAGATAAAATCCCTTTTTCCCTTCTCACCATCTTTGACTCTTGATTTAAGACCAGGAAAAGGCATCACCAGCATGGGGTTCCTCCCACAGGAGACAGTCCTCCACGAACTTCTCAAGACCGGCTGCAGTTTTCTCCAAGCTGCCCCAGCGTGGGTCCCTTTCCATGGGGTCAGTCCTTCAGGCACAGCCTGCTCCAGCATGGGTCCCCCAAGGGGTCACAAGTCCTGCCAGAGAACCTGTTCCAGCATGGGCTTCTCTCTTTGCAGGAGCACAGGTCCTGACAGGAGCCTGCTCCAGCACAAGCCTCGCACCGATCGATCACAGCCTTCCTGAGGGACCCCGCTGCTCCAGTGGGAGCTCCTCCACTTCACCATGGACCCCCATGGGCTGCAGGGTCACAGGTGCCCCACCGTGGCCTGCACCATGGGCTGCAGGGAAGTCTCTGTCTGTCCTTCTCCTGTGTGTCTGCAGAGCTTTTTCCCTCTCATATTCTCATTCCCCTTCTCTAGCTGCCATTTTTTTTTTTTTTTTCTGTGTGTCTGCAGAGCTTTTTCCCTCTCATATTCTCATTCCCCTTCTCTAGCTGCCATTTTTTTTTTTTTTTTTTAAATACAATACCCCCAGAGGTGCTACATGGTCCTTGATGAGCTCTGCCTTGGCCATTTGTGGGTCTGTCTTGGAGCCAGTTGGCACTGACTCTAGGGCACATGGGGAAAGCTTCTAGCATCCTCTCACAGCAGCCACCCCACCAGCTGCCCTGCCACACAAACCTAATACAGCTAGATGATAACAGGATTTCATTATGGTCTTAATAAATGAGTGATTTACCTGTCCATCTTAAATCCCTACTGCAGCATGCAATGCATGCAAATGTGAATGCACAGAGCAGAGTCCCAGTTACCCCAGAGGCCATTGAGGGATCCCATCCTGACAGTTCCTATGCATTATGCAGGAGGCTGCTGGTTGTACAACTTCAGCTTTACCCAACACACAACTGTCCCTTTACTCCTCCTCCACTTTTACATAATAAGCTCATGAGTTAGGTGATTTGAGCCATAAGGAACCAGCATCTCTACACTCCACACTCCCACAAACACAACCCAAACCACTTCAGATGAATAACGAAGAAAAGGAAACAGTATCACGGCTACTTCTGCAAAGCCACTTCAGTGTGGTTATGGAAGCTGAAGCGAGATTAGCAAGTCACTGAAGAAGTAAAATCAACTATAAAATTAACCGTAGTAGAAATGTGCTGGAGAAGACTGTTACATGAGGACATCAGGCAGGCAAAGATGGACCTTGTGAGGGAGTGAATAAGGTAAAAGGGAGGGAAATGTTTTAAACTTTTGAGGCTTAAATAAAAAGCAAGAATGCTGAACCTCAGGAGTTTCAGCTGCACAAAGGAAAACTTTGCATGTCCATGCAGTTACACTTTGCCTTCTGTACTTTACTTTGCCCATACCAAGTGAAGAAAAGAATAGCTTTAAATTCAGGCTTTGCCTGGATTGCTGTTTTTGGCACTGGAAGCAATAACAACTTGCTCACCAAGGAGGTGCAATTATTTACCTGTGTTTCAGTTGGAATTTTTAAGGCTCTCTAACTGATGGTGAAAGACAATGTCAGTTCTGGAAAGAAAGGCTTTGAATATACCCCGCTGATTCTCAGTGCATAATACTCAGCCCAAAGAATCTTGAGCTCACATTGTGCATAACTAATGTCTTTGCTTAGATTAATCATGAAATTGTTAGTCTCACCATGAAATCCTATGTTTACTCATCCCAAACATGAAAACAACTAATTTTATTTTTATTTACTTACTGATATTTTATTTACTCAGCACTCCTAAGTCGAACATCATTTCTTTGGCAATGCAACATGCCATACAACATAATTTCGTGTTGTCACCCACCCTCAGTGATAAGACCCTACGTATTTTCCATAGCTTTAGTGAGTTGACTTTTGATTTGTGCTAGCAGTGACAGATGATGGGTATTTTCCCCTTCCAGTGATGAATCTGGCCTTAGTACACACTTAGTGTGGAAAAGGCACTGACATTTTTCAGAGTCAAAGGTTCTCTAAGAACACAGAATATTGCATGCAACACTACATTTCTGTCATTGCAATTACTAGGCTTACATTATTACTGCCTTAAATGAAACGACTATTTTGCCACAAAATACAATGATAAAAAATTTTAGTCTGGAAGATTAGATTGGGCTTGCAGTCAGAAATAATAATCAGTGCTTACCATGTGATGTTTTCCAATTTTCTGTATGACAAAAACAGCAGACTAAAATTGTTTTTTTGTACTTTCCTGAGGGCATTAGCTCCCTCCAAAAATAAGGGCACTGATTTTTCTAGGCATACATGTAAGAGGAAATAACTGGTAAAGCATGCTAAGAAATATGGATCTATTATTTTAATGCACCCATACACAAGGCAATAATTTTTGTTATAACTATTGTGGGTCATTTTTACCCTCCCAAAAGATAATAAAGCAACAGATACGCAAATTTAATATCCAAAATTAATTTGAAATAGCCATTGCTTGTCTTGACAAAAAGGCAGCTTACCCAAAACAGGAAAAGAAAATTGACCCTCCAGATATTTTGAAGATAACCAAAAATCAATTCCTTTAAATTAAGTTGGGAAAAAAAAAAGTATGACAACCCCCATAGATCTGTAAGAAACAAAACCAAACTAAACAAATACCTTGACTGCACACTCTGAATATGAATTTAAATACATTAGTAATATGGGTGTCCAGGTTTAGACTGCTGTTTATATGAAGTTTGATTTCACTGCTACAGTAAAAATTAAATTTATGATGTTTATCTGGTAGTCTTGCCTAGAAGAATGCTTTTCTATAATTAAACCAGTAGATTTTTAGGAAAGTAATGTTTTAAACAGAGATACCTCATCTTAAAATAAATTCATATGTCACCTCTCTGAAATGTAATTTCATTTCAGACAGGACACTTAGTTGCTAAAATAAAATAGCCTATTAAATAATTTGACTCAGCTCTCTTTTAGTCCAGACCTAGTTAATCGAGTGACCCCATGTTAATTGATTAGATACAAAGTGAATTATAAACTTGACAAATAGTTTCTTTACCAGGAATACCTAACAGTTGAGTTTGTAGGGTCAGCCTGGTAACAAGCAGTAATTTACACATTAATTCGCAGCTGTGGGGCAAAGAATAAAAAGGCATGAAATGTAACTGTCATATTGAGAATACACAGGTTGGTGATGTTTCATTGACAGATAATATCAGCTTTTCTCTTCTTCTAAACATACCAGAGTTCCTATTTTTCACTTCTTTAACAGTTTCCTCTCTTACCATGTACATTTTCAGTCATCAGTTTACCCCCAGGAGGTCCAACATTATTATCCATGTGTAACACAGCATTTTTTGTAAGTCCTGTCCCCCCTGTATTCCCCTGCTGCCCTAACTTTGCCTGATTTTAACATTATTGATAAGCAGCTTTTGCTGCATATGTGATCTGTGGAGATTTGCTCCTTTTGATAAGGGAAAAGGCACTGAGGTCTTAGGAGATGCACATGGCAATGACTCAATTTGATTAAAAGAAAGCAGTATTTAATGACATTTAAAGGAATAAACAGCCTATTTGACAGAACTATGTTTCTACTCTGTCTTTATGGATGGCCATTCCATGATACACTCCTGAAAGGGTTTAGACACTGTGCTCACAGCAGAGAGGATTTATTGTGGATATATGTGGTCACGTTTCAGTATCTCTTAGGGGAATTTTTGCTCCTAAAGTGTATAATAAAATGGAAAGAGGAAAGCTTCGAAGATCACTACTAGAATATGCACATAAAGATGTGCACAGACACACACACATCTCATTCTGCAAGCTTCCAGCAGGTCTGAGACAGCCAGTAAAAGGCTCTTAGCCCTGTGAGGCTTTGATCATCAATCCAAAAATACAATCTATAAATTATAATCAGCAGAGATGTAAAGCAATAATTGCAACCAAGGAATTTCAAAGCAGTCCTGATGCCAAAATGGTTTCACAGACTTTGAAGGGTTTTTTGAGCAACACACATTTTTCAAGATCTGTTTTTCCACAGAAGATGCTGAGGAAAAAAAATGGGCTAAATTAGTCTAGTCTATACTTGGACTACTGCTGCTTGCCCAGAGGATTAAAGAGTCAGAAATAAAATGGGTCTGACCACTGGATGTCACTCTCGACTTACACCATGTTACACTGACTGTGTTTCTGGCAGAAAGAAATTCTGGGTGTTTCTGTCATTGTGTCTAAGATACAGCATGGCTGAACCTTCAGAGGGATGACTGAAGGTTGAAACTGCTGCTCTGACAGAAAATTCCTGAATAATCATACTTAGATCTTTTTGGACTTTGCCTCAGTTTCCCAATCTGCAAATCATTAGTGAAATGAAACCACACATTTTATTATCCCTAGGAGATGTTAAGAACTAATAAAACAGACGACCTGTGTCTGAGAAGCACTGTGAAAATATTGTCAATAACACATACACAATCTAGGAAATAAATGTAGTTGTTATAATACTATGGTAGTACATTGTACTACAGTATAGAATTACAGAAGGGTTTGGGTTGGAAGGCACCTTGGAGAACCTCTAACTCCAACCTTCCTATCAGGTGCAGGGACACCTTCCTCTAAGACTAGGCTTCTCAAAGCCCCATCCAAACTGGCCTTGAACACTTCCAGGGATGGGGCATTCATGATTGGCAACCTGTGCCAGGGCCTCACCTTGCACACAATAAAGCCCTGCTTATGTCTAACCAAAAACTACCCTACCACTACTACCACAGAAGTACTTTTCAGGACTCTTTCCATACTCTTGTCAGTACTATGACTACTACTGTACTTTCCTAAAAGTAACATGCATTTTTGTACAGCAGAGAATCCAACTTTTAGTAAGGGTAAATATTTACAACAAGAAATACAGTATTTCATGAAATAATTTTTTTTTTTTTTTAGATCTGATGGCCATCAAATATTCATTTAGCTATTGAAAATCAAAATCTCTTATCATATTCAATTCAGTCATTTCACTAAATTGTATTGAAAACATAATGGTCACAATGCCAATGTGGAATTTTTGTGAGATTTACCATCACTTACTAACTGGTCCTAACTGGAGAACTTTTCTGAGAAAATTTCTCAGTGATTTCCCATGAGATTGGGGCCCTCTGTTTCAGGTGGGTCTTGGATGGCAAATCAGCTGCAGGTGGTCCCTAAGCAGGAGCCAGCCCTTGCACTATCAACCACATTCCTCTCTGCCTCAAGCCCTAGTTCACACATACTTTTAGAGCACTTTGCATGCTAGTAGTCCATTATTTAGCTGGGCTTTCAATGAAATGGATTTTTCTAAAGGATCCAGATTTTGTTTCTGTAGGTGGTCTCCACAAACACAAAGAAGACAAGGAAAAATCAGGTGGGGATCCCTGATGATGCGTCCTGACTGGGCTCCTCACATGAGAGCAGGAGAGCAGCCTGCTCACCAACAATCCTGAGATCCATTGTCACTGCATCCTCACATTGCCTTGTGGGGCTGTGGCCAAAACAGCCATGGGACATCATGCTCGGAAGAATGTTTTGGGCTTGTAAAATATTTATTATGGGATGTTCAGCAGAAGAACCAGGAGGGACCATGTTGGATGGGGGAGAAATAAGCATGGAGGAGAGCCAAAAGAGCGTGCAAAAAACAGGGGGGTGACAGGGACCGCTGATGCACAAACAGGCGTGGTCAGAACACTTACTGATGTGGACTGTGCCTGACCAGTGTGCTCTGCCTTGTCTTCTCATTAAACCCCATTTCCAGCTCTTCCCTTGGCAAGGGACCTATTCTACATGCCTCTGTGGGCATGGCAGATCTACATGCCGAGCAGCTGACGTGGAAACCACTCATCATGGGGCCTGATCTGTCCTTGGAAAATGTACATGAAGACGACTTTTTCCTCTTGCTTTCTCTCTCTGTATTGTAAAACAGAAAAGGCTTTTGAGAGTACTGCAGCCATTTACAGCAAAACTGAATTCAACTGTATTAGTCTGTTAGAATCACAGATCTTCCCACATACTGCCCTCTGCATGCAAGAGGCATCAACAAGCATCAACATTTATTATCAACAAGGAAAACGAGGGATATGAAGCCAGAACTCCGCAATCGTTTTCTTTGTGTCTAAAGCTCACAGCTCATCTAGGAGAATCAAGAGATGTGCCACATATAAAGACAAAACTCTAACGATGGTAGCACCTTGCTTCCCAAGTAGTCAGTGTTGTCCTTCAGCATTTGGTGTTTTCTCACAAACACTGAGCAGTATGTTTGCTATAAGAAATTAAACATGGCCTAAAACACAACCAAGCCTTTCCTAGCAAACATCCTGCAAGTATTATTCAGTGGTGGTGGTGTCTGGGTTGAACACCCCAATTAGTGGGAAACTTTCTGTAGATAAGTGACCAAACTCGTTGGATTTTTCATGGTTGACCATGAAGAATGGTCAGGAAGCCAGAGCTTAAGGAAAAAAGGTGGAACTAACTATTCCTTTTGTTACAGACGTAACATACAGAAATAACAAACAAATAAGTCTGTCTCATCTCCACAGAAAATTCTATTTAAATTTCTTTCTAAAACCAGCCCTACTTTTTCTGACAGAGATGTCTCAAAGCTGGCTCTGATATGAAAATATTAATATACCCTATTCACACTGGTTTTCTGTGAATAAAAGGCTCAATAGTTTAAACTTCTCCATTTTCTGTTTATTCACTTTCTCATCTCTCAAAGTTAAGAATCCTATTATGTGTCTAAAATGGTAATTGCCCATGCAAGATTAGTAAGCAGTCTCCTGGCTGGTGTTATCTGCCCTGGTACAGTCACTGCAGCTGATACATGCAAATAATTACCTTACCTATAAAAATATATGTGCACAAAAGTCCAAATTGATTGAATGGTCTGTTTATCAATAATAGTTTGACCAGCTTATTTTTCCTAAAATCAGCCGAAACATCGGTTTTTTTTCTCCTAGAGCAGCAACAATTTCCTATAATGGCAAGTTTCCGTGGAGAACACATGTAAATTTTGTCGGTTTGAATTTTCAAACTCCTGGGCAATGAGATTTGCTTGCTAATTCAACACTGGAAGTGACAGTAACAACAAAAAACCCCCACCCAAACCCAAACCAAACAAATAGACAAAAGAAAAAACAAACCCAAAACCCCAAAAAAGTAAACAAACAAACAAAAAGATAAATTCCTCATCATCTGTAAAGAAGAAGCAGGAGAAGCTGCAAGGTACTGCCATGGACAGTGTGGTTACTGACTTCACATACGTTTTCTAGCTTCTACAGGATCCCAGCAGCTGGACAACATGAAAAGCCACTGTCACCAGTCAAACCAAGCATTCCAAGGCACATATCCCATTTCTGTGTACTTACAGATCTGATCATAAGATACCTCGACACAGACCTATCTAAAGAAAACATTAGAATTATTTCAAACTGGCTGTAAAAGTTGTTCATTTATGCATGTGTTGCGTTGTCAAGCAGGTTTCCCAGACACAAGGATAGCCTACTGAGGCATCGGCCTCAAACTTTACATGAGATTTCTGCACTGGATCACACCTTTATGTTAAACTTGTGTGTCAGCTTGAAGACATCACATCTTCTTCACATAAAAACACTACTTCATTGAAATAAAGGGAATCTGAGGGCTAAATATCCCTTGTACAACTCTAAATGAAACCAAACTTTGTGTTTGATAACTGTCAATCATTAAAAAAAAAAAAACCAAAACCAAACCTGCACATGTTCTATCCTCTATGTGCTAACAGTCTTACCTCCCCTCTCCTGGCTGAGTACAAGATGGGATTTGCCATATGTTTCAATTTGAGAACTTAATGGTTGTGACTAGTACCATGAAATTTAATTTTAAATAATTTTTACACACCTACCAATTGAGGAAATGAGAAAGCTATAAACATATCATCAGAAAGCTCCTCAGTGTGCTAAAACCTGAGCAAGAAACTGAGATGTGACATGAACTAAACTGCCAAGCGGGATTCAGAAATGAATGCATAGCCTATGGGAGGAGATATAAACACATGTGCTGTTTCTGCACATGAATATATTTGTATTTAATGAATTAAATTTCACTGACAGCCTCTAAATGGGCTATATCGATTTGGGTTTTTTTATTTGATACTAGTAGGAGTCATGAAAACAGAACTGGAAAAGAAGCAGGATCAGAATGTGTATAAAGATTTGATTCACAAGCACTGGCTTAACATGGTGCTAAAATAAAACCCAATTAATTTACTCTTGCTTACAGGTGATTTTAATACTATCAAGAATGTAATAAAAAATGGCTTTACATAAAGCAAAATACTTCTAACTCTCTTTGAATAAACTACAAAATATTTAAGCACAAGATAATTCCTATTCAAAAAGTAAGTTTTAGAAGATATTTTGTTATTTCTGAAGGCTAGTATCTTGTATTTTCAGGAAGAAAAAAAAATTATGGATTGTTTTCTTTAGAGCTCCACTTCTCCTGATAAAAAATACCAAATACAGAGCCATGAAAAGTAGTATTTTGTTTGACGGAAAAATGGATTATTGCCATCACCTTCATCATAAAAAGCCACAAAAAGAACAAAAAAGGTAGAAAAAAAGCAAAAAAAAGAAAAAAGATAATACCATTAGCATATTAAGCACTTCCCCCTTTCCCACATTGAGAAGGCAAGTATTCTGGCATGGCCTCAGGAGGCTACATTTCCATTACTCAAACTAAAGAATTTACTTGTCCTGTGGGTGAACTCCTGTATTACATTATAAAATCCACTGGCCAACACCAGATCCATTGAGTCTCATGAATTCAGAACAAGCCTTATGCACGCTTTTATCATCCCCCTCAATGCCAGTCACTCGTGAGTTTGTACTGACACGGTGCTGCCTCTTTCATGCTGGGTGAAATTTTAGCTTTCCCACTCTTGCAGCAGTTTCATTGTGGTATCAGTCTGGACTAGGAGAGCAAGGTGAGAATCCAGAATAGTACTCACATATATGTGAAAAAATACTTTCTTAGTTTTGGTGGGGTGGATGCAAGTCAATCCAGCTTCCTGGTGCTATTGTTGCTTTGGTGGTGGGTTTTTTGTTGTTTTTGTTTGTTTGTTTGTTTGTTTTAGTTTTTAAATCTGAAGCAGTAATCCAGGTCCCAGCTCCACCATCCTGTGCTCTCAGCTCAAACATGGGGAAGCTGCACTGGCAGTACCTCCCTAGTGCATGGCAGAGAGTCTGCCCCATCCTTGTTGCTGGTTTTCAGTATCCTTTTGAATCTACTTCTCCTACTCCTAATTCTTAAAGTTCTAAAATTTTTCAAGTGAGAAAGTCAGAAGACAATTCTACACCTGCAGCCAAAGACAGTTTTTCATACATCAGTAGGACAATGAAATGATTAACTTTTCATCATGAAACTGTAATGGAACTTTAAAAATAACTATCAGCAAGTTCCAGTTACAGGAAAATTCAGCCTTTTAGCACACAGCTATTTCTCAGTTAAATGCACAAGAACTGTTTATGGAAATCAGTAGATATCCATTTGCTTCTCTCCTGCATAAGACTAAAAATGAGAAATAGTCTATACTAATGATTTTTTGCAACTATCTTTGCTGCTGTCTGAGAGCTTCACAGATAACCAATTTTCACAAGACTTGTGAAACCAGCAGTTACATGATCTGTCTGCCAGAGACAGATTCATGCCAACATGCATTTTATCTTGGGCACCCAAAAGAGCAAACACTATGGGGTTGTTCATTTTTTGTTGGTGTGGTTTTTTTGTTTTTTTTTTTTTTTTTTTTTTTGTGGTTTTGTTTTTTAGAATGCTTGATATCACAGAGAGAGCTTTGCTATTTAATACATCCCTTTACCTCAACTGCAGCTGCGAGGGTTTTGCACGCCTGCCTAACAAAGCCTAGACTTTCACGGCAGTTAGACAGATTCTATTCTGGATTAGGATCCCAAACATCAGTATCTACAGGAAGCCAACAGGCAGTCTCCTCAACTTCAAATAGCATTGTTAGTCCTATGCAGTGCAGATGTGAAAGAGAAAATCATAGCAAGAAGGGATGGGTGAAAATTATAACACATTCAATACCAATTGCTGTTTCCAATAGCAAGTAGCATTCCCTGTTAATGCACAAAGAATTATCTAGCATTTTCAGTAAAGCAAGTAATTTCAAAGTAGTTCAGTCACTCATTGATCTGATGATGCCAGATGAAACCCCACTAAACACTTCTCATATTAAGTATATTTTCATTCAGTGTAGTAAATGGACTCTTATCTCAGCGAGTATTTAGTCAAGACCTTTTCAACTCAGCCCAGAAACAGTGAATAAATTATATTAATTAGAAATTTCATGAAAAATACCAATTATCTACTGCTGAGGACTTTGACATGTTTTGCCTACTCAACATCTGTGTTGTTAGATTAAAATGTTCTTTGAGGCACAGACTGCTTTTATGCCTATGAAACATTCTCCATGCTCAGCAAATAAACAGTATATGTTTTGCAGATCCACTACTGGAAAGTAATTATCATCTATAAAAGGAATTTTTTCTCCCCTCTGGTTTTAAATAGCATAATAGAAGAAGGTAAGATTTAGCTGTAATGTTTGTTTCAGTTCTTTACTGTATGGTTTCCACTTCATATTTAAGCTCTTGCTTAGAACAGAGAAATGGTTTATTTTCAGCTGAGTTAGGTCTATTGAGCTAGACCAATTCAACGCAAAAGCTCAAAAACCAGCAACTTAGGCACAGTTCAACTCCTTCTGCTCCACTTTTTTTTGCCATAAAAGCATCATTTTTAAGAAATAAAAAAATCAGATGAATGTCATGTGGCCAGTCAATGTGAAAAAATCTTTTTTTTTTCTCACACATTTTGCAAACACAAGAAGGAATAGGATCACTGTGAGGCACAGACATGGAAATTAATTTCTGCTGTCATAAATTTTGCATAGGCAATTAAGTCATCCTTGAGAGTTGAATCTTGTGGGGGAAATCTCCAAACTCCAAAAGCTTGTGATTTTTCTTTACAGGTAGAATAATGAATTCAGCAGTTCCTGTTGGGACTGTGATTATGACCCAAGTGATCAACCAATCTGTGTCTGCACAAACCTGAGAGGGCTACTGACTTTGGCTTGGGGATGAAAGCATTTTATTCAATGTTGTTTTAGGACAAATTAGACAAACAGCCAAACCATGGTGGTCTTGTGCTGGTAAACACTGTCATAAGTGAATTCTCCAGTTCTGTGGGTCATGGGAGGTAAGGGAAAGAAAAGGAAAGCAAGAAACTTGTGTTTAGTACTTTTCTATGTTCTATTCACAGCAACTAAGGCAGGTCTGCTTGTGACAATGTTTTTTTATATATATTGTATATATACTCAGACAGAAATACCGCATTTTCTATATCACAGAAAGTGATATACACCCACACCACATTCAAAGACTATTAACTTTGTTTAAAACTTATTTAAAGTACTATAAGAGAGGAAACAAAATAGGAAGTAGCTGACAAGAACCCGTCTGTTGAAGAAAGTTCTGTAATACTCCAAACTGAATTTGAGACAGAATTTATCACTCTTGGCATTTCTGTTTTTGTTTTTCTCCATGCTAAAAATTACAATCTAACAATAAATGTTTTACTGGTGGCTACCTTATAAGACCTGGGAAAATGATGGAATCCACTGAAGAAAGAACACTTTTCCTTCCATATAGTCTACAAACTGATGCTAATTCAAAATTCAGGATGGTTTGGCACAAAACTTTTGGCATGATTTCTTTTGTTCAAAGTCTATTGAAAAAAGTTGCATATAAGACCTTGTGGAATTCTTTATGGTACTCTCAGGATCTGCTCTAATTACAGGTAACACACTTCCCTGGGAAACTGCATGTGTAATTCAAAGGGGAAACAGGTTATTGTCATAGGCAGAGTTGCCACTGGCTTGTCATGAAAACCATAAGGAATACTGTGACCTAATGGCAGTTGTACCTATAAAGTGATACAGAATGCTCTGCCACTACCCAAACTCCTGTGCTCAAAAGAAGCAGCTTCAGGAGATGCTGGTCCACAAAAAGTACTCAAGCTTTTTTTCTGGGTCAGCCATTCAGCCTGATTCTGGGGGGAATTTGGGTGACACAGGTATCATAGGTAGAACAAGACTGAACGGTATGGTCACAGACTTGATGAAGCTGGGTGGTCAGACATGGCAATTACATCTATGCATAAGGCAGAGGATTCAAGCTGAAAAGTGTGAGGAAAATTAAGAAAACAGAAGGGCCAGGGTTTTTTTCATTTTACAGTCTGAATTGTAATTATTAGTTACATAAATGTTGTTTCTTTGTGACAATTTGGCTAGTTAAATCAGTAATAACAAGGAACCCTGATAGGCAATACCCACATTAATCTGCTCCATGGAAATTAACATCTGTATCAGGCAGGACATGAAAAGGCCAGTGCAGGAACATGTGACATATGAGGAGCAGATAAGGGAATTGGTTTATGGAGACTAAAGAAGGCTACTGAAAGGGCAACTGATGGGCTCCACAACAAAAAGAAACTTGTAGAAAAGACTGTGGGAGTTTCCTCAGAGACATAGTGAAAAAACAAGAGGCAGTGGTCACAAGTAGCAATAAGCACAATTCCCAATGTACGAAGGTAAAATACCCTGTTGGGATCATCAGCACAAGGACAGACTGCCCAAGCAGCACCTCCTTGAAGGTTCTCACAACTCAGCTGAGTAATCTGACCTTATTTTAAAATTTGTTTTGGTTACCAGAAAGCTGGACCAGATGAGCCCCAGATATCTACAACAGTGAAGAACTTTCTCACCATGCTCAAGACATTAAGAAAAGTTCCTCACACATGCATCCAGACAGAAGAAAAGAAAAAAGTCTGTGTCCCTGGAGGAAGGCAGCAATTCAAATACCAGCACACTTCTCCAAATACCACTGGTAACAGATAAGGTAGAAGACCTTCTATGTGTCTGACATTCAGGGTTTTTATCACCAGACAGTTTGAAATCCATGCATGGCACAAGCCATCATGGATACAGAAACACCAGTAAGGCTGGGGGTAGTGCAAAGTTAAGTGTGTGTGAGTCTGGCACAGCCTACCAGGTGGTTTCAGACTAACACTAACCATAAGAAATACAAGTTTTTACTTCCTGGGGGAAGAAAAATCCCGAAAAGCAAAAATCTGTGGAGAAAACGAATACAAGTGGCTAGACCAGCACATGAAAGCAATACATATGGAGACTTTTGTGCAAAACATACATGGGACTCTCAGGTGGCAGCACTATTTCTGTTCAATATTTTGCTTTGTCTTAAAGCAGAAAGACTTGAAAGTTATCTGCCATAAGATGACTCACACATTAGAATAAGCATAAACCATAATTGCAAAAATAGATTGTTTCCTTAAGCAAGATAAGTTGCAAATATGAATTTGGTTTGAATACTTAACTGTATTTCCCAATTGTACTTGTCTCAGTAAGAGCACTAAGTTTTGTAAAGAATCAAGAAGCAGCCAAGAACACTGTCTGGTAACTAAAACCACTCTCTGGTTTAGAAGGAGAAGAGCATGCTTTGAAGCAATCACAAGGGAAGTGCAAGCTGAATCCAACACAGTTTCCAGGTTTGGCATGACAACAGTAGTCCCCTACATTTAAACGTAAGCAAATACATTGTAGTAAAAAAACCAAACCAACCTAACTGAACAACAAAATACCAAAACCCAGAAAAAAACCCTCGCCAAATGAAACAACAACAAAAACTCCCAAACCCAAAAATATAAACAGGTGGACAAAGAATGAATTTTTTTCTCCTCTTTGTGCTTAGTCTGTGGTAGGATTGAGAATAGTGTGTAAAGAAAATCAAATTTTCCAGTCCCTAGTGTACTATTTAAGAGAGAAATAGTTCAGATAGATTACACAAACTGCTGCTTAGTTAGTAAAGACAGAGAATCTGAATAATCTCTTCGGGGAATCATCAGCTTTGATTTTCTATCTACTTCTAGAGGTCATTGCCTCCTACCTCCTTCAATGAAGCACAGCAGTTTTGGAAGGGGCCATTACAGCAAATAATAAAAGAAATCCAGATCCTCCAAATTCATTATCTCCATTCCTCCTGCCACAAAAACCAGTAATCCGAGGAGGCACTGGATCCACTCTCTGTCCTGGTACTGATGTGAAACAAAATGCTAAATATGTGCTCTATCTCCATGTAAAAAGATACTGCCAGACGCAGCAACCGAAACATTTATCTAAATTATGGGTAAAACACTATTCCTTTATTCATATAGCAAATGTAGTTGAACTAAGCCAAAATATTCAAATATAACTGAAAACTACTTAAGTTCTGCAAGCTTTTCCAGGGCATGTGCCACTTTGTTCAGACACAAGACCCCCCTTAATTTATTTCTGGTGAAAGAAGAAAATTAGTTCTTGCTTTCCCCCTAATGCTATCTGTTACTAATTGCAATCATTCCTTCCAGTGCAATAGCATTAAAAAGATGCAGGAAACCCAATTCCTAAAGCATTTTTAATGCAACTTCCATTCTAGGCAGCATAATGACATTAAAACTCTCTGATGTACTGTGCAAATGGGTAGAGATGTACTGTGCCTACTCTGGCTTCTCAGGGAGAGTGAAAGCAATACAATATTGATGAGGTGGGATCTGGCAATGAAGAAAATTCCCTTTTCCTGAAGCAGCCAACTGTTACAAACTAATTCTCAGAGCTAGCTCTCTTCTGACAAGTCCCTTCAGTGCAGCTTCCACTGACACAGAAAGTGACAGGCTTAGGAGCTGTGGCTCCTGCACCATCTCTGCTAATGTCCTCATGGGCTGCCCTGGCAGAAGATAAACAGAACAGAGACACTGATGTTATCTGAACATTGAGCCCAAATAACAACATCTGCAATGTTGCACACACACACTTGGATTTTTGGTTCTTTTTTTTTTTTTCCCCTAAAGCAGTGGGAGAGAGAATGCTATAAAAAAATTGCATCCTGATTAACAGTGTAGGCAAGAGATTCACTGAGAAGTCCCAGCAGAGGGGGGTCTCCTGGGAACAGAGGGCAGCTGTGCTGGCAGCTTCAGGCTGCCTGTTGCTCTGGCAGCCAGCAGTGGGGCTCCCAGGGCCACCTGGGGACAGGACAGAGACACGTGTACATCTCTCCTGAGCAGCCTGCACTGCCAGGGCTGCACTCCCTGAGGAGCAGAAGGCTGTTGACTGCAATACGAAATTGCAGTATGAGCTGCTGGTAGAGAGCTCAGGGAAATCATGCAGATGCTGCTGCCCTGGCAGGCGGAGGAGGCAGGAAAACACTTGCCTCCTGTCTTTCCAAGACAGAAGGTCCCTCAGCACTACTTCTGATGATTACCCACACTAGGGGAGAGAAAAGAAGAGCACCCATTTTACAAGTAAGTATGAATAAATAATTTATATGTAACACATTTCAATAATATAAGTCTATGTGCAGGAAGAAGCAATGATAGATCATAAATTTTTTCCACTGTTTTTTCCAACCCTGTTGCAAGAACTTTGCGAATCTGACTCTAAAACCTCTCATGAAGAAGCAATAATGCATAGAGAAAACTTTTATACACAACAGTTATTCAGAATTAACCTGCTCACTTTAGCAAGGGATGACTTGAGTCCTACCTTCAGTTAGAGAGTAAAATTATTGAACTGCA
Organism: Rhipidura dahli; assembly: GCA_013399225.1. NCBI lineage: Eukaryota > Metazoa > Chordata > Aves > Passeriformes > Rhipiduridae > Rhipidura > Rhipidura dahli. The sequence continues at coordinate 50,698 of VXAC01001327.1, forward strand.
TCTGAAACAAATTTGCATCATAACCAAAACACAGCTACAACTAAAGAAAAAAGCTCCTCCCTTCATAAAAAAAAAGGTAAACAAGCAGCCAACTAGTTTTATAAGAAATCCTAATTACTCAGATAAACATGTATGAGAAGGTCAGTCAAATCTGTCAAGAAAAGAAGTCATGTTGGATGCATACTGAAGGTCGAGTTTAAGGAGGCAGATTAAACACAGGTGGCACACTGAGTTTCATTCAGAGTTTTCACTGTATGCCAAAACTCCCAGTTGTGATACAGCTAAACAAAGTATGGAAAAGACATATTGTGTATGAGAGTGAGCACCTGGACTACCTGTTTTGCAGAAGAAATTAAGACAAATGTTTATGAAGATCACAAATCATAAGTGAAAACTGAAAAAAATACTGAGATATTAAGTGAAACTTAAATCCAGTAAAAAGTAACTATAATTAACCAAAAGGGTTTTTTTTTCCCATATAGTATGGAAATCAAGAGTTAGGAATAGATATAATTAAAAATAATTGTACCATTCACTCTTCTGTTAGACATGATTGCTATACATGCAGATGATTATGATTCTGCAGTATGCCAGACATTACTATTCAGGGTAAAGCTGAAACTTTTCCATTTACATCTTCTGTAAGATATTTTGAAGAGTTGTACAAAAGTGGAGGCATTTCATAGAACATGTCTTTGCTTTCTGACACTTATATACCTTAACAAATAACTTGTACCTCACTTTCTATGTTCAGACCCACAACACACTTCAATATTTAGGAGAAATTTCACAAACACAATCTGTACTCACAAACAGAGAAGCTATACATTAGCTTTACTAAACACATGGGATTAATATCAACAGGTTAAGAGGTCTTAAGCCACTTTATGCCCAAGTCTATTTAGGACATCTGTACTATAAATTCATTGCCTGCTCCAAACTTTCAGCATGATTCAATTCACAAAGAGCTGTGCCACATTGTTTAGGAAATGAAAAAAAAAGGAAAATACAGGACTTTTATGAACAACCCTTTATACACTGAACAGTCATTCCTAGAAATATGTACAAGAAGTAATGCTGATGAGCAGCTAACTGCAGCTTTAGCAATCCTCTGGGTACTCTACACCCAGAGATGTTGTAATACACTCGAGCCTAGCTCTTGTGGATGCACAAAAGGAGATTATATGCACAGTACTTTCACTCTCCTCAAATCCTGTGCAAGGGCTATTAAGCCTGTACTGCTGGGTGATTAAACACTGTGCTACAACCTACACTGGTGTCCCAGTGGATATGGTACCAGCTTCTTCAAGAGTGAAAAAAAGGAGTTTAAAACTAGGACAATGCCCTTTACCTTCCTGAAGAACCAAGAAAAGCTGTTCCTGTGGAGGGCAGCATCCCTTCAGTGGTTGAGAAGGAGATGTTACTCCAGTGCACATGCATTTGGTGAGAGGGAAAGAATACTACTGCAAAATCCTCTAAGGACACCAGTCAGCAATAAGGTATCAAGCCTTCTTAGACACATTTACATCCAAAATCTGCAGCCTTCCAGACATGGTCTGGCCTGTAAGTCAATCAGTGCTTAGTACTCCATTTATTAAATGGAAATTGATATTTCAAACGATATTTCAAATGCCTAAGCACTTGTGAGAGCATCTCTCATTGAAAGGTTCTGTAGAAAAGACCTTTGGAGAGAGAGAAAAGGAAAAATTTTGATAAGATGCACAATATGTTTGTACGTGTTATTCAGAGTGCTATGAAAGAATGAGAATGAAACATGTAAATATTTATGTAGCATAGCCTGTCTTGCTAAAAAAAACCCCAAAAAACCAAAACTGAACAAAACACAAAAAGCCCCAGGATATGAGTGAGATCAGCAGATACGAGGTGGGCTGACTGAGGGATGTGTTCCAGTATTGCTGGCTGCTATATGTTTTACGTGCTATGAGAGATCATAAAAGATGCATACACTTTCAACTCACATGAAGGTCACTTTAGCAGTTCACTTCTAATTCCATCTGGTTCTGGATTTAATTTTCACTCATGAAACAAACAATTAAAATAGCTTTCCTGTTTCTGTGTGCCATTGAAATATGTTTGGTTTTTTTTCATTAGGAAAAAAACCTTCTAGATTTCTGTGCCAGTAATTTTTTAAAAGTACCCTAACCTTCTCTAAAACCTGTATTGATTTCTGTAGAAAATTAAATCATCACTGGGTTTGGGGTAATAGAAAAGGGACAGTGTGGGAAGCAAGAATTTCCAGAATAAAGGACCAAAGAAGTTTCGAAAAATGACTTTAAAAGCATCTCATAGCCTTGCTTTCCTTGGAACTTTTATAGATGGAAGAGAACTAATGCTAAGTATATTATCCTCACACTACTGACTTGCACATCTAATTCTTCTTCCCAGTACCCATGATAGAGACAAAAAGGCTACTCAGATGGATTTCCTTTGGATTCCAAAGCTTTATCTTTCCTGAGTCTTCCCCCAACTTCTTTTAGAAGTGACTTTTTTTTTCCTTATGAACTGCATGTTGCCTTATTTTGATGATCCCAGATTTCATACCTAATTCTTTATTTTATATACAAAAGAATCATTTGAAAGAACAAAGATACTTCCCATCCATGTCATAAAGAGATCTCAGGTTTTGCATTTCAACATCCTGACTGAATGCTCTAACATAGCACAGCAAATGAACAAGTGTACAAAGTGAAACAGTTCCAATGAGAAGTTTGATTATTTACGGTCTTAACTGCTGTAGTCTTTTTGGTTCCACTAAACCTCAAGATCTCCCAGATTCAGTACAGCTGTTCCTAGTACTGCACAATGTGTCTGGCTTTGCTTGCAAAATCCTATCCCTCTTCCCATCTTCATGGAAGGTGTGAACACACATTGAGCAGAGCAGAAATGGAAAGACTGGATATTTTGCAAATGAAGTTCTTAGCCTAAATAACACTGAGATAAAGTTTTACAACTTTTTACTGTTGTAAAAATATCATTATTCTGTCTGGTTGACATTAGTTGGGATAATATAGTAATAAATTAATATAAATTAATATAAATTAACTGAATTGTGAGGATTATTAATAGGTAGTGCTGTATTAAATTCCACTGCAATTCTGCCTGAGTTTAATGAACAGAGAGATGCATAATACAGGAGACAAGTCAATAAAATAGAGTTTCTCCAGATAGATGGAAACAGAAAGATTTGTGCATATAGAAGGAATAATTCAAGGCATATAATGAGTGGGTGTTTCCTTTATTTTCCATTCAAACAACTTCAGCAATCAGCATTCTTCCCTAGTATGCTAGCAGTGGTTTATACATGGGGAAGAAATAAATGGGAACCAATAGGGAAGCAGGAATTTACAGTTTACACAAAATTGTCATTGCCACAGTATGAGATTGTACACGGCTTTTATGGAAGCTGTCTGCCTTTCTCTCTGCTATCAGCTCTGCTCCTGACATATCCACAGATGGCTATGGCGGTAACTCACATTTACAAATAAGAGGCCTAAGTTCTGGTTCACTAATGACATATTCTATGCAATGTGGAACCTCTGAATAATCAAGAGACCAGCATTTGCTATGACTAGAAACACCCTCCTGTTAGCTCAATACCATGCGAAGTTTTTGTTCAGCTATGTGATAGATCACAAATCACTCTCTTTTTTTTTCTTTTCCTCCTTTCTGGTAGAGTGATTAAAGAAAGTAATCTAAAGGCTTGTGACATGAGCTAAAAATTATGTTTCTCTTGCAGTTGAAAATGATAAACAATCCCTTGTATTCTGAAGTATAGTTATGTTCCATCAATTCTTTTAAATCACCTTTTTTATTTCCACAAAAAAAGATAATCTGGTAGAGAGTCAGTATTCATGTTCATACACTTAAATTGAAATTTCTCTTTTAAGCTAAATGCTCCATCTCTAAAGTAGCTCAAAACATAGCCATTCACATTTGTTCCCTGAAAACAAAAAATCAGCTTTATCATCTGCTGAAATTAAGAAATAAAGCAATGTGGGTAATAGAACCTCTATTCTCAGGAAGCCCTTTTGCTCTCAGGAAGCCATTTTGCTTTGTCTTCAAGCCAAAGTATCACCAAAAAGACCGTCTAAAAATTTGAATTAAACCCAAATTCAATATTGCTCAAAATGAAAGAGCATGTATTAAAACAGCTCTACTTCATGAACCTATATCAACACAAACAGTAAAATATTTAGCTTACTGCTAGAATAAAAATCATACCATCATACTCTTGCATTTGCAGAAAATTTGCCTTAAATTCTTGACATTGCACTATTGTGGTCCAAGATTTAATAAGCTTTAATAAGTAAGCTGTAGGTTTCAAAAATATGTCATAATATCTTGTAACAAGGGCAGTGTATTTTTATACATTTCATCACTTTCCGAATTGAATACGGCTCTGAGAAACCTTCATTTTGTGAAACTAGAAACCAAGGACCTCCTTTATGATTAATGTGCAGGTACTCTTAGATGGCATCTCCCAAGAAGAAGTCACAGTTCAGTTCTAAGAAGGCTGGTGTTAAAAACGAGGCCACATCACCAAATATGCAAACAGAGCTCCTGGTGTCTGCAACAATGACAAAATCTCCACATATATAGGAATGATGTGGAATGGCAGTAAATAGTAACTAACAGTTGCAAAAATGCGTCTGGATGACCCAGACTTTGCCACTCTGAGAGCAGAGTACCATGTTTTATTATTTAAATAAAGCAATGACAATGGAGGGAGAAGCCTCAGAAGGATGAAAATGCTTTCAGGTTGCTTTATCTTGCTTCTTGTATCTGGTGAAGTCAGCAGCATTTCAGTGGAGGAAAGCTTAAATTTGGTTTCTACCAACCCTGATCAATCTTTACAGGCTGTTGAAAAGATTCCCAGTGATTTTAACTCACTGATTTTTGGAGACAATGCTGGTATTCTGAGGGCTTTGCTGCTTGTTGTGTTTGAAGCTATGTTTGAAGCATAGCTACTCGATGTTTGACTTTGATATGAAAGTTATGACACTTTCATGCTCACTCCTGTGTTTATGCATGGTACACCACATACATGAAGGATAACCATTTCATGCCTACTTTGTTATAAAAATAAATGTGATTGAAGCAACTCAACAGATACAAAGAAGTACTGGCAAATTTTGTGTGGAGGCAACAGATGATTTTTTTGTTAAGGACTACTGTAAATTCAGAAAGACACTGATGACCTTTTAAGGAGATACTGGTTCTATGAATATAGCTATTTTGCACAGCTTTCCTTAGCTGAGAGCTAGGAAAACTGTTCTAGCCTATATTTGATCTCAAATAAATGATTACTGGAAATGGAGCAATTAACCACCTATTGAATGAAAAAAGATAATTACAATTTGGGTACACTTCTTTAAGTGTCCCTCACTTAATCTGTATTGTAAATCCTGTTCTAGATATTCTGCACACACAAAACCAGTAATCTTGAAATCTTAATTTCTAGTTGTTTGATAAGATGATATCCAAATATTTCATATATGAGAGTGTTCTCATTAGGTAACACAATGAAACTCAGGGATAACACCTCTACACTCTATCACTGTAGTTGCTTTTCGAAGTCATTGCTACAAATTCATAAATACTTGAAGATATTACATACAAAATTGATTTTTTTTCCTCCTCAGAAAAGACACACAATAATATTCTATCTTCCAGTAGATGAAACACACCACTATTTTGTTTACTTCCAGATGATATCCTCCCTGAGGCACGAGTCTTTCTTCTGACATTCAGCACTTCTGCAACTTGCACTTACAAGAGTAATTACTTCTGAAAGATGGCAATAGAGAAGACCATACACTTTCTTATCAAAAAGAGTATTCACATGATGTCTAACTCCCATAAACATCAACATTAAAGGATGTCTGACAGGATTCAAAGATTAAAGGTTTCACCGGGCAAGATTGGAGGAGCAGAGACTAAACAAAACAGCAGACTGTTCAGAGAATGTCTTTTTATTCTACAGTCTATAGATACACCATAACTGCAACAAAGGGTGGTTCACTACTAAAAATCTGTATTCTGAAAAGAAGTCAGTCAAATAACAAGGCAGAGATCCTTAAATTATTATCATCTCATTAATGAGGACAAATTAACTTCAAGACCATCAAGATTATGAACTTACAAAGAAGCTGTTACTCAGAGGATTTGAAATATAGAAAGATAGCATCACTGGACAGATAAGATACTAAACAAAATGTTTTAACAAATAATTTCATAAATATTTTAATAAAATATAGCAGCACAATAGCAGCAACAACTGTTAAAATAAGACCAGTACTAATACAGTGAGCAGTATAGTTTAACTATTGTATTACATTAAAAATAATGCATGAAGTCATTATTTTGAGACAAACCCCTGCAATGGTACTTTCAAGTGAATCACTTCTGTAGACAGTTCCAAGTTTCACAGTAACCACACACAGTTTACAGTTTCCCTGGAGAACCAGAAATCACCAGCTCTTTAAACAAGTAGGGAAAGCAGCAGGGTTTCAGCTGCGTTGCTCTGTGTGTTACAGCTTGGGGTATGGGTTATACAAACACCCAATTTCTGCATCTCTCTGTTTCTTTCTTGGCGTTTCCACTGCAGTAATTTTAGACTCATTCATATATTATGTTTGTACAACGCCCATCACAACATCCTGCTGAGTTGTAGTTTTCATGCATTTGCACTATGCCAGTGTTTGTAAAAACCACCTAGCATGCCAAACTGCATCTGGATGTCTGCCTACAAACCCCAGCCTGCAAAACTCACAGATTCCCAAACTATTCAGGTTTCTGGCACTCTTGGGCATGCATTACAAGGGTGCCCTTGGTCACCCCCTCTCTCCCCCAGGACCTCCAATGTTTTTGGACAGATCTCTCCCCTCACTCTTCAAGGACAAAAATGGAGTAAGGAAGGCTCCAAATGCTCCTTTCTGGGAATGATGGGGGAAGATGGGGGGCAAAAAAAGAAAGAAGCAGTATTTACCAGTGGCCAGCATTCTTCCTACAAGGAAATCAAGATTTACAGAGTTCTCATTTTTCTAAACTCAGACAGAAAATTGTGCCTGCATTCTCACATTTCCCTCCTACTTACATACCTCACTTATGGACACAGGGGAGGAACCAATCTCTTTGTCCACATTTTCTAACACTGGGCTACGGTGTAATTTCTCCACCCTGCCAGGATATAAACCCCACCCTGACCATCTTCAAGTTTGTTTAGGGGGTCTAAGGCCCTTAGGTTATATTTTTTCAAAAGGGGCACAGAAAGATAAAAAGCCATGTATTGCAGCAACACAGTTAAGAAACATTTGCCTGTATTTGTAAATGGCTTGTACAAATTCATATGGATTTAGTGAAGGGTCTTTTTGGGTTTTTTAAACCAAAAGATTTACTGACAATAGAAGATAAAGAAGGGAACTGTTTTAAAGGTAAAAAACTCCTATCTGAAAGAAAACAGAAATTACTGCACACCTTATGGAACTGGAAAGGCATTACTGCAGATAAACCTGTCATTCTACTTCTCTGCCTCTCAAACAATTATTTGTGTCCATGATGTTTTGAGACAGTGATGTCTTAACATCTGCCATATGCTTGCTTGTCCATACCAGCACCGCTGTTGATCCTCCTGCTGCCCGCAATTTAAGGTGATTTAAAGAGAGAGAGAAGCATCTGGACTTGATTGCTTATCCAGTCTTTGAAATAACACTTTCACTACTGATAAACATCTACAGGATGAACTGCACTTAAATACTGAACCTACACATAGGTAAACTGCACAATAGATCAGTATACAGAGGTGTGTGCCCACCTTTTGTACACAAAATAAATACAAACAGAAGAAGGAAGAAAAGTTATCTGGTTTAAGTTGATTAAATATATTTACTTTGAAGCTGCACTGTATACAAACACCAACATCCAGTGTTTTTGACTCACTAGCTGTGTATGACTGATGTGAGACAGTGAACAGCTTGGCCTACCAGGGTTTATGTTTTCAGAAGAATTTAAAAGTCAAAACTTAAGCAGGGACTGATGAGTTGTACTGACACAATTGCAACATAAGGGCAATGATAGCATTGTGTTCGCTGATCCCATGAACGTAATTTTTGACTACTTCTGCTCAAGAAGAAAGCTAATGAGTGCAAAAGCCCCAGATCAAAGCACATCATTAAAATATAGAAATTTTCAGGCAAGGATCACAAAATACTTTCTCAGTCAATAATGTACACAGCCATTGGAATATACTTCATTTAGATAATCATGTAAAGAATGCATTAGGTTGCACATTATTGCTGCTGATGGTAGTCTAATGGATATTGTGCACAACCAGAAGAACTTAAAGGGTCCAGAAATGCAATAATTTCTGGAGTATTTCAGTGCTGAGATGAGTACAGGGTAAGGAGGGAGGTGAAAGGAAGAATATACTGGGCTTGTTTGCCATTAGAAAGAAATGAAAATAGAGGGTACCACAAATATGATGCAGACTGAATTTTCTTTCTTGATAAGAGAGGAAGCATGAGATTTCCACTAATGTCTGCAGAAACAGGAAAAAAACCCAAAGTGCAAAGGATCACATGAAGGAAGGAAGTAGCTAGTATCAAGCACTGACTATATTGAATTAATATGCTTCCAAAAGCAATATGTGATTAAAAAGACATCCATTAAAATGATTGTGCTTCTTTATCTAGCAAAAATCCAAAAAGGACAATCATCCTTTCCTCATCTCCAAAGTAGTTGACTCCCACTGCTTCCTATTGTGCTGGTAAAAGTCGAAATTCTTTCTGAGCTGGATCTGCTGCTACCCAGGTCAGCCTTGTGAATGCTGATACTGGTAGAACAGCTGGTGGAGAAAAAGCAGCTGAATTGAAGAAGCAGGAAAGTTCCTGCCCTTTCAATGGCTTTTGCAAGAGTAAAATGACCAGGCTTAAAGGCAGGTGTATAAACAAAAGAAGGTGATTGAGCTATATTATGTGTTTTTTAAAACATTAAGTACTGGGCTTTGAACAAAATCCTGCCATTTTCCAAAATCTATTCCTGTTATTTCCCCTATTATCCTTGCAGGAAACATCCCGTTCTGCTGCAGAGACGAGTAAACAAAATGCTTTGTCCTTTTTAGAGACTGAAACTGCTAGCTTATCACGATAAAAGAAGGTGTCACACACACCTGGAAGACATTCTCAGACACTGGTTTCAAAAGAGAAGAGTGGGTAGGACTAGCTGTAGAGCACTCCTTAAAAAAATTATAAAATAACCCATTAAACAATCCCTAATTTAAAAGCTGCTTCCCAATGGAGGCTGAAAACCACAGTTGTCTGGTCTGAAATAATAAGTTAAAACCATTTTAGGGGGATGTTAAATGATCGGTTCCTCTGCTATTTGTTGAACAGCAAAAAAAAATGCAGATCAAGATGAGAGTGGGCACAGCATTGGAGTGGCAGAAAAAGAAGCAGCCTACATCATGTACAAGGTCTGTGTGATACGACTACAAACTCCTGCGGTCTGGTCTCTCTGCTCTGTCTAAGATGAACTGGGTCCTAAAGTACTGATTTACTATCATTCACCTGCTCTAAATTTCCATTTATTAAATCAGAATTTAATTTAGTTTTTTTGAAATTGTAAAGATATGCTAAAAGGGAAGTAGTTCTTGAAATATAAATTCACCTCAAACAGAAAAAAAAACCCACATTCAAAATATTTAATAATTTATAGGTTTTTTTTTTCCCTGACTGACGGTTCAACTACTCAGTGATTTATATAAGAATCTTTTCTTTCTACAGAAAAAGAAAATTTGTCCTAAAAATTCATTATGTTTTAATTATAACAAAAAAAAAAAAAAAAAAGTGAGGAAATTTGTTAAGACCTCACTTGGACAACCTGCAGGAATTTACCTGCATGTACATATTGGAACACACAATAAGGAAAGCTGATATAATAGTTTTATATTGACTAGAGGACCTTTAGAACTGAGGTTTCCTAGGAGTCCTCATGCAAAGAGATGGAGATCTCAGGCTTGTTCTGGAGTAGAAACACTTCATGAAATATCAATGCTTCTTTCAGGATAAGGCAACTGCTCTCTGTTCAGGCCTACTGAGAACTCTAACAATAAAAAGATTAATGCTAGAAAAATGGCAAAAGAAAAACAGTTCCATAATATATAAACAGAACATACATTCCATGTACACAAGAAGCAAACAAATACTTTCTACTCAAATACAGCAGCTCATGATATGATGTATGTCCGTAAGACAACCTAATGCTTAGCAGTCAAATGTTAATATATGGAAATCAAAGTCAAAAACCATCCGTTTCACAGAAAAAAAAAACCAAAAAAACCTATCTGAAGTAGTAACTTTCTATATTTCTATTGTAAATAAAGTATGATGGCATGACAAAGACAAAAATAATCCTTATAAATCTCATGTTATAGAGCAGACAAGCAGGAATGTCTAATTTACAAGGCTTACAGGAAAAAAAATGCAAACCATGAATGTGCAACAAAGTGCATGTAACCTGAAAAGACAAGTCACTCGGATGGAAAAGATGCTCTGTAAGAGTAAACCATTCCACACAAAAGCAAACACCCTGTAAAAAGGAAATTTATGGATTTGCAGAGATTTGCATTCTTATAATGAAGGCAGAAGTCAGCTGCCAATGGATGTCATAAATCCCCACATTATAGGGTTTTAGGTAAAACAATCAAACAGAAATGGTTACTTCAAAGTAATGCCTCATGATATTCCATAGGGTGGTAACAAAGAAGCATCTTCATATGCCGCATGCAGCCCAATGAACTGGAATCACTGTCAGCCTCCAGAGCAGCAGTTAGCCAACTGATCGGAGCAGAAGCACAGATCCTTACTCATAAAGCACAAGAGTAATAATCAAAGGCCTACAAACCTTGCCAGCTGACATCAGCAACACTGTATTTGGAGTAGACTTATTCAAATGTTCCCCACTTGGTGTTCCCCAGGGCTCAGTATCAGGGCTAGCTTTGTTTAACATCTGGACAAGGGGATCGAGTGCACCCTGGTGAGGCAAGTTTGCAGATGACAGGAAGTTGAGTCCAAGCATTGATCTGCTGGAGCGTAGGAAGGCTCTGCAGAGGGATCTGGACAGGCTGGATTGATGGGTTGAGGCCAATTGTCTGAGTTTCAATAAAGTGAAATGCTGGGTCCTGCCCTTGGGTCACAACAACCCCATGCAGCCCCACAGGCTGGGGGAAGAGTGGCTGGAAAGGTGCCCAGTGGAAAAGGACCTGGAGGTGCTGGTCAACAGCAGCTGAGTATGAGCCAGAGTGTGCCCAGGTGGGGTCAGGCCAAGAGGGCCAGTGGCATCCTGGCCAGTAGCAGCAATAGTGTGGCCAGCAGGACCAGGGCAGTGATCATCTCCCTGTGATCAGCCCTGGTGAAGCCACACCTCAAGTCCTGTGTTCAGTTTTGGGCCCCTCGTGACAAGAAAGACATTGAGGTGAGGCTGAGGGAGCTGGGGGTGTTTAGCCTGGAGAAAAGCAGGAGAAGGGGGATGGGGGGGGATGAGACTTCTCACTCTCTAGAACTACCTGAAAGGACTTTGCAGTGAGTTTCGGTCTCCTTTCCCAGGTAACAAGAGACAGGACAAGAAGAAATGGCCTCAACTTTCACCAGGGGAGGTTTAGTTTAGACATTCAGGGGAAAAAATCACACAAAGGACAGTAAAGCATTGGAACAGACTGCCCAGGGAAGAGGTAGTCTTCACCCTGGAAGTGTTCAAAAATTTTGTGGATATAGCACTTGAGGACATGATCTAATGTTGAACATGGTGGTAGTGTTGGGTTGATGGTCGGACTTGATGATCTTGAAGGTCTTTTTCAACCCTAACAATTCTGTGATCCTATGAAAAGGGAAGTGAAAAAAATTTCATCACTCTCAAAACCAGAGTTTCTTGTCACAAAAAGATCATGGAAGCTGCCTTGTCTTCACTACTTTCACCCAAGCAACAATCACAACTGAGGTGAATTCAGTATTAAATATACTTTAATGCATCAAAAGGATAAGAATGTTTGGAAGTCCAACAAAATATCATATTTTCATCACATGTTTCCTGTAAAATAACACATACCAGACTTGGTATTTTTCACTAGTGGCTCAAAGTCATTTTTTTCAGCTGGTCATAAATTATTTGCAGATAAATACACAAAAATAGATCAAATAAATTCTACAAAATAAGACTACATCTAACAAATCCCTGTCTAATCCAGACACAGAGACTGAAAAATTAGTACTATTTGAGTGTGACCTTGGCATAGTCTGTACAAGCACCTTCTCTGATCATCTCTGTAGGATTTGGAGCAGAATTCCATAGCATCTGAAATATTGCCAGATCAATCCATGACAGAAGATACCACACAAATGCATCAGACTAACAACAGTGTTCTGAAAAAAGACAGCTTTAGCTCCAGAACAATATATTAAGAACAAATGAAAGGAAAAAAAGTATATCTGTATGACTTTACCTTATGAAAATTCAGACAACTGAATAAGTAACAAAACTATTGTACATGCTTAGACAAAGGACTTCCAACAAAGAAAAAGAATCCATCTCACAGTAAGAAACTGAAACTGAATCTACTCTGTAAAAATCTGTTTTGCAGTTTGGGTAATGTTTCCTATTCTGCATCTTGAAAACTAAGCATGATATATTATCAGACAACTAATTAAATTTGAATGTGCAGTGCACATTTGCTGTAAGAATGTATGCAGTGGTGTTTATAGAGATATCATATTTCATTTAGCATCACCTTTCTCTTGCAGGCTTACAATGTGACCTTAATTTTAGTCTCTGATCCTTATACTTCAGCTTCCTGAAGTACACCTGATCACAATTAATGTGGAGAAAAATCTTATAAAGTGTATGGATTGATTAAAAGAATTCAAATATGTTTCAGATCTAGGCACTATCTGCTTTGGTTTGTTTGTTTTATTGTGTTGTTATCACTGTCTGCTTTTAAGAAATGCACTCGTTTTATACTTTTGACTAATTACTGCATTTTGTGTTATGAACAAGGCCCAAAGGGAAGCAATCAATATATCAGGTTATGCAGTACATTATCAATTAAAAACAAACACACAAACAAAACAAACCTATTACAGTGTTAGCCCTGAAACAGCCCATGGACTTTGTTTTAAAAGCAGTGTTCATTTTTCTACAACCTTATTCATTTTATGGGTTCATATCCTAGCATAACAACAAGATGTTTGTGCCACAGGTAGAAGTAATCCATAATCTACAAAAGGACAGAGGCAGAATTATGGTCCTAATTTCTTTTTTGCCATTATATGGTTCCAGTCAAGAAAACTTCAAGGGCTATAAATTACAGTAAGATGACATCCTACTATGAGAGTTAAAACCAGCCAAGATTTCAGCGGAAAACAATGCATATTTTCTAATAAACTAGGTCTCTATGCTGTCTGTACAGGTACACGAGTGAAATCAGGACTCAGGACTTGGAGGAGAGTTGAAGGGGCAAAAATATTCAATAACAGGTTATTAACACCTTTCTTGGGGTGATATAACCATCTCCTAACGAAAAGCCATTCTGAAGAGGATGACAACATTTTCTCTTAATTCTTCTTCCTTTATCATACAGCTGCTTGCAGCAATAACAAGATGAAGACAAAATTAGTGTTTAGGTTAAGGTCATTTTGTTTATACCTTTTGTTTGCTTATGCACAGATACTGAGTACAATAAATATGGCATGTTGTTTTATTAATCTTAGATAGATGTATTTTGGTGCAATTGCTGCAAGGATTAAGAACAGGTAGATTATTATTATTAGTAGTAGTAGAGCTCTTGAATTCTGATGATAATTTCAGTTTAATCAAGGCTTTGTAATTATATATCTAATTTTCACATTTAAAAATATCTAATGTATCAGGAAATTAATTTTTTGATATAGAGGCTTATACTTAGTAATAGTTTATTTATATCCTTATTCTGCATGGGCATGGAAGGAGTAACTTGCATTTATCACCTTTCCCTATGAACGCTCAAAAAAAAAGTAATAACAACATGAAGAAAGACAAAATATTTGTACAAACCATGTATTCTGTCACAAAAAAGCATTAGGTCTGGGCTAGAATATGCAGGTGATTAGGTAAACTCTTGTCAATGAAATACAGGTCATTCAAAGCCTGAGAGATATTTCCTCACTCCAAATTAGATAGGTAATGTGCCAAACAGTGTATTTGCCCAGGCCATAACTGTGGGTTCTTAGTGATTACATGAATGAGCTGAATCTTATTTTTTTATGTTTCGTCAGAAAAGTCTACACAGTCCATCTAACACTATATTGAAGTACTAGTTCAACTCACTGTCTCACAACTCACAGAATTACATTTGAATCATTAATGCCACCTGCTTTCCTCCCCTGAGCTCTCTCTCGGTCAATTAGTCAATCTCAAATTTGTTGGCTCATAAAATGAGAAAGCATCAAAAACGGAGAAGTTACTGCTCTATGTTTGTTCCTTTTCCTTTTCCACTACTTTTCCTGAGTACAAATCCAAACATGGGTTTATAAAATATTGAGCTGAATATGGTATTTCTTAATCAACAATTGCAAATGGGAATAATGACAGAGTGCATCATATTTAGTCAAGGTGAATGATCCGAACAGTAAGCTAATTAAGAATCCAAGGATTTTAAAAATTTGAATTGTATCAGATCTGTTACAATTTATCATACAACAGACCACATAGTTACTAAGAAAGATAATATTTCTCTCTCTTTTCATCCAGATGCAGAGTAAACCATCCTAATTCGATGCAAGGAGTTTTTGTTTCCAGCTTCTGTTCAGTAAATATTTTAAGAAAAATGAACCAGTTTCTAGAATATTTAAATAATTCAAAGCCATTCCAAAATCATAGGATCTGACCTTCAGAAGATTGTAGATATCCATGTTTCTCTCAATTATTTTTCATTAAAACATTTCCAGTCTTCACAAAACCCTTTGTCATGTGTTAAAGGGAAGAAAAAGCAGAGCTCAAAGCATCACTGATGCCCAAGGCCTGGTGAGTAATTGGTGAATAACTCACGTGTCATTTAGATGGATACAGCTGCATAACCTTAACAGGGGATTAAACTTCCATGCTTTGGAAGAGGGATTATCTGACTAGATCTTCTAGCTTTGGAAAAAATGCAGGGATCACTACTACAGTACTTCAGAAAGGATCCTCCAAGATCCTCCAGAGGAAGCAACCACGAGTTGATACTTTGCTTCCAGTTAGGCACCAGCGCATTTTTCAAGGAGAGAAGAAAGAGAAAGCAGTCTGGTCAATGGCTGGGAAAGTGGAAGGAAGATAATTCTTCCAGAGCTTTAGAAAGCATCTTGGGTCAGGAGGTCTGAGTTTCAGCGTCTCAGTACACAGCTATTAGGAAGCTGGAGACTTCTGAAGCCTTCTTGTTCCCTGCACTGCGCCAGCACGCCTTTGGCAGACACAGATTTTATTTCACATATCCTTACAAGGCAGCACTGATACCTATACTGGTGATCTCCTACACCGCATGTCCTCCTTCACAATGTACCCACAAGCATTCTAAAGTGCCATGAGGCACAGTCTGCAAGATGTGTAACGTGAATGCATTCAACTCAGCTGGAGCTGAGTGACTGTTCCACTGGTTTACTAATGCATAGTAGGCTTGAAAGAAAGCTACTTCAGATGATGGATATGTAACACCAGGAAATAAAAAACAAAGCCTGCACTACAAACAGCAATTGATGGGTACAATTGCCAGAGTCAATACTGAAGAAATAATTATTCAGCTTTTAAGAGAGGTATCATTCATGTTTTCATTTGAAAAAGGAATAGTGAGGTTGAAAGTGAAGAAAAATATTGAATTCCTAATTTCACTAAAGCAGAAACACTTTTCCTTGTATTTTCCATATTAATACCTTGATTAATACTTCAAACACTGTTCAGATTTTTGAGAAGAAAACAGTCTAATGGCTGTTTAGTGGTTTACCCTGAAATTTGGTCATATCAGTGCACTCGGCAAGGTGGATTATTTAGCCGTAAAAATTTCTACTATGTATTTTTCTTCAGTGAAGACTAAGGAAAATAGAGCTCAGGTTTTAAAACAAAGTATGCTTTAACTGAGTGTAAATGTACAATACGTGCAAACCTGTAGAAATAAAGCTTTTTAAATTGTCCATCTAAAGACAATGGGAAGGATGGCAGGGAACTAATGGGCCATTCAAATTCCTAGACTGCTTATAGGTCTTTTACCAAGAAAACACTCTGAATGATTCAACTGAGACTAGAAAGTCTTCCACAGCTCCTTTTGGTGCTCTGTTGCTCCCTCCTCCAAATCAATAATAAGTAGCTCTGATCACATTTGCATCCCCATGCAAGGATTTTTCCAAGGCCTTGAACCCTGATTGCCCCAGTCCCTATTCAGATCATGAAGCTGTGTAAACTGATGTGGGGGAGCGAGCCCACCACATCTTAGGGCTGGAATGAGACCAGTGATCCAATCATACTGGGATGACTGGGGACAGTCTGACCCAGAGCCTGAGGCCTCTGTCAGAGCTGCCTCTCAGAGCTTTGTGGCCTTTCAGTTTCTACCCAGTTGTGTTCCACATCAACCACTGCCTCTGCTGTAGACAGCAGAAGCATCCAAAGGGGATCTAAAACACATGAGATCCCAGACACTTTGATCTTCCTCATTCTGTATAATTTTCCTGCCACCCTTTCAGCCACGACTGAAGCAGCACAACCTCGTGGTTAAGTGACAATAAAGATCCTTGTGCTTCTCTCTGGGAAGGGGATAGATGAAGCCTGAAGACAAAACCCTGCCTCAGGATCCTTAGGGATGCTTCCTCTACCATAGCTGTGAGGGGTGCCTTAGCCCTGTTCATAAAGAATCAAAAGAAGTCCTGCCAAAGAAATGATGGATGGCCTCACTGTGCATCGCTGTGCAAAACAAGTAAATATTCAAATTGAAATGAAGTAGGTCACAGAAAACAAACAGCTTGACAGCATGTAGCTGATAAATATTGCTAGCTCAATTGCTAGCATGTGTAAGAGTCAGAGGCACAGCAGCTCTCTGAACTTTGCAAAAGCTGCCAGTTGCTGCAAATCAGTTTCTTCAATCGTGATACAATCAGCCATCCAAACAAATTTGTGAGACACTCAGCCGCAAAACCCTTACTGCAAAAACAACTCCAGAACATAACTGCAATGTAATGTGTACTTGGAAACCACTCTGCTTCACATCTACACAATACACACAAAGTTTGTCACCTTTTCCCCTTGACGTATCTGCTGCCACCAAGCACTGAGAGTAACTTCAGAAGATTCTTCTGACAACTTCTGAATTCAAGAAGCTTCTATGATAACAGCCTTGCAGTTGCAGAGCTGTTCTGCACTACATAAGTGTTTAAAAATATATCTTTGTCCACATTTTAGAACAGAACAGACACCAGGGACATTTTCTTTGAAGATTAACTGTCTTTGCTCCATTTTGAAAACTCAAAAAAAGTTTGACTGAAA
Organism: Rhipidura dahli; assembly: GCA_013399225.1. NCBI lineage: Eukaryota > Metazoa > Chordata > Aves > Passeriformes > Rhipiduridae > Rhipidura > Rhipidura dahli. The sequence continues at coordinate 68,248 of VXAC01001327.1, forward strand.
AATCAAATCCAGAAGACAGAAATCAGAGGGCATCTCCAGTTAGATCAGGCTGTCAGGTCCACAAAACCTGTTTCAGTGTTTACACACCCTTGTGATAACAACTTGTTTCCATTACTCTTGTCCTGACACTCAGCATCTTGGAAAAAATCTCTGGCTTCGTCTCCCCTGGACCCTCCTTCTAAGCATATAATGGCAGAAATATGATTCCCCCTCTACCTTCCTTTCCCATAGTTGAACAAACCCAGTACCTTTTGCAGGTCATGTGCAAAACTCCCTGAGAAGTTTTGTGGTCTCCACCACACTCAACTTCAGAAAGTCCATGTACGTCCTGTTCTGGGGACACAGCACTCAGGTATGTTCTCACAAACAGAGTGGTGGGATCACCTCACAGTATCCTAGAGTAATAGAATCTTTTAGATTCAGTCACTTGCCTCAACTCCTGCTGCCTACAGCCCTGAGCACAGGACGCAACCAGTCCTCTTTGCTGAAAGAGCACGATGCTGCCTCCTGTTCGACCTTGCTGTTCACCATGAACTCCACTTCCCGCCACTACTTCAAGTATTGTAAGTAAAATAGCAAATGGGAAATCAGGTAATGTTCTAATGTTTTTATAAATGATCTGGATGCAGCAGCCAAATGTAAATTCAGTTATTTTGCTGACCATACTAAACTAGGAGGAACTTTGAACTCCCTTGAGGACAGAGAGACCTTAGAGAGAGCTCTGGGTAGACTACACAGCTGGGCAATCACATTAAATTGAATAAGAGCAGGTGCTGGATTCTGCATCTGAGAAATTATAATCCTGGCTATATGTACAAACTGGGGGTGAGAGAGGGTGGAAGGTTCCCCCACAGCAAGAGATCAGGCAAGATCCCTCAAAACAAGACTGAGAAAGAGCAGTTCAGGCTACTTGGTTTGCTCAGTTTGAAGAAGAGGGGCTGTGGGGTGACCCCATTACAGCTCCCTCAAGGAGGACAGCAGAGGAAGAATTGCTGATCTCTTTTCTCTGGTAAACAGTGACAGGACACAAGGAAAGGGACTGAAACTTCCGCAGAGGAAGTACAGATTGGACATTTGGAATAGGTTCTCCCCCCAGAGGGTGGTTGGTCACTGGATTACACTCCACAGGGAAGTGATCAGGGCACCAAAAGTATACATGGATGAGCTAACCAATTTTAGTTCAAATCAGGAATTAGTAATCTGCTCTCCCCAGAATGAGATCAGGAAGCAGACAGCAAACAGCAGATAGTGAAAGGATTAATGTGATCAAATAAACTTTCTGCAACAAACTGATACTAGTAATACAGCATTCTAAAATGTATTTATATTTTATTTTGTGCATGAAATCCAAAGATGTTTCTTTAATTTTAACTTTTCTATTTTCACCTAGATTATTTTGTTTATAAAGTCTCATCAATATTTCTCTTGTCAACCTACTTCAATTTTTTATTTTCAAATAACCCACTTCTGTGAATGGAATTTAAAAAAACCAGAGTAATACAAACAGAGGTCTGCTGATATGCATGTAATCTGAAGAGGTGGGATATATTAACAACCACTGCTTTAAGCATAATGTGTTTCAGCATTTAAGCATTCACAGAGTATTCAGATCACATATCAAATACCCAAATGAGTTACCAGTATCTCATCCCTGATGGAAACTTGGGGGGTTTTGTTTGTTTGTTTTGTTTGTTTGCTTGGTGGTTTGGTTTGTTGTTTTTGGTTTTTTTTTTTTTAATTAACACTGAAACAAGTGCATTATATTTTGCTACCTGTGGCCTCCCAGTGCAAAGCTGAAAGTCCCCACAGCGTGAAACAAGTGTTTTAAAGGCAGTTGATTCGAGTTTCTGAGAAAGGTATCACATGTACAACTCAGAAGCACAGCCTATGGCATCATGGGAGCACAGTCAGGAAAGCCAGAAAGAGCACAAATTTTAAAGAAACAGTTTGGATACAGACCCATTAGAAGTTCCCAATCTTAGCAAGTTTGCTTTCTTCGGCTTTAGGAAACAAGGTTCTGGGCTGTTACTGCTAATGGGGACTGTTACTTCCAGAGTATGTTGACTCAGCAGCTTTTGGAAAATAAATCTAAATTCAAGGAATATTAATTCCAAGCACACAAAACCAAGGCACTATAAAGCAACTCTGAGGATATCAATGGTAGCTTTAATCATGATACACAATACATGCTTCCAAACTGGGATTTTTCATTGGCAGGCACCTTTTTCTAGACTGTTTGTATGCATGCACTGCACTCAACAGCATTGTGGTAGAAATGCTGTGGGAGAAGAGACAGGTGCCATCTTAGCTCAGACTGTGTTGCAGTATTAACCTTGTCTTGTCTAAGGCCATGGAAGAAAGGGTGGACTAGGGTCAACAGCCACATCAGCCAAACTTAAACTACTGTTGGAGAGAAATCCTTCTGGACATGAAATGAGCTCTGAGTTTCAAATGAGCATTTACTACCATGTGCTAAGAGTAGAATTAGGCTTGGGATGACTGTCACAAAGAATCTGTTTATCAATGCTTGAAGCAACGTCACAAGGAGTGATCCCACTGATAGTGAATAAACTGAATTCCACAAAACAAGCTAAAGTAGAATACTCCACTATGCATTTCCAAAGCACCAGGAGCCAACATTCCACCATTAATGTGGTTTTACTATCATAAAATCTCATTTTCTGATTACATCAATGTAACCAAGGGCTAGAATTGCCATGGCTAGTGAACATATCCTTTTTGCTGAAAGAAAATGAAAAAGCAATTCTTTCTATGTTATGCTTCCAGTCAATTTAATTAAAAAATTAAAATATCACACACTTCTTTGCAGATACTCATATTTAGTTGATAGTATTAAGTAGTTTGCTTCAGCTGTTTGCCCTCCTCATTTATTTTTAGAGGAGTGTGCATGAGATTTGACATGGAACAAAAATTGCAGTGCTGGTTATTCACACATGCATTTGCAGCAGAGAAAACTTGAACATACACTCAGTCTTGAACTAAAATAACCTAATGTGCTATATACATATCCTGGACTATTGCAGTTTCTCCTTCAAGTTTTGAGCTCTGCTATCTAGCAAATAAGGGTCACACTGCCCAAAAAATGGGCGTGGCTCCATTGATGCAACTGGATTTCAGATGAGTTGTAAATAAAGGAATGGAAACTAACTGTGCCAGTACACCTCAGGGTGCCAAGATGCTAAGTTTGTCAGGTAATTTTGTGCAAACTATTTGTTCATTTCAGTACTTGCTTAAAGACTTCCTACTGTAGTCACATCTGAGGCGGACTAAAATATTGGGTGAAAAGTAGTTCTTCTCATTTGCTCTAAGTCTACAGACACCCATTTTATCATGGGATGTTTTAGTAACACATTTTTGAATATTAAATAAGACAGAAAATTTGCACTACTTAGGGAATAAAAGTAAGGAAAAGGAAATAACCTCATCCTTAGATTTTATATGTTAGTAATAGCAGTCATCAGGTTGTTAGAGGAACCAGCCCTCTGAGTAATTTGCTATTCCCATCCTGAAGCTAATGCTCCCACAGTTAACATTAATAAAGAACTGCACAGGATATTTTTGTCTTTATAGATCAGATTTTTATCTTTAAATTATCCTTAAATAATGACATGTATCAAGATAAAATAAGCTGATCACATTTAATTTCCCACTAGGATATCTCTGAAAACATTTTTTTATTCTGCCCCTCCTTCCCTCCAACTGGGTAAGAAGGCATAAAATCACCTTTTTATTCCAGAGAAATGCACATACACATTAAATTCTCTCATTTGTATGTAATAAAGGTAGCACATATGCTTGAAAGTCAGCGTCTTAATAAGTACTGTGCTGCTGATTGTCCCCCACATTGAGTTTTAAAATTTCTTCACTAATGTGGCCATTAGAAAGCATTGGTTTTATTGCTGCATGAAGAAACGGGAATATTTCTGCTGTGCAAATAGAAAAGGACTGAGCTCTCCCAAAACTCTCCCTGAAGACACAGTTGTTAGTCAACTCACGTTCTTGTTAAGTCAGTTAAATCAGAAAGATGTTGTAGGCAATTTAACAGAAATGTTATTCAGTCTCTTCAGGACACTGAAATGAAGGAGGGTTGTGATACCTTCTGTTTCCTTATGAACCCTTCCCCAGTTTACAGAGCTAGGATTAGAATGGCAGATTGAGCAGGGGTCTTGCACACCCATGCTAGTCTTTTCAGCAAGATACCTGACATCTAGAAAAAGAGAGAAAATTATGAGCAGCAAGGGACTCTCAGACTAACTTCTGTGGAGGATGTAGTGGAATAAATAATTTAATAATCTTTACTGGAGGATAACAAAGAACCTTATGTCATGGATCATTTAACTAGCCAATTTCCAAACACTGCACAAGAATTTTTAACAGCAGAAAAAGCTGCCATGTCTCTCCCCTCTGCTCACAATGGGCAAAACAAGAAATCATTGATTTTAAGCACAGCAAGGAAGATCCAGGCAGATGCCTCAGAAACTGATTTCTGATCACCTGGACAGAGTCACTGAAACGATTGCCTATAGGGGCTATGGCTTTAGGAACTTCAAAAAAACACCTGTAAGAAATTACACATGTTGAAGTAGTTCTAGTGGCAGGGTAGAATGTTTCTTTTCACAGCATACCTCAATTTATCCTGTTCTCACAGAAAAAGTAAGTGTAGGACCTCTAAAAAATTGTCACTATATTCTTATTTAAGACAATTTTGGATTTGAACTGAATAATTTAAAAAATACATGGCTTCCAAGAAGTATCACTTTGCAACCAGCTGTAGCAAGGACAGTACAAAATTAAAGTCATCACATCCAAACCCGAAGGGACACCTTTAAATATTGCTCTGCTTGTCTAACAAGCATTTTGGGCAATCTTGATACCTGATCTATCCATCCTTCAGCCAGAGGGAGCTGACCTCTTCCTCAGCTGGCTCAGTCAAGCTGAATTGCATGTAGCAATTTGGTTGTCACCTTTATTGCCATCATAACCTGGCACCACTACTGCTTCTCTGAGCATGGGCTAAGCAGAAAAATATCTGAAATCTTCTTTGAATAATGCAGTTCAGGAAGAGGGCCAGCACAGAGGTGGGAAGAAATGTAGGGAGAAAGAACTGAAAAAAGCTATAGTATTATGGCTGGGTTGTGCAGATCTTCGCAGTTTTGATGTGATAGTGAACAATCTGCAACCAGAAAAAATACTGTTCATCAAACCCATTCATCTCCTGCATAAAACACCACCTAATAATTTGAAGTACTGAACACAAAAGTTTAATAAGAATGTCTCTGGAAAATGCCTTCAGCTTTTCAGAACACGAAGAAAATGCTACAAACAATCATAGAAAAGTCAGTCTGAAAGGTCCTCAGGATACCCTGCAATTAGTTTATCCAGTTGTTTTGGTCTGTCTTTTTAGCTATATGCAAAGATGAACATCCAGCCACTGAACCTCAAAATAGCTGCGATATTTCATCACAACAGACCCAGCAGCAACATGCCACACCAATTCAATACAGCAGGATGTTAAAAAAATGGCATCCTTCTGAAACAAAACAATGCATTCTCCCTAAATTCTTAATTATTATGGCTCAGTAAGTTACTATCTCTCTTGTCTGCATTTACAAGCAACAGGTGAAGAAAAGGGTAAATGAAAAAGTGTTTCACTCAATCACCTTCTCACTCATGTAAAGTCAGCCTGATGATTGCTTTAATTACTTTATAGAATCCTGATATCTTCTTCAGTAACTTCCTTGACACTGTTAAAAGCACTTTGTCAGACTCTTTCATGTTATTATATTACTTGGGGGATCAAAGATATTTTTGATGAAGTGATTTTATTTCATGCTTTATTACCAGCTTTGACATAAATTTCCAGAGAGCCCCAAGGGCATTTCTTTTTTACACTGTAGCATAGTCTTGTTAGCAATTCAGGTGGAATAAAACCACTCAGCTTCACTTCATGGTCTTGTGCCCTGAATTTTTCACATGGCACCCTCTCAAACAGGAACAGTATAGCAGAACAACATTAAAATCTTATGCTCTTAGCACAAGATTCTACTAACACATTGTACCTGTAATGCTTTGATTGTATGATTTCTACACTTAGTAGCATTTTACAATTATTTTAAAACAATATTGTGTTCAGAACAAGTCTTACCTTTTTCTTCTACTAATATACATCAAAACCACTACTTTTTTAAAAACTGTATCTCTGGAAAGGGCCGTAAATCATCTCTTATGCAGTCACAAATTAGGAATCTTGCATTCACTTTCTGATAAGCAAGTTTAATGCAATGTTTCATGTATTATCAATTAAAGGCCAATGGGAAATGGCGCCACTTGCAACCTCTTGTAAGTAGCCACAGCTGAAGAGGCTGAACCTCAGTGAGAAGCAGAGATGCAGGCAAATCCTTCTGTGTGTAAAAAACATAAAATCCTGGAGTACTTCTCTGATACCTCACCTTTGTTGCTGTAACCTGTTGGCCATGTGGCACAGAAGAAGGCAAAACCTCACTGCACTAAGGTGAAGGTAGAGACACTAATGAAAGCTGGTTTTGTTATATTCAGGATATTATACTGAAAATAATATCGAGGTGCAAGAGGACTAAAAACCTATAGCAGTTGCAAGTTCCTTATTTTAAACAGCCAGGTATTTTTCTACTGTAGCTGCTGCATCAACACTAAAAGTTTAACATTATCTTTCCTATCACTTCTTTTTTCTTTTAAGAAAGCACTCACATGGTAGCAACATACCTAGAAAGAAAAATCTTTTGGTTTTATCCACTAAAATGCTCTGGTTTGAAAAAAGAAACTTTGCATTCACAAACTTTTCGACTTGAAAACCAAAACTATTTTCTCCCTTTACATTACATTAGTACATTACAGCGTCTGTCATCAAAATGACACTGATGTGTCTACCTCTTACATGTAGGTTTTTCCACAGAAACATGACTTCAACCACTATGCTCTTTGTTTTTATCCCTCACTCTGTTTTCTCTTAATTGGGAATACGTTTCTTGTTGTGGAAACTGATTTGGTACCTCATCTCTTCCAAGTCAGTGGCCATCAATACCCAAGTCCATACTCATGGAAAAGATTCAGTCAATAAGGTAAAGAGCTAACAAGCTCTGATTCACCCTGAGTCACATAAAAAAAAGTACACTACACCAAAGAATCAACCACAGAGTTCTTTATCTAAAATGGAAAATCATTATCACCTTCTACATTTCATTTCCTTTCAGAAGAAATGAACTGGATCTGTCAGAAGGTCCTTACACATGAACATGCCCTGTTGCCATATTAACAGGATAGCTCAACTCATTGCCCATGAGAAACACGACTTCAAGAAATAAGCAGCTTTTGAGCACGTGCAGCCGCCAACAGGCATGTTATCAGTTCTTCAACCTCAGCCGTGAAACGCCACTGCTTGGTTATAGAATGTGAACTACTGGAGGCACAGCTGACATCTGAGCAGAGTGACGGAAGCACACCTGTGCAAAGGCTGTGTGAAGCTACACTGCAGCACCCATTGCTCCCTCAGGTTGGGGTGTAAGATGAATTTTTTTCCATTAAAGCCGCAGACTGCACAGACACAGCAATGCCCTGGTCCCAGGTCTCTTTCCTGCTGCCCTTAAATGGTGAAACTGATAGCCTGGGGAGCAGAACACATAACAGAAAGCTGAATCTTTTTCTTTGCTGGAAATATGGCTTTCGTGCTTCTAAGGACAAGTAATATACCCCAGAAAACCCATGAATCAGTATCAGAACATGCAACATGTATTACAAAGGTGATAGATAGAACTATGTTCTTTCTGACAGGAACACAGAAGTTTATCAAATAATTTCTTTCTGAATAAAACTTAGATGCAGGCATAAAACTCACCTGTATTTCATACCATACACAGCATCCCACCATACAGAGAGGTGTTACTAGTTTTTCTATCAGTGAATTTATAAAAAGATTGTCACATTGACTGATATTTTCTCCATGCTGGTGAGTCACTGATCTTAAGGGCTTCCCCAAATGAGTCAAATCCTCTTGAGTTTTGGCTTGTTCATTATGACTATTTAACTCAGTAAGCTGAATACAGACACAGGTAAACTACTACCCTAAATTTACTGCCAATAATGTGCATACTATTTTCAAAAAACATTTGGTATACCACCTCAGTAATGATAACTGTATGCATTAGGACCTCTTTCAAGAATCTCAATTTTTCTAGACTTAGTAAAAGACTTAGTAAACCTGTCTTCTCATTTTGTTGCAGTTTGAAAGGTGGATTTTGTAAATTAACTAAAACGATTATCAGAATTCTTATTTATTAAACATAAGCTAGAGGACCTCATTGCTAACTGGACATCAAAAGAGTAGCAAAGAGCAAAAAAACTCTTAACATTTTGACTGCCTTTGTGTTTAGATTTTTGCTCATTTTCACATTGATAGTAAATAAAATAGCATAAAAACCTTATACTTCTGTTTTTGAACACCGTGACACAATCTAACATTATCCTTTCATGATTATGGCACACAAATCCACCTTTCAAGTATTTTTAAAAATCCTTTATCGAAAGTATCTCTCCTGAAATATAGGACTATTCTATCGATCCAATAACCATTTTTTACATTTACTGTTTAAGAAAGAACACACTTCATTTTTCCACCACAATGGAGAAGCAATATCTTTCACTCTGTTTGCCAAAACGGATTTTTTAAAATTATCCTGAAATAAAACTATATTTGGTAATCAAATGGCAATGCAATTTTAGTTAAGGTAAGCCATTGAACAGTGTGGTATTTCACCATGTACTTTCATAAAGCCTGCTTGGTATTTCCCAGTCTTTATTCCTGTACACACCTTCTTTACAGATATAACCAAACTTGCTGTAGCAGGAGAAATATTGTCCACTGTTTTTGGTCACATACATCAGCCCAGTCAGAATTTCCAATGTATATACTGCCGCATTCAAAGACACAGTGTCTCAGTCTAAGGAGCTATTTTTTAAGGTTTTTAATCTTCCCTTGGGTTATCTTACGCATTCTTGGTAGGGCAATTAAATAAAAATAATTAATAAAAAGAAGCTCTAGTTTTTCATTTGGTAAGAAATTTAATGTCTGATCTCTCTAATCTTCCACCAGTTCAGGAACTAGGTTAGACTACTGCCCAGGTCAGGTAAATTTTCTTCTTTCTTTGGTAGAGCTCAGCTGGCATTTTTGCCAAGCTGTGTATTGGGAAAGAACAACCAAAACATTTCCCCCAGTGTTTCTTGTGGTTGACTTTGTTTCCTTTCCTCTGGTGCTTCTAAAGTTCCTGCCTTATGCAAGCCAGATTCATTATGAAAAAATTTACTAGTCTTATTGAGAAAAAAAAAGCTGTGTAATTTGTTGCTTTTCAAATGTTTCATATAGTAATTCTACACTTGCACATCTACAAATCTCTGGTGTTAAAACTTATTGCACATTACAGACCTTTTGTTATTCAGTCCTCTTCTACCTCAGTTTATTTATTTATTTATAATTCTTGAGCATATTGCCCACTTCTTGATCGCGTGGCATGTATTATATCTGTTACAAGCAGAAGTACAACGTCTGCAGCCTCTCCTAGGGCACTGTGCCCTCTAACTGAAGTCTTCAGCATGATGTCACTCATTCATTCGTTTTTTAAGAACCCAAAGCATTGCTCTAAAGTGTCTGGGTTTTTTTAAACCTAATCTGACCATCTCAGGAGAATGACAATTCTGCACAAAGCCACCCTTTCTGCATATGTCTCAAAGCACTTCTCAGTCCTTACTTCAGATGGGAAGGCATTAGGCAGTGTGTTAGCATGTTCTAAGCATATTGAAACAGCTACAAAAAAATACCAGCAAGGAATGTGCTACAGGAAGTAACTTATTAGAGGAAAAAAACGGGAGCAGTGAAGGATGAGCTGATGACACAAGTGGTAAAAATCTTCTCCAAAAAATTGTTTCAATCTGTGCTTCCAGTACAGCTCCCAGTACTCTATGTGTCGGTCAGAAAGTGAAAAACTGAGAAAATAGGATTATAAAACCGCACCTAAACATGAGGGTATTTGTGAAGTGGGTTAAAACAGGAGCACATGCCTGGAAGAAAAGCACAAAGTGGACACATCTACGAATGGTCCCAGCTTGTCTAAAATAAATGACACCACTGTGGCCAGGGCTCTATCCAATGTCAGTTCATGCAGCTGAGCACTGCTCATCCATTTCAACAGGGTGGAACAAGAACATAACCAACCTGCTGAATAACTCCTTACAATACCTATTTAAAAACCAGTAATTTCAGGACCAAACAAAGAGCCTTGCACCCATGCACTCCTAGGTTTCAGTGTTTATTTAGATCCATCACTGTGAAAGCACTGATGCTACATTTAAAATTCTATCCACAGGGTAAGAACTTTAAAATTCTCATCGAAAAATCATGGAAGTAATTAAAAAGTTTGTGCCCTTTATCAGAAGTGTCCACGTAATGTCACAGTGAATTTGTGTGTGTGTAAAAGAGGAAATCTCTTCTATCTCTCATTCTCAAAAGTTCAGGAAAAAGCGTATTGTGGAACTTAATGGTCATTTAGTTATTTTGTTCTGGTAGTCTAAAATAAAGTATAGAAATGAAAACAACGTAATAGTGTTTTATATTTCCTTACTCTAACCAAATTTACAATGTATATTGAAAAAGAGTTTGACAATTATAGATAAATTATACAATAATAAAAATGTGCTGTAATGTATCAGGCTTTGCAAAGTTTGTTATTGAGAGCATTGTCTGCAGAAAAAAAGCTGTATAGAAAAGGGTCTAGTGAATGTCTACTTAGAAACAATATTGCATTAGCCACTAAGACCACTTAATCCAATTGGAAACTGGGCAATTAAAAAAAAGGCCTTAGATTTTTGCACTTGCCTTTCCAATATTTTTGGACTTAGAGGAGCACCTCTCATTTAGACAAAGAAAAAAAATGTTTCTTCTTTATTTTGTGAAGAAAAACATGGCATATAAAGGAATACTTTGTACACAGGAAAATATTTATACTACTCCTCTGGTAATTTAATACTGCGTTTATTACACCCTTTCCTTGATGACAGGAGAATTTCCTCAGGCTGGCTGATGGAATTCAGACCATGGTCCCCTGTTCTTATGTCAGTCACTTGCTTTAAGCACATTAAATAATAAAAGACAAAGCTAAGAAGCCAAATTTTAAGCTTTTCTGGGGAGCCTTGAAGATGCTGATGTATGCATTTCCCTCTCCAGTCAATAAGCACTGCTCGTGAGCTGAGAGAGGAGCCAGAGTCCCACCTTCTTTGCTGTGGTCTTTCCCACACCTCGCACACCCTCTCTGCAGAGCTTGCTTATCTCTGGTTATTTTTCCCTGCTCTTTTTAACTCTGCAGGGTCCAGTCACTATCATTCCCTAACAGGCTATAGCTGTAGCTTCAGAAAATCATTTTTAGTCAGCTCTTTTAATAATTAATCACAGTGTCCATCCTTAATATGCAATGAAAAGAAACTGTACACATGGGGCAACAGTCGTCTGCCAAAAAAGAAATACTGCAGTCTACTCCCCCTCACCCCTGACCCACTGGTATTGAGAAGGACAGTAAAACTCCCCACCTCTGAGTTCTCACACCCTGGCAAAATTATGTTCTCCTAAAAGCATCAGACTTGTAGAGTTCGCACATTCTCATGAGTGCTTCTGGGTCTGGGGGGGGGGAAGCCTTTATGAAAAAATCAACACCACCTTCTGTTTCATTCTGCATTAGACAAAACTTAGATTTCTGAAAAATCAAAATATAACTTCTTTTTGTTCTTTGGAGATGCTCACAATGTACCCCCCAGCAGCCATACATCTGGTTTGGAAATGGAAATATATTTCAACTGTAGCCCTTTCCCGTGAGAATGTGAAAAATACCTCCTAGGATACACAGTATGTCCATTTGTGAATCATATATACAATAATTACACATACAACATATATCTGCTAAGTGCAATGTCATATGCTACACTACTGCTCAAGCATGTTGCAGTAGTGAGAACTGACCTAATTTCCAATCTACTCACACAAAATCAAATGGTTCTATCAAACATTACCACCTAATACACTGTCACACTAACCATGCTTTACCTTGCTGCACACTAATTCCAAAACCAAACTATCAAACACTATGATGAAATGAGATAAATATTGTAATTAATAAAACATTCTATAAAACAAAGCCTAAAGGGAAATTAGTATGTTGTTTAAAATTTCATTGCACAATCCAATTAAGATGTTCCAAGAACAAAGACGACTTTTCAGGCTAATGTAACCTATTTATTTCAGTTTAATGTAACCTATTTTTCATCAAAAAGTTGATTCAAGGTATTTTGTTTTCCAGCTGCAAATGCCTCTAAAACGGCTTCAGTGGGGCACACGTTAGTAATGGTACTTTGTATGCTAAGAATAAGAGCCCTCCACAGTACATAATCCCAAATATTTTTTCAAACAGAAAATAATTATTTCCTAGGAAAGAGCATTTAAAAACACTTTCAAAAGCACCTTCAAAACTGTGACAATTAGTTTAAACAAATAAAAGAAACCCAGAAAGTTTCACTGATGCTGTCAGCACTGCCAGTCTTTAACTGATCCTATTCCCATGTACAGCTTTTAGCAAACCAAGATAATTTTTTTCCACCCACATATTGCTCCACTTCCAAGTTGGTCTGAGTTGTACTGGATCTTCAGGTATTGCCTAGGGGCTTGATAACCCAAAGAACAGATAGCGGAGGGCTGCTCACAAAGGAACACCCCTTAGAAACAGTCACCTTCTTCATCCCTAGAGTTCACGTCTTGATACGACAAGGCTTGAAACAGATGATATCCACCATCCCTTTTTTACCTTAGGGGTCCTTTTTTACCCCTTCCACAGACCTTTATCAGCAAACACACTGAATAGAGCACAGATGCACAATATTGGCACCTTCAGGTGCTCACAAGGGGGTTTAAAGGTAGCAGGCAAGGTAATTAATAGTAAAGTTGGGACTATTTCTAAATTAACTTTCCAGCAACAGCAACCGCAGCCCTCCAGGCAGGTGCTCAGCGGCAGACACCGGTTCTCGAATGCAAAGCAGGCTCTCTCACCGTACCTTAAGGAGTCTGACTGAGGGGAGGAAGGCGGCATGGCACAGCTTCCGGATGGTCCAGTTGAGTGGTCGGGGAGCCTCTGTCTGGTTCATGACTGTCCACAAATCCCACGGGGAGATCAGCCGCAGCCCTGACAGCGCCTACCGGGGAAGCCGCCCTCCGGGGCGCGGGCATCCCACGCTCGGCGCGTCCCGCCCGCGGTGCCGCAGGGCAGAGACTGGGCTCGGCTGGGCTGGGTTAGGATGAGCTGGGTTAGGATGGGCTGGGCTGGGCTGGGCTGGGCTGGGCGCGGGGGGGCAGCGGCAGCCACCGAGCCGCCTGCATAGAGCAGCAGCCTCCTGCGCGGGGACGGCAGCGTCCGTGCATGCCAAACGCGGCCCGAGGGATGCGGGCGATCCGCCCGCGGCGCGGGGCAGGATGCTCCGGGAGCGGAGAGGGGCAGGCGGCAGGAATACCGGGATGCAGCGCCAGCCGCCGCCGTAGCAGCAGGGCTGGCCGGGCTCGCAGCCGAGCCACCTGCCTCACTCATGCGCTCCCCCGGGCCGAAAGCAGGGCACGAGGGAGCGAATTCAAATAAAGCAAGGGAGGGGTACCTGCACTTTCTTTCCCAGAGCATTGCGAGGAAACGGGAACCGGCATGAGGGGAGGTGGGGCCAACGCTCAGACAACAGGGACTGAGGGAGGGTGGGGGAATAAATTCTCTCTTGATTCACTGATACAATGGACCTAGAAAGCATTTAATTGATCTGGCAGGGTATCGGTGTGCTAGTGGCCAGGGGCAGTGGTTAGAAGCTGTACTATAAGAGCATGAGTGCTAACATTCACATCCTGGCAAAAAAAACCCTCAGACAAACCCAAGCCAATTCGGCTTATTTGAATATGTACTCTAAATAATTCTATCAAAGACAGGAAAATCCATGAAGTAATATTGCTTGGGAAATTCAAGTATGGCAAAACATGTCTCCATTTGGGGCAGTAAATGGCCTTCCCAGATAATGGAGATGTTCTTAATGGCAGCTTTCCAGCCAAAGAATAAATACCTTTTTCCCACTTTTTTTTTTTTTTTTNNNTTTTTTTTTTTTTTTTTTGTAGGGCATGAAGATTCCGTGAAAGAAGAGTTAGGAATTGCAAAAGAAACATCCTATGAAGTAATGCTGATTTTTCATTTTGACGGTAATGACCAGTTTTTACCCCGATTATGGATGAAAGCACCTGCTTCTCAGTAAAGTTTGAATCTCTCATAACTCAGGTTAGGAAATACACATGCAATTTACTTGGATAGGATTTACTGGTTTTATATTTTCACATTTGCTTTTAATCCCCATAAAGCACATATATTTCTCCTCTATTTGTAATTTATTCTTAGTATTGGGTCTACATTCATCATTAAATCTGAATAATTGTCTAAGTGAGGTGCAAAGAGATGAAGACTACTGTTCCTTTTCAACACATCTTCTTTTCAACAACATCTTCTTCATTGTACCCTCTCAGGAATTGTATAAAGGTTCTTATTCAACGTCAGTGTTGGACTAAAAGAATCTTCCGCCCAGAATATGAAGTCCCAGAACAAAGTGCAAGACTAACTAAACACCAGAAGAGGTCTCACTTGTTCCACCCCTCCGTACATGGCAAAATTAGAGAACCTCAAAGAGAGACTGGACCATGAGTTGTCTGTGGAATGGAGTGGGTAGGACACCAGAAGACATGACTCAGTGATAGAACTTGTACAGATGAATTTCTGGTTGTGACTGGACAGCTAGTTAAAATTATACATATTTAAATGCCTCTTGTTTGAGCTCTGAATGTACTTCTTTTATGAAAGGAGGGAAAAAACCTTGCACTCTTAGTGGAATTAAACTTGAGTAAGTAAATATGATTATCTGAAACTGCTTTTCCACAGCTGTATAAATGAGACAAAATTAAACAGGAAGAAAAAACTAATCCTGACTTAAAATAAAATGCACCTTAGAAGATGTACGACATGATAACTTTGTTCAGCTATAAAGGTAATCATATCCAATGATTAAGCTTTTGGGGCTCATAGTTAAAAGAAAGAAAAGGACTCAAATTGAAACAAGAACTCAGAACACTCAAGACTATGGCTTCCCTCTATCCCACACCCTCCCAAGTAGTGCTTAGAATTTTTCCTACCTTTGAAGTTAAGGAAGGAATTTCTTGGGAAGGTACCATACTCATCATTACCCTTTAATGTCTGTTTTGCATTAGGCATCTGCCTTAAAACAAAATTTGCAGCCTGTGTGATAGGCATAAAGAAGACAGAGGAGTCATAGCATGCTGCCTTTCTTTTCAATGAGTAGAGTAATAACCCTCTGAAGATGCTAGAGAGCTGAACACAGTGAAGAAACATAACAGATAGCTTTAATAAACTAAAAATAGTGAGCCCAATCTATCTTCTAGCTTCCAAAGAGCTTCCTAGCTTTGAGATGAACTCTATCATTGCCTTCTTCTGCAAACAGTACCTTAGGGATGAGAGTCTTATTTGCTGCAATGTTTAATACACACCAACCTTTTTTCACATGCCTGTTTTCCATGGCCTTGTACCTTGCCTAGGCATTTGGACTTGCACAAAGTGAGCGCAAGAATAGAAACTTCTGTTAGTGGCAGTGAGGAAACTCTGATGGACAGGACCTTATCATGAGATAGGAGCTTCACTTCCACCACAAAGTCCTCAGGTGCCTTTGGGTAGACAACTTAAACTGCTTGCCTTTAAGGCCAAGCCTTAATTAGTTCTATTTTTAATGTATTTTTTTTTTACCTATAAGCAATACTAGAGTGATTTTGAGGCTATTGAGTGTAAATATGAGGAAACTGAAGCAAGCAGACTTCCTCACATTCCCAGTACCTACTCCCCCACCCCCATGTTTGGTAAGCATAGATGGTGAAGATTTGGAAAGTACAGAAGTAAATTCTGAAAAGCTTCTTTTTTTCCCCAGAGATTCTGACAATAATGGTTAAAAATAGTAGTAAAAAATTCGGAATATGATGGGGCGTTTTGTGTGGTTTGGAGGGTTTCTTAACACTTCAGTGAAATTGTTAGGGTTTGAATCTCATATTCCTGTTGGAAAACACAAGTGCTCAGATCAGATCAGCTCCTACAATCCGAGGCCTATTAGGAGATGCAAAGATGTAGCAGTCCCACCAGAATTAACACACTGCTTAGCTAGATTTAAAAGACAGAGCTGCCACTTTCATATTAAAACATTTTGTCCTTGAAGCAGGCTCACTGCACCATCAGTATTCACTTCTAGTTCTTTGTCTCTTGTGAAGGAGCACCTTTGGTACCACAGGAAGGCAAAGCAAACAGAAGACAAATCCCATTGCTTCCTTAAAGACAGAGAGATTTCTATTATTTGTAAACATATTGTTCATGGAAAGCATTTTTCAACCACCTCTTGGGTTCCTGCAATCTAACATGATAATAATTCCACACTTAGAAAGCTCTGATATGGTAAAATTTAATACCTTTGGGAATGCTAAAGAATGAAAAGTTTCTGAGAAACACATTCACATCCAGACCACTCTTAGCACATCAGCAATGTCCAGCATTTTCAAGCGGAAAGTAAAATTAAATTGGAAGATATTATAAGCAAACCCAGACACTAATCTCCAATCCTGTCCAAGTAACAATTCCTTTATGAAATAAGAATGAAAATGTAAATGAAAGACAGAAAGAGCAGGACCAGGAAACCAGAGAGATGTATTGGTCAGCATGGTAGAAAACCTCTTCTATGTGGCCACTGCCTACCTGTGGAGAAACATCAGGCAGAAGAATTTTCCCATGATATCACATCTGTTTTTCCCATGTACATCATAGACCAGAATCATAAAGTCATAGAATAGTTTGGTTTGGAAGGGACCTTTAAAAGTTATCCAGTGCAACATCCCTGCAATAAGCAGGACCATCTTGAAGTAAACCTGGGCTCAGAGTCCTGTCCAACCCTTGAGTGTTTCCAGGGATGAGGTAACAACCACCTCTATGGCAACCTGTGCCAGTATTATACCCGCCTCATTCTAAAAAACTTCTTCTTTACTTCTTACATAGATTGACCTCCTTCAATTTAAAAACCATTGCCCCTTTTCCCATCACAACAGGCCATGATAAAACATCAGTCCCCATGTTTCCTACAGGCACCCTTCACGTATGGAAGGCTGCTGAAGGTCTCTCTGGAGCTTTCTTTTCTCCGGGATGAATAAAAACAACTGTCTCAGCCTTTCCTCACAGGAGAGGTGCTACAGCCCACTGATAATCTTTGTGGTGCTCCTCTGTGCTGGTGACCCCCAGAGCTGGATGCAGCACTGCAGCTGGGGTCTCAAGAGACAGAGAGGATGGGCAGAATCCCCTCGCTTGCCCTGCTGGCCACGCTGCTTTGGATGCAGCCCAGGACACGATTGTTCTTCTGGGCTGTGAGTGCCCACGGTGGCTCTTGTCTAGCCTCTCATCCACCAGCACCCCCAAGTCCTTTTTGGAAGGGCTGCTCTTGATCTGCTCCTCACCCAGCCTGTTTTGATCCTGAGGGTTGACCCAACCGAGGTGTAGGCCTTGCTCTTGGCTTTGTTAAACCTCATGAGATTCCCACGGCCTTTCTTCTCAAGCTTGTCCATGTCCCTCTGGACGGCACCCTGTCCTTCAAAGTGTGTCACTGCACCACTCAGCTTGGTGTCATCTGCAAACTGATCCCACTGTCCTTGTCATCGATGAAGACATTAAACAGTACTGGTGCCACTACAGACCCATGGAGGACTATTCTTGTCACCAATGTTGGTCAAAATATTGACCACTGGATGGTCAATAACCAGCTGATTCCTCCTCCATTGAACAGTTCACCCATCAAATCCATACCTCACAAATTTAGAGAGAAGGACGTTGTGGGGGCCAAAGGCCTCAATACAGTTTATGTGAGAAGAAAGATACATCTTCACACTGTAGCTAGAGGGCCACTTTGTCAAGCACTGCCCAGTGGGACAGCAAATACCAGAAAAAATAGAGTTACCCTTGCATTTAAAAATACCTCTGCTTGCAGTGGCCACCATGGGACTACTGCTCAAACGTGACGATGTGTAGGTGTTAGTTCTTTGGAACACGCTTTGGCCGCCTCCGGGGTTTGTGGAGGAATTGGCAGGATGGCAGTAGGAAAAGAATTCAGAAGCTCTTGTTCCAAAGTCAGTGCTAACAAATCCCTCTATTGGCATAGTCAAGAAGCACAAGTCACCTTAGTATCCAGTCACTTTGCAGGTCTGTTAGCTAAACAAGGGTGAAAAGTACATCACTGAATGAATGTAAGGCTACTAATAACTCATAACAGCAAGAGTGTTTTTTTCAAAACACTCATATTTCAATTTATTTATGTTCATTTCATGCAATTTGCTGCAAAAATCAGAAGATAGAAAAATAAGTTCACATTATAAAGCTTGGATAAACTGTACTTACTTTTGTTCCTGCCATAACTCCTTGGGGGACAAAAAATTTTATTGATGTTTAACTCAACTGATAATTAAATTATAAAATTAATCCACTGCTGCCACATCTTTTCTATTCATTGCATGCCTGAGGTAGTTTTTCTGCTGTTTTCTCTGCCAAGGTATTTCACAGGTCTTTTGCCACATGCTCATAATTCCCTCTTCCCCAGACACAGACACATATACTAATGTAATGTAATGTCTATATACTTATTAAATATTAACGAAATAATTTGTTATAGATGAAGACAACTCCATAGATGGTTTCAAGCATATATATAAACATTATTGTATGTAGCTATAAATCATGCCTTTTGGCAACTCACTGAAAAGCCAAAATAAAGGGTATTCTTTTTTTTGTCCCAAGTTTTATAGGGATGTAATGAATATCAAATATGATTATTTTATATGCCTACTCCCTTGAGATTACCTTTAACTGATCTGCATCTGGCTTTTGCCTGGAAAAACACCTGGCTGGACTCCCACAAAAGATCTCAGAGGTATCACAGCACACAGTACTGCAGAGAACAGGGGAAGCAGACTTGTGAGAGAGCAGGTGAACTGGACAGTGCAGCACACCCAATGCACCCTTGTCAGAAGCATTTTTCTAGAGACCCTGTTTGATTATTCCCAGTTCCAAAATACACAAGTGGAAGACTCTCAAAGTCAGACTATGGACACAGAAAATGTAAGTTTGAGCAGATAGGTCACAAGAAGCCTTCACCATTATTTGTGGTTTCACTTCTGCAGCTGCTGCTAATTTGCACCACTTTACCTTCAGTTGCTTTCCAAGTATTTGTAAATCTACCTACCCTTATATATTGAAGCTGTATCTTTGAATAGTGTTTTACACCAGACATTCGTCTTTAATTGCAGGCTGAAGCTTTTTACAGTTTATCTTTGAAGGAGATTAAGACACATAGGCATATAACACTTATATTTTGGGACTAGAAATGTCCATGGTTGATTGTTACTTAGGTACAAATACCGCATTTAAATTGCAATCTATCTTAGTTTAAATAGAATTTCAAGTGTAGGCAAGCTGTCAGTTCTTTAACCTCTACAGCATATGACAGAAATAAGGATGCTCATATATTCAGATTTATGTTTATGCTAAAAGCTTCTTTCCATCTTAGCCACCATGGTCTTATCTGCACTATTTAATTTCGTGTAAACACTTTCTCAATTTTGACCTGTATCATAATTTTCTTTAAAATTTCACATTCAGATATCAAATTTACTCAGTCATTGTGGTATAGTGTTCTTTAGTCTTGATTATTTTGCTACAGAAAACACAGAAAAATACAGTATTTCATGAACGACAGCAATTCATCCTGACTATTGCACATTTCAGCCAAGACCCTACAGAACAACTCTCCTGCACTTCTGTACTTCTCTTCACTTGACTCAGACAGATGCACTGTGGAACAAGGGCAACTCCCTCACTTTGGCTCAGAACTGGAAACTCAGGATTTTAGAACTGGAAAACAGCTTAGTAACCTTTGAAAGTAGCAAGGAATTACAAAAATCCCTAATGTCTTCTACTACAGGGTTATAAAAACCCCCAGACAACCCAATGATATTTTCCACAGGTACTGCAATTCTGCATACCTCACCCCCACAACCTCTGCCCTCTTCCCAAGGCAGAGGCCTTATCCTAGAGCAGACACCATCTCTGATGATGAAGCCTCCTGCAACCACTTGGTTCAGATGGGTTGAGCACATTCAGTGTTTCATTACTGACTTGTCTGTTTTCCTGAGTATTCCCTTTCACTGTATTTCTGTAATTTTCTATATGCATTAGTGCAGACAGCCAAACCTGCATTGACTTCAGTATCTTCCCCAGCTACCCAATTAGCTGTGTACCACTGTTCATACTGGTTTGATTAACTAATCTGGCCACTAAGCCCTTACAGTGAAGGGTCTCTGTCAGTAAATGGTTCAGTCACCAAAACTTAAAAGACCACAGAGGGGCACCCTCACACTTGTGAGGAAACACACCAGTGGCTGATGGCCCAGAAGAAACACAGCAGGCAGCACCACAGAAGCAGTTGCAAGGAAGATTGCCAAATCAGTGTAACACAAACAGTTACAGTGCTAGCAAATAACAGCAAAAGAATTTGGTAGAGAGCTAAAATTATGCTTATTACACAGGAACTATGAATTAACTAACTGTATACTTGAACTTTCACTAGGAAATCCTTCAAGAAATTTCACCCTCAATGAAAAAATAAAGCTTACCTAGAGTTTTAAGTAAGTTTTTCGCACTCATTTTGAGCAGCAATGTCTCCTACTAGGCCATGGGAGGACAATTTACAGAGCTAGAAATCCTCTGCATCTCCTGAGCAATTTGTGATTTTCTTTCGCAGAATAGCACAAGACATTGTGTAAGGCTGAGATATTAATGACATTAAACAAATGTGGAATGGCCCCAGTTGGCCATTCCTCTGGACAAAGACTTTGCAACAAGCAGCATTACTCAAATTCCCAATTTATCTTCTCAAGTAGGTACAATTGACTCCAGGGCTCTACTTTAAAATACACTTTCAAAAAGTGATAACTTTAAATGGGTCTATTTTCAGCACTTAATGGGTTTTGTTCTGATTTATTTCTAAAGGCACATACCAAGTCCACACATATTTTTGTTATATCCTGGAGTCACAAACACCTGCAGTTTTACACCTACATTTTCACTGGAACTATTATAAAGACATCTGGACAGCAAAAAACTCTGGATGGTGTTTTCCATATACTCTGTTGCAATTATTATGTATTTGCATACAGTATCACACTGGGAAAAAACCCAAGCTTGGGGGCTTTTAGGCTGATCACTGATCAAAGCTGTGGGAAGAGTAGTCAATGCCTCCAGAGACAGTAATCTGGTTTCCTAGTCAGACACAACAGATGGGTGACGTGAAAAGTGCCAGATGAGGGCAACAGTAAAAACCACATAAATTGTATCAAATAAGCTGTAGTCTCAGCTTGCATTTGCCTAACCACTTCCTGGGGCTGTTTTGTTTTGTTTTGTTCTGTTTAATCCCTCTTACTGTTGTAGGATTTGGACCCTTTTTCTGCTCAGATGTATAGCTTAGTTCCTTGCTCAAAAAAACCCACAGAAATTAAAAATCCAGCAACTAGATCTTCATTGTAATTTTTATATTGTCTCAGATTTGTTTTGAAGTTTATAGACAAATCAAATAACTTGAAAAGCCACTTATCACTTATACTTCAAAAAATCTGCCCAAAATGTGTTAATTTTTATGACAATTTTAAAATTGTCTGTGAACTCCCATACTAAGTGAATAGCAAGAACAATCCCTTATTCACGCAGTTCTAAACTCTTAAACCAGACAGCAGAGTGAAACTTGAATATGAAACTGCACTGTAGAAGATTTTATTTTTTTTTTGATACAGCATGACTCTAGTACTACTCATGACAGATTAACTAGTAGTTTATTTAAGGAGATAAGTTGCCCATAGTTCTAAACTTCTCTAAAAAAAATTACACATAACTATTGGGACAGAACAGCAGAGTCCACAGGAATAGGGCAACAGAGCAAAAGAAAATTAAAGATGATTATTTTTAAAAAAGTGTCACTCAGTTATGCAATTGGTTTTTGCAACAGCTTTTAATCAAGCATTGTCTAACACTGCACTGTGGTCATGGCTCCCCTAACACCACTATAAAATTCTCAAACCAATAGACAGATTCCACTGGCAATATAAAGCTGCTGGAAGGCTTTTCTGGAAGACCTTTTTTGGTTTACCCAGCAAGACTTTGTCAGGTCAATGTCTCCATTGTAGACTGTTCAGTAACACCCAACAGGCACAGTGTGTTGGTTGCTTTTGAAGTGCTCTGATACTTGAGTGCCATGATTTGTACAACGTTACTAATTCTACTGCTACTTACAGATCCTTATTAACAAGATTTTCAAATCACATGCCAAGACAGCACATGTATGTTGTATTTTAGACTCTTCAGTACCTGAATCTGAAAAACAAATTTGAGAGACAGCAATTTCCCAATGTAGTAATCCCATATTCTGTTTTATCAAACAATGATTATCCTGCCTGCCTTAACAAATAACAGATTCTCTCCAGGACAGGGTGATTTCATCCTCTCTTTCATGTTTTTAGCACTTCCTTAACATGTTAGGTCAGAAATTTTGGCTCTGTGATTTATGGCTGATTCCCAGAAGGCAAACAAACAGATTCTTCCTGTGTTGTTGGCACTAAACTTGATGCCTCTATTGTGTTATGTATAAAGTATCTGTTATAATGAGGACACAAGTAATGAATTATTTTTCAGATTCATAACAAAGACTTCCTGATTAATCTATGGCTATGATTTACATATCATTTTACTACAGCATTAAGCTAATTTAGAAGAGAAGAAACCGAAAACTGTCTGTTTAAGCTGGATAGAGGTAAGGAAGTTAGAACTTCGTGGGAGAAAAACTTGCTGGAAAATAATAATGAACATGTATTTGTATCAACATCTTTGATAACCATTTTTTAAAACTATTTGATGTCTGATGAAATCTTCCAAGAAGTCAGCATTTGGGATTATATTTTCATGTGGGGAATTTTTAGTTAACAGTATTTCTGTGAAAAGAACTGCACAAATGCGAAATACAATCTGTTTTTCTACCAAAGTTCATGCAACAAGCAGGAATTAGGAACATTTATGTACTCTTGGAAAAATTGCGACATTTTAGATAATTCATAATATTATGTGTTTTTTCTATGGATATCCTCCATTCATCCTCTTTAATGGCTTGGAGGTTTTGCTTGACTTCATATTAATACACACAAAGTTTCAGACCTCTGAACCAATATCTTCTCTATTTTCTGCTTTATCAAAACCTACATATAAAATGTGTTAAAAGAATAATTTATTTAGTATACTTTTATGGTCATTAATTACTCTCAGCATTTTTTTCCCTTTATAATTATTGTTTTCTCTTATAATTTTTTCATTAGAGGCTTCTGTTTTACAGTGACCAGTAACAGAAAATCACATTCATATGATTTTTCTTCAAAGAGCATTGCTTCTTTCACTACTGATGCAGCAGAGAAGGAAGCAATTTGGAACATATGATACCAGAAGGTATCTCCTGCCTTCAAAGTTCCATGAATTATTTATCCAGCTACATGTCATAATTAGTGTATTTATTATAACTAATGTGAGAGCAAAATGCCAGCTGAATTTTTTTCAGTCCTGAAAGCACTGCTTAACCCTGTTCTAGGTAAGAACTCTGATTTTCTAACTGGTGTAAGCAATGTATGAATTCCAATTCAGGCATCCTTCATACAAAGCGGGGGTAAAACAGATGAGAGAAAAAGCCCAGTGTCCTTATCAGCCATTTTGACATCCACATAAACCATCTTCTTAGAAGACATTTTGAGATAATGAAGAGGAAGAAAGAGAAATGTATTCAAGTGTAATCAGAATAACCAATAATGGCCCTGGTTATATATGACATCTTTTTTTCCTTTTTGAAAATTCTACTAAAAATAAATTGTCAGACTTCTAACATATTTATAAAGAAAGCCTTCTCATGCGTGTATCCATGACAACCTAGATTTATATTTTGAGCTCTAGAAAGTTGTTACAGCACAGCTTACATAAATTACTTTGAAGAATGTAGCAAGATAAGATGGTTTGCTACCTGAGGTATTTTATTTAGCATAATATATAATATTTCGACTATACTGAAGCATAATGGAAAGCAAAAGCATTGTGTAGTGGTTTGAAGCCAGTTTTGTAAACCTATAAAATAAACCTATTTTTAATACAGGGAAAATGTATAAGCACTGTATGACAAAGAACAGTGAAAACTGAAAAAAATCTCTGAAGTCTTAGTAATTGAATGTTAGCATATCACAATCAGGAAAGCAGAGAAACATAACAGAAATGTGAAAAGCATACATTGCCTGGAATAAACAAAATTTGTATTTACACTAGTATGTCTCCTACTGGGGTTCCATCTGGACTGCTTTGGGCACACACAACCTATTTTTTTCTCTCTCTCTTACCTAGGGAAAAGGATCTGCTTTCACTATACTGAGCATTACTAAAATTGCATTTCTGTTACACATGTTTTCTTTTGCATTTGACTTCAGAGTCTTAGTATATTATTTACATAATAGATTAATACTGTTGGCAGTTTCCAAGTACAACATGGAAACAATAGGAACATAGTTCATGAGATTTTTCCACAACAAGTATCAGTGACTTCCCTAGCATTTTGCTGTCAAATAAATGCAATACCTACTTTGGAAAGAGACTTTGAGGGAAGAGAGATATAATCACTTCAATAACTGTTGAGTACACTGCTAAGAATTCAAGTGGTGTTAACAACTACTGCCTCTACGACATTTTTTTCTGAGCAGAGCCTACTGTATTAGATTGCAAGCCAGGAAAGTAAAAAAAAAGCAGACAAGTTCATAACAAAGTCTTTCCCTGTGTTATCTAATAAGGGAAAAATCTCTTGACCTCAGAGATGCAATGACTGGATGATATACCACCAGGCAGCCTGACACTGTGTGGATTCCTTATTTTTAGACCCACAGGAGCACCCTGAGGGCTCTGGTCATGGGGGGTCTCGAGTGGGGAGGTATCTGGCTGAGTACAACTCAACAAAATGAAAGTGAAATTCAACACCTCCATAAAATGCAGCAGCACAAGTTTCTTCTGAAAGCCCAAGACATGGACTTCAAGGACAGCAACCTAGCCATTATCTGCACATTGTGAATTCTTATGATGGTATACCCTGACATTAGCTCAGCTGGTTAAAGCATGGCACTGAAAACACCAAGGTCATGGGTTGATCCCTGTGCAGGACATTCACTTAAGAGTTAGACTTGATGAACCTTTTGGACCCCTTCCAACTCAGAATATTCTGTGATTCTGTGACAGAAAAACAACAGAAATTAAGCTGATATGGGGATGGCACAAGTTTTGCAGCACATGGTCCTGAACAAGACCAGCAAGCGAGAGGGAGGTTTACCCTGCATGTGTCCCCAGCTGGTCAGTTGTGGTCTTCTCTGGACTGTTGTCTCCTCCCTCATTTCCTGATAGATGGGAAATAATTACCCTATGATTCCCTTTTCTTGCCTTCAACAATGGCCTATATGTGTCTACTATGGTAGTCCTGAGGGTCAGAACCTTTGTTCTTTTTTCTTAACTGTATAATGGCAGCTTCAGAGCTAATTTTCTGCATAAGCCAAATTTAATTTTAGCCACTTGTATAAATATTTGTGGGTACAGTTCATGCAATTCATAAGTACAGACAGCCTTAGGTAGACAAAGATAATACTCTCATGAGAAGGATTTAATTACAGAACATCATTACAAACATATAAACCTTTCACTCAAATTCTTTTTGTTTCATATTAGAGAATATTATTCTCTACAATCTAGTACTATGTTTTACGTAATGAAATGTCACTTATACCAACCAAAGTTTTCCAACCTAATACAGTAAAAATTTGAGTCTGCTTTCAGTTCCCCACAAAAAGCAGAAAATGTGGAGTAGAAATGAAATACCTTAATCAAGAACCACCAGCATTAATAGTATCTTCTGGTATTTGTTACAATAATGTGCTAATAAGTAATAGCTCTCATGACATGTAAGTGCTTGAGTGATTGATTTACCAGAGAATGGCATTACATTTTAACTAGAAATCTTGGGAATGCAGCTACTTTATGTGTGTACAAGATGATCTCAAGCCCTCCGTCCTGTGCTGCCCCAGCACGACTAGACACCTGTGCCTCTAAAGAAAAGTTCATCTTTTCTAAAAGCCTGTTAAAAAAACATATAGAGAGGCATCACAAAGGCCATATTTGAACATAATTGTATTTGAATTTGTTATTATCAGCTATAGTCAAGTGGTAAGTAAATTTGCAGCAGTAAAAAGGTAACACACTGCTGTATGTTTAGCAAATTTAGAACATCGTTGTTCAATTTCCATTTTTCATATTCTAAGTGATAGGTTTATCATAATTAATTAAACAATCTATTCCTCTGATAGCCAGTTGTTTTCCATGGAAATTAATTTTTTGGCCTATTAAATATATTACATAACATATGCCCATCCACCAGCACAACTGATGTATAAGGTTTTTATGCCGGTGGCAATGGCTCAAGAGCCATCATGTATAAATACTTATGAGAGTTAAAATTAAGAACAGATGCCATGCCATGCAAGTGTGATGCTGCATAAAATTCTGTGAAGTTTAAATGCATTAACTGAAACTACCAAGCAAGCTTACTTGATGTGTTTCCTTTGGTGCTGATTAAAGAGTGTCAAGCAATTGTACATTAAGAACTGGAAAATCAGTGTTTTGTACCAATATTGAGACACTGAAAAGTTACAGCTATTACTCTTGTCTAGAGTTGTCCTCTATACTGCAGATGAAGAGCTTTTCCTTTGCACTGTTTTAATAATACTAAAAAATTACCTTGAAAGTTACAATTTTACAAAGACCACTTTGAAATATTGCTGTCCAACAGTTCTTACAAAGCAGCCTTGGACAATGCCACACGATGAGAGCTGGACACAGTGAAATGTAAGATAGAATTAAATGCTATTAGTACAAATTTCAGAGCCTAGGTTTCTGCTTTAGTGCTACTTTTCCCTGCTCATCTCAGTTATAAAGACCAGATTAGTGAAGTTGTATCTGATTCTACTTGAAATAGTTGCTTAGTTGCCACTAATCAACTCAAATTAAAGAAGGAAGAAGATCTTTTCCAACGAACACAGTGGGAAAATGACTGAGGGTATGGAAATCCTGGGGGAGAGCGCAGTGTCTGCTCCCGAGTGGAATGCAGCCAGCACACCCAGACACTCACAGTCTGGGGGGTCTCAGTGCAGCGTGGGGCAGAGTGCAGACACCACGGCCAGCCTCTGACAAAACCCTTGCAGAGCAGGGAGCTCAGTGCCCTTTCCAGCTGATAACAGCAGCTTAAAACCAGGAGAGACAAAGGAAGATGTCCTGCTCTTGAATCAGCAGCTGTGGGGAAAATCATTGACACGTTCCCCTGCTACCCTGAGATATCTGCCCTCAGGGTAAAACCAACCCTCACTGAGTGAGATGTATGACAGCCAGCAATGGGTGAAGATGTGGAGATCCAGGATGGGTCTCTCTGTTGGCCTGGGACCCTGAACCACCCCCTGATCTCATGAGCTGCTCAGTGAAGGGTCCCCATAACAGGATGCTGAAAGACTGGTTAGGCACAAGGGTTGTGGCTTTCCTGGGGCACTGACAGATAATCACATACTAGGGAGTAAATCTCCTCTTTCCACATGACAGTAGCACTGCATACATTAACTTTTATTTTTTAGCATTTATGATGACTTTCGACAAAATAGAATATTGGTAAATCATACAACTGCTTTTGAAGTATTATTAGACATATATTCCAATACATGGGGAACAATATGAAAATAATATATATAATTAGACTTGACAAGCATAAAAACTGAAATGGGATGGCTCAATTTCTTAAAGAAAAATCAGTATGTCTGATCAACTGATCAAGTTTTTTGATAATTTGCTCAGTCAGTAATACTAAAAAAAACTCCAAAAATTTTTTTGTCCTTTTACAAGGGCATGTTGTGATAAAACAAGGGCAAATGGTTTTAAACTGAATGAAGGTAGATTTAGATAAGGTATTAGGAGCCAATTCTTTACTAAGAGAGTGGTGAGGCTTTAAAGCAGGTTGCACAGAGAAACTGAGTGTCCCATCCCTGAAGGTGTTCAAGGCTAGGTTGGATGGGGCTCTGAGCAACCTAATCTAGTGAACAGTATCACTGCCCACGGGA
Organism: Rhipidura dahli; assembly: GCA_013399225.1. Taxonomy (NCBI): domain Eukaryota; kingdom Metazoa; phylum Chordata; class Aves; order Passeriformes; family Rhipiduridae; genus Rhipidura; species Rhipidura dahli. The sequence continues at coordinate 96,695 of VXAC01001327.1, forward strand.
ACTAAATGATCATTAAGGCCCCTCATGGAATCATTTCTGTCATGATTTTTTGATGAACACTGGTTCTCAAAAATGCTCATTCACAGTTATGACTAAGCAGCAATGGAGAGCACTGAGTGTACAGGCACAGAGCAGGGCCAGCAGGTCACCACGCAGGGCTCCAGACAGGCAATTCTGACAGGGCTATCAGACCACTCCCTGTCCTTGCATGTGCCTCCTACCAGTGCCCATGAACTTGTGTGTGTCCAGTATGTTTAAATGCTTCCTAACTTGATCCACATCTGCTAAGGTAATTCTTCTGGACTTTTCTGGGCTCTCCCACAGGTCTGTATGGCCATGGATTCCTTATAGCAAGACTTACCAGTAAAAACTAAAGCAAAGAAAAAAGCAAATACATTTTTCCCAGCTCCTCTGTCATCACATTCTCTGCCCCATTCACTAGTGGGCCCATACTTCTCTTCTTCCTTTTTGCAGATATACCCATAAAAGTCTTTCTTGTTACCTTTCAATTCCTTCCCCAGATTCATCTCCAAATGGGCTTCATCTTTCCAAACGCTATCCCTGCATGCTCAGAGTGTGTCTCTGAATTCCTTCTGGACCACCTGACCTTACTTTCACCTCCTGTGAACTTATTTTTTGTGTCTTTGTCGGGAACAGCTTGTTCATTCATGTTACCTTTGATTAATTCTGTCATCCAATGGTCATCAGCACTCCAGAAACCTCCTGGACCACTCATGCATTTTGTGCTGCCCCTCAGGCACATATCAATGTGTTTTGTGGCTCTCCTGAGGACCAATGCCCATGAACAAGAGTCTTCCACTCAAGCTGGAAGGAAACTAACTGCTAAGGTCCAGTGCTGAAGAATAAATCTGTTCCTGTTGATGAAGATGACAGTTCTCACAGAGAGGAGCTGAGTGTTTTCACACCTTCATAGTCTCTGGATGAATACTTGAAGACAAACATGCATTCCTTGGCTCACAGAAATAGTATCTGAGTCCTGGAGCAGTTTGCCTCCTGCCTCTTGCCATTGTAGGACCATAACCTCTAGGATGAGATGGAGGCTGGTACATTCACACAAATAAAAGCCTGGTTGTTCTTATTCTGCAAACTAAACCCATGTTTTGCAGGTGGTAGACTTTACACAAAGTCCATTTCAACTCTTGAAGTGCTTTGCATATGAATATTTTTGTGTTTGGCTTGATTTGGTTTGGATTTCAGCACCTCAGTGTTTGAAAAGTATCCTTAGAAAAACAAAAATGGTGGAATTTTTGGTAGTGGCACTTTACTGACTGTAAATTTATGTTCATTCAAGCTTTTAATCCTAAAAATTAACAAAATTCAGCAATTTCAAATTTAAGCTTTTTAAAAGCCCTTGATCATCTCATGTCCCCCTTCTTTGAAGTGTAGACTTGTACATAGGATATGAACGACTGCTTCGCTCAGCAACTGTGTGCCACATATAAGGAAAGGCCATTAATCCAGTAAATAAATCCTTTTCCATAATCCTTATAATTGGAAGGTAAACAGCATGCAAAATTTACTCAAAACAGGAATGGTGACAGAAGAGAAACAAGAGACCGCTGTGAAATGTACGAGCAACCACACCAGTGAACTTCTACTTATGCCTTAGACAGGGGGTCCACAAACCTTCTCTGGGAAGACCTTGATTTAAAAAGGATCATTGCAGCCATGCTAAGAGCTTTCATAGGTTTCAGTAGCAGAGATATTGCTGCAGTTTATTAAATAACTATCAGGTAATGAAGACCAGGAGGATTACATGCACTTTGACTTTTTTGAGGAGAGGAATGAGGATAAATAAATCTAAGTGGAAGTTCACCATTACAATTAAGCACTAGTTTAATAAAAATGTAATGAAAAATAATATTGATGATTTTATTCACATCAGAGTCCTAGCTAACTTATAACTGTAGAGCTTCTTCAGTTTGTAGCTCTCAAATAGTTACTGACAGTGCTCTGTAAGAAGTGGGGGTTTGCCTTATATATGTTGTATATAGATATATATTTAATGTTTTCAAAGGAGCAAAAGGTATTTATATGAAAGAGCTACCTAAGAATTAACCTGTTCTGGAGTTATCTTTGGGCTCTGCAGCTTCCTGTGAGTTACAGGCTGCTTCTGGTGTATAGATTAGTCAGCAAATGTCATTCCCACACCACTCCCTGTGCCAGTACAGCCTGTCTGGCACAGCTGCCAGAGCATGTGCTCTCAAGGACCTGGGTGAGCACTATGTGCCTGCTTACAAGATGCCTTCACCCACTATAACCCTGCAGGCTTGATTCAAACCTCCGTTTTAGCTCTGGATTGTATTCTAAAAGCGAGGACTTAATGGCTGGGAAACTCACGGATGTGAGGAAGAGTATGAGTCTCACCTCAACCAGAAGTGATCACCAGTAGCAGCACAGGTTGCTAAATCAGTGTCCATGGATGAACTAGCTTTGCTACATTGCTGTGCACAAGGATGGGAAGTGAAGGAGCAAAGTCAGACTCCAGTGTGAGCCTGCTATTCAGGAAAAAATCACAGAACCCGCATGTGTTCTGTGATTACAGAACTTGTGTAAACACCCGCATGTGTTTAATGTGTAAACACAGTAAACATGTGTTTAATGTTTCATGAATAAGGAACCTAGAAATGTGCTAAAAGGAGAATTCTGAGTCTACTTACATTTCCCCAAATACTACCTATTTGGTTTAGTGGATGGATGGTATATCTACACAGACAGAATGAATTGTGTCCTGAAATATAATTTTTTTAAGATTTAGAATTTAAATCACTAGGAGTGAGATATAGTTATAACATTAATTGTTTCTCTGTAAAATTTAGATAAAGCAACATTTTTTTTTTTACATCTAAAATTTTACTTTTATCTTACCAAGATAGGAAAAGTAATTGTGACTTTTTTTAGAGAGATCAATGTGTTTAGGAGATCTAGAAATGTGATAACAGAAGATGAGTGGGTCTACCTCCAATTAGATTCAGTCCTAATGAAAACGAAGTCTAAGGCTGAGGCAGAATGATACAGAAAACCTGAGACAAAAAGCTATCCTCAGCAGCATACAAGACATAATTCAAAATGCTGGTAGTGAAAAGCTTTCAAAAGTATACTTTGATTCAGCTTCCTTAATGAGGAGAAAAAAAAGTGAAAAATTTCATTAGGGTAAAGCTGAGAAAAGTCTGCTTTAAGGGATAAAAGAGGATGTTGGAAAGTAAGAGGGTATCTTTAAAAAGAAGTTATGTTTGAGGAAGGGTAATAGGAAGGATTAGAAACTGGTAGGTTAAAAACAAAAGGCAGCAAAAAGAATTTCAGAAGTACTTGCAAAGAGAATAGGTAAATAAATAAATAAATAAGCACATTTAAACACTTCATGGAGAAGTGGGGTTTTTTTGATTTTTTTCCCCCAGTTTTTTCTGAAATAACTTTTTTTCCCCGTAACTCCAATTGGCTGCCACGTATCTAAGACAAATTGACCAACTAGTAATTGTTGCACTGTGTTCATTGACAGAAGCTATTTAAAGTATCAAAATAATACATGCTGAATAAACAGCTCAACTATTTTCTACTTGAGCAGGCACCTTTTAGTAACACCAATCAGAACACACACTCTACAAGCTCCACAACACTCTGTGATTACTGTGATACAGAACATGTCACACTTACAGGATGACAGCTGAAAAGTGGGAATTTTCTATGAAGTCACAGATGGGCGTTACAGACCGTGTGGGCACCAAGTCAGTGTGCACACAGATATGAAGAGCATAAGAACAGCAAGCGAGTCAGACCAAAGTATCCTACACCTGCCAGAGGCAGTGCCTGTGGAAGGGTGTAGTAGGGCAAATACACACAATGGTGAGGGGTGATGCTGCTCCAGAACCCTCACAGTTACAGCTTCCTGGATTTGAGATGGTGCCTACGTTCTTAGAAACCCTGAAGGTGGCTTCTGTTCTGTGAACATTTTCCAGTCTCCAACCAAACTCATTTAGCCTTTCTGTACCAGCAGCACCCTCCAGAACAGAGTCCTGAAAATACTTACACAATCCCAAAGGGTCAGGGGTCAGTTATGTGGAGATGCCTAAAAAAAACCTTACTATGAAGTTTAATAAGTTTCAATTAAAAACTTAGAAAAGCCTTAACTTTGTAAAGAAAATGGGGAGAATCTGCAAAGAAAAGCAAACTACTTATACACAGATATGTCTTTATGTTAAATACTGTGCAGCACATGTATATTAACTTCTATCATCACAAACATTTTAAAAGGTTATTTTCAACTAAACTTGGAATCTAAATAAAACACAGCAGAAATACAAATTATGAGATTATAGGGAAAAGGAAATTCTTCAGAAGAAACTTCTTTTTTTAAATGCAATTAAGAAGAGTTTACAGCAGCTTACCCTTCATCCCACTGCTGATTACATGGTTTCAGAACATCAACAAAAAGATGATAAACAAAGGTCAAACCTAAAGCTTATTGAGGCTGGATGAGTACTCCCTTCAATTTCAACAGGCATTAGAAAATACTTAGGAGGAGCAACACGCTCAGAACATCTGTAATTATGCATCCTTCTATAGCTGCAGTTTGGAATGAAAGCAAATTTTCAGCTTGTCCAGGTCCCCTTCAGCAACTAATTTTGATGAGTGAATAGGATAATAATTATGCTCCTAATGTTTGTGCCCTATACCCCATTTCTTTTGGGAATGATAATTTAGATACCTTGTCCAACAACATAGCACCATTTCTATGTGTAAGGCCTCACTCTCCTTGGTCAAACACCTAGACAATTACCACGGCACTAACTTGTTAAAAATAAACATACTGCATAATCTGTCATTATTAACAGAATATAAATTAGAATTTATATGGAAGAGTCTGAAAGAAGCCTGATAACGTGCAAATATTCACATCCAATCTTAATAGTAAAATTGTACCTTTTAAAGCCTCTTCAGATCAGAGAGTGCAATTCAGATTGCAATTACTGAGAAATTTAAAACAGTGCAGAAAATGGGAATACTTGCCGCACAGGAGAAGGGTGCAGAAGTGTCCTGGTGCTACCTGGGTGGATTTTAAGAGTGTGATGCATAAAACAGAATAGCTTTATACGTCACTACTTAGGAGACTGCTTCCTTCTCCATGACATATTACCATGAGACATTCAGTCTGCAGGAACATTTGTAGGGCTTTCCCACTTCATAAAGAGAGCTGCTGGCAGAGTGTACAATACAAAGCACTCTGCCTTGACAACAGGAAACAACTTCAAAACAGATTGGGACTTTTGGCTCACTGAGTCTCTTCCTGTTCTATGAGAGGCTCCTTTAGTTTATGGAGTACTCTGCCTTCCTGAGTATCTCTGTGATTGGCCATCCAAGTGTTCTGAAGTTGCATTGATGCTCAGATGAATAAAGCAGTTGAAGATGCCTTGTAAGCCTGTATTAAAGGACTTGAAACCTTTTAAGTCTCCAGGTTATTGATTACCTGACCTATGGAAAGGTAACAAGCAAACTACTTAAGCAAGACAATTTTTTTTGGTGAAATCTTCATGGTGTCCATTCCAGTGTTGATGGTATTGACTTGTGTGTGTGTGTATGTACAAACTGCATTAGCTACATGGCAGTAAATTTATTATACATCACTGAGTGAAAGGAATGCCACAGGACAACCCCAAACTGCTGCACTATTCTAGAGCTTCTCTTCAGCTCCTTCCTCCTAGCTCAGCATGGACATGGTGAAGAGAGAGACACAGCAGTTACTCGTGGTACATAGCAAACATGGATGAAACAAGAAAAATGTTCTCCTGCAGAATTCTGTACCTCACACTGGTGTATTCACAGAATTACAGAACCATAGAATATCTCAAGTTGGAAGGTACTCTTAAGAATCACTAAGTCAAACTCTCCATTACTCATAGAATTATTTAAATCTAAACCATATGAGTAACATCATCCAGACACTCCTAATTCATTTTTGCCATTAGATTGGTATTTATTACAGAAGCACTGAAGCTGCACTAACACAAAACCAGCTTTATTCATACAAATATGAATAAAGGTCTCCACAATGATAGGAACTAATTGTGCATATGGCATACAAGTTTCACAAGAGCGACAACTAGAAAGATTCAGAGAGAGTTTACTGCCTGTATATGTATTTTGAGATATATGGTGTGTATATATATATATATATTTATATATATATAAAAATATGTATGTATATCCATTAAAACAAAAGGAATGCCATTAGGAAGTTTGATTCTTTTGAAACATGCATGCATGCCGATCACATTTCACTGATTCATACTAATCAATGTTATGAACTATGGGCAAGGGCTGCAGAAAAACTTGTCTGTTTCAAACACTTCACCTCCCAGAAGTATTATTTTCAACATTCTGTACACTAACATAAAAGACTGAATTTTCTCACTAGCAAACGCTGCAAATAGGCATGCAAATAAAATTAATGAAAGATGCTTGAAAGTGTGCTAATGCTTTTGAAAAGAGATCATAGTCTTGTCTAGGCTGGGTTTTTAAAAAAGATAGAAGTGATGTACAGATTCTCTGGCACTTAAGAGCTCTATAAGAAATCCATAGAATCTGCTCCCCTTGATGCTTGAAGGCAGAGTTGAACACTGAATCTGTAACCTTGCTAAATTGGATTGCCCCCACTAGAATCCTCTGCTCCCAAACAAAGGAGCAGGAGAGCTGAGGCACAGTGAGTGGCAGGATTTTCCAACCTACTGGAGATTCTAGCATACACTGGATATGACTTATAAAGCATTAATTAGCATTTTTTCATATGCAAGAATGAGAAAAGCTTCAGTCTATTTTTCTATACACGTGCATTTTTTTTTTCCTAGAAAAACATCTTTGTTTTACCAAACAATTCTCAGGAAAGTCATGAACATAAATACAGTACAGGTAAGAGGGAAACTAAGCAGATTATAATAGACTGACATCTGAAATGTGTCAGACAATAAAAATGTGTACAAGAGAAACTGTATTTGAGAAAATCATATTACTGTGAATCTACCACTTAGGATCTACATTATCTTGAATCCATTGTGTATCATATTTCAGCTCTGTGTAATTAGCAAGCCACTTTCTCTCTATTGTGCATTTACAGTCTTGCTCTCAACAAGAGTTGTCAACGTAAGTGGATCAAAAGAAATTTTTTAAAAAGAGAAAGCAGCAAGTTGCATGTACGCCTCACAACTCCATTATTTCCTTTGTGCTGGCCATCTGAAAGATGTAACAAGATTTTTTTCTTACTCTTTGTTAAAAGCCTAGCCTACTTCTGGCACATTACACAAAAATGAAGTATAAAGAAATGCTAGTAGACTCATCCCTTTTTCTATTTCATTTGTGCTTATTAACAAAAAATGAATTTTCATTATAATGTAATAGAATTCTGTTTGGATTATTTGTCTGGGGTTTTGGTTTGTTTGGCTTTTTTTGTTTGGTTGGCCTTTTTTGGTTGTTTGGGTTTTTTTTTTGTTTTGTTTTGTTGTTTTTTGTTTTGTTTTTTTTTTTTTTTTTTTTCCCCTGGGGTGCTGTGCTGGTTTTAGCTGGGATACAATTGATTTTCTCCAGAGCAGCTAGTATATGGATCTGTGTTTGGGATTTGTGCTGGAAACAGCATTGATAACAGAAGGCTGTTTTAGTTACAGCTGAACAGCGCTTGGACAGAGCCAAGGCCCTTCATGCACTGCACCTCCACACTGGTGAGTGGGCTGGCAGTGCACAGGAAGTTTGGAAGGGACACAGCTGGGACAGCTGACCCACACTGACCACAGGGATATTCTAGACCATATGGCATCATGCTCAGTGTATAAAGCTGGGGGAAGTGGGAGGAGATGTTTGCAGAGCTGGCGTTTTTCCTCCCAAGCCACTGCTATGCATGATGGAGCCCTGCTTTCCTTGGGATGGCTGAACACCTGTCTGCCCATGGAAAGTGAATGAATTCCTTATTTTGTTTTGCTTGCATGCACAGCTTTGTCTTTGCCTGTTAAACTGCCTTTTATCTCAAGCCACAAGTTTTACCACTTTCTGGTTGTCTTCTACGTCCCACTGGAGAAGACTGAGCAAGGGAGTGGCTGGGGTTGAAGCAAAACAGGTGCTTAAATAGAAAGGAACAAAATAATTTAGGAACACTAATGTGGAACTGAAATTTTAGACTACTCCTCTTGTCTTTCTCTCTTGATCACTGCAGGTTACACAGACAACAGTACATATAATAGCACAGACAAAGAAATGCCCAGAAAACACAGAATTAGAAGGGAAAGCCACTTGATTTTTATGACCTCAATTTTTATGATAAAGGAGTCCAAGAGAATTTCTGAAGGTAATTTAAAATAGTATTTCATTCTAAAAGAATGATTTGCTGCATTTGTCCAACAGATGTCTTTGACAGACATTCATGTAGACTTTGTCCATACAGATTATCTGCAGCGATACAGAAATACAACTTGTTCCAGAGAGGTGTGAAGAAATCAACACTCTCCTCTGAACTTCCTCCCTATAAGGAAAATTTTCTTTCTATTTCTAATCTGTTTCTAGTTCAGCTAGCATTTTGTTTGAAGGCCATTTCTTCTTTTGTCAGGTCTAGACGGCCTACATCTCCTTTAAATTTTTTAGGAAGAATCCAGCTGAAAGCATTTAATAATTAATATGTTTAAATTTCCTTTGGAGATAGATTTCCATGGCTGACTTAAACAGTGTCACCCTTCTGGCTCTTGAAACACCCAAGCTACTGTGAAAACCAAAAGATATGCAAAAGCTCATTGCAAATATCCATAAACAAGAGCATTCAGATCTGAGGGCATAGCCAGGTATTTACTCAGGGTCTTTCAGTTGCTGAGTCCTGTGAAACAGTATTTTCCCCTTGTGAAACAAGATTACAACAACTGCTCATGAGCTTATTAAAATACATGGATGATTAAAAGGATGGATAGAAAATAGGGATTTTGGCACAAAATCTGTTATACAAAGGATTATTTTATTTTCTGAAGAAAAACATTCTCAGGATACACACTCATCACCTGTTAGTTCCTTAGTGAAAAGGAGAAGCTGATGCAAAAGCAAGAGCCACACTGTAATAACTCCTGGCTTTTGCCCCCACAGAAAGGTAGGACCTCATTAGTTCTATTGTTTAAAATAAAATCAGTGCAAAGTACTTTACCGCTGCCGTTGTTCCCAGATAACATGTGGGAAGGCATATTCCTGGAAGGAGTAAGCACTTTCATTAGACATGAGCAGGTTATATAAGAGAAATAAGGCTGAACCAGACATCATGATTTTTCTCTACATTCTTTGAGAAGTTTAACTTTTCACTTTAATTAGTGACATCTCACTGATACTGGCTCAAACTAGAACCCAAATATTAACTTGTGAAGTTAGGGAACATTGCACTGCCCACACATTCTGTGGATGAAGTCTACACAAAGGAAAAAGAGATCTCTTTATGCAATGAAAGATTTACAAGTTGACACCAGTGAACAGAAGGCAGTCACTGAAAGATTTTATCAGCCATCCTGGCAAGACACTTGGTGTTTTGCCAAGACTGTGCTTACCACTAGGTACAAGTCACTGTTTCAGATTTTAATCAGCAGTAGGTAGACATTAGGGCTACCGTATTATTTAGGTGCATGTGTCCCCCATAAGCATAACAAAAATACCCCACTGCAATTCTCAAGCACTGCACACTTTGCACTGGAGTGGGGGGATGGAAGTATGACAGGAATCTGTGCACGAGTGCTTTTCCTCAGGGCACCTTGCAGCATTTTGCCAGCTTCCAGCTCTGCAGCTCTCTGCCAGCCTCAGCAAGGCAGCTCCCATGCATCTCAAGCACCACATGCATTCCCTGGAGGTTAGGAAAGAGAATGGCACGGTGAGTCAGAAAACCAAGCTAATGTCTGGAAGACACTGGAGCCTGGAATAACAGTACCAGCCTCCAGAGAAACAAATGTCTGTTTTTAAAAACAAGTCTCTGTACCTGTTTGTGTTTTTCCATTATGTGTTGTGAGCTTAACTTTTACAATAAGCTGCTTTTACTTGAACATTATACGTGTATGACCTATTAAAAATATGACAAGATTGTCATTTCTACAATAGATGCCATACTGATAATTAGATTTTTTAAAGATGTCTTCTTCTCTGTCTTCTAAGTTAATTCTAGACTCACAAAAGGAAAAAAATAAAAGACGAATATCAAGCCAATAACTTAATGAGTTTATTTCTGCAACTGTGAACATTTCTGTTTCATTCCAGCTAGACATAACATTTTCCTGTTTGTCCTGAAAATCTTTATGATGTGATTTCCAAACTCCTTTCAGTGAAAAATTTAGGTACTACTCATTACTGTGTAGTAAGTAAAAGGCACATAAAGCTCTCTGATGATCATCTCAAGAGTTCTTTGCAGTTATACTTTCTATTACCTCTGCACACTTCATTTGCTCTATATGCCTTTTATGAAGCTATAGGATTAATGCTTGAATTATTCTGGATTACTTTATGTGAAAATGGCTGTAAGGAAGGCTCTACTCTCTACTTTCCCCACCAAAACCAGAACTCAAAGCCCAGCATTTCATCACCACCAGCAGCTAAACAACAAGAAAAAGCATTGGACAAGTCCATTGTACAAAGGTAAAAAATGAGGAAGTGAGGAAGTGATGTAAGTAGGCTCCATGGAATTACAGTACAAGTCCAAAATGAAAAGTTCAACAATCCGAGATAGAGGGCTTCCTTTCAGCCCAAACCAGCCATGTTATTCATACTGGTGGTTGGCAACAAATAGCAGTGAGGAGTGCAATTTACTTTTTTTAGATGCGTGTCTAATCTCTTAGGCCTAAATACTGATTATGCTAGCTGGAATCCTACAAAAATTGCTTTTTTTTTTCCTTGGGTTTTTTGGTGTGGGTTTTTTCCTTTTCTTTTTTTTTNGATTCATGGACATTTGTTTGCAATATTTCAGTTATGTGCATGGAGGAGAAATTATTTGACTGTGTCATATTTTATATTTGACACTATTCTTCTCAAAAAAAAAAAAAAACAAACTTCTATAAACACTTGGTAAAAAGATTCCACTCATTTTGTATCAAGTGGTTTACATTTTGAGCTGAATTAGACACTGGAGGAGAATGGCACATATTGTGCAGCTTTTATAAGGTCTGTCTCCATTCCATTAAGAAGGGAAATAATTGTTCCCCTCTGGTCTTTGTATGAAGTCATGGAGTTTCTGTGGGGTACCATGTCCCACATTTGCTTGAAACACAGGTCTACATACTTCTGTGCTGACAGCATATACTGAAGAAATTCTAATACAAGTGGCATAAAAAGTTCCCTAATGGTCTGCTAGAAACAAAACCTGATGCATTCATTTTTAAAGCATGAAGACTAATAATGCAGGAGGTTTTTTCTGCAGGGGAAAATAGTCTTTCAAGCTAAATAACATACCGTGTTAGAAAGAAAAGAAAAATCACTGCAAGCAATGCAGTATCAGCCTATCTGCAGTGATTTAATCTGCTGGAGCTAGAAGTAAATGCACTTCCACATTTTTTATTTAGAGGCAAAACTATTAACTTTTGGTCTCAGATGGCATTGAAATCTGTCCACAGCTGAAATTATTTAGCACATTCATCCATCCATAATGAATCCTTATCCATACCATCTGATTTTTTCACCTCCTCTGAGCCTCTTTCTGCCTCTCTGCTTTGCTTAGTTCCTAACTTACAGGGCTGAGGTCGTCCTACTCCTCTTTCTGTGGAAATATATTGGAACTAGATGTCAGAAAATATTTGATGGTATTTCCATGGTTTGCTACATGCACAATACATTGGGGATTATGCAAGATTTAGTGAGGATACACACAGGGTTCTGTTGTAATTTCCTAATGAAGATTATCGGTGATATTTTGAAGAGTTAATAAAATATAATTGATTGTATTCCTGTAAGAATACCCTAATCTCTGGGAAATTTTCTCACTTTGCTCCTCCAGTGGTACCACAGATACCTGCAAGAAACCCCTCCTGATCTGGAGAGAGCAAGCTGGAATCCCTGCAGAAGGAAACACTTCAAATTCCGAGTCAGTCAGTAAGGAGCTTTGCATACAATTTTTCAGAGTATAAACCATTTGCTGTCATTTCCCAATTGTGTTAGAATGCAGTATTTATTGAAATTATTATTCTGACATCTTTTATTTATGAACAGAGGATGATATGGGATTTGGGGACTTAAACGTTATCTTCTACCTCTTTTTTTGGAGATTATAGTATAGTTCCAATGTTAAATATAGTTTGTCAGATGCTTTCAGTTTTAAATGCGTAATTAGGTATGAATCTAATGTTATCCCTATTTACTAACAGCTCTGATGTAGTGGTATTTTCTCTTTGAACACTGAAATTAAGGAAGATTCCTGTCAGTGCTGCAACAGTGTTACATACCCCCACCAAATTCCCACGACTAACACTGTCTGAGACAAGCTGACTGCCTAGATCAGAAATGGCCACTGAGCAGTGAAACTGAATATTCACCAGGGACACTATTCCTCCCTAAATGACAAGCATCAAATGGATCAAATGTATCTCAGATATTAAGTCACTACCTTTTGCTTTCCAAAGGTTTCTGTACAAGTTATGATTACACCTATTAAACAGTATTTCTGTACCAAATTAGGCTTAAAATTGTGATATTCCTCAGCCATCTCCTCAGTAACGTGTTGAAATGACCCTTCAGGCAGATACTTTTAATCAGAATTACTGTAAATCAAACAAATAAATGCTTTGGACTGTGGTTCCTGTGACCAGCTCTCTGTTCACTTCTTTGTTAAATGTGTATTTTTTAGAGAAGACGTTCAGCATGAGCTATTGTTACACTGACTGACAATCAATGCAGATTGACAATCTGCACTATTCCCCTACAACCTGGCCCAGAATACTGTCATTTTGTCTTTTCCTAAAAAGTCAGTTATGGATGCATGAATTCTGAATTCTATCAATAATTATCTCTAAATGGACTGTGGTTATATCAGCTATAGATCAAAATAGACTGGCAAATGAAAGGAACACAGACTAATGAAAAACAAAGGAAGGATACAGGAAAGGTGCTGTCTTCACTCAAAGATGCTAACATACACTTCACAAGTGTATGCTGTTGGAGAAAAATGAAATAAAAAGTCTTCAAATCCTTTCATCTCATTAGGGAACTCTATTCCTCCAAAGAAAAAAAATCTCTAGTAATCTAAAAAAAATTCATAGCCTTTTCTTTTCTGTATAGTGCTTAATTTCTCAGACCATTCAGACTTCAGCATCTCTACCACATGGAAAATGGAACCAAAATAATTTCCTTAGTATTTGCAATAGCAAGTAATTTCAAACATATCACGTTGTTCTTTCTTTATAAATATGTTTCCATGATGTTAAATGTTTGAAGAGGGCAAGAACACCTAACAATAAAATATGTCAGAGTCCTATTATAGAAAGGCTCATCCAAGATATTTAGAGAACAAATTCTAAAATTAAATGTTATATCTAAAGCAGATTGAAACATTGAAGGACACAGGAAAAAAATACAGTGACATTTGAATATAGATATTTTTGTCATCCCATGACTTCGTTAGATTATTTTAGCTGCTATTTATCTTAACATGATTTGGACTACTGACACAATACAAACAAACATCAAGTAACTTCTGCAAATTTTTTTTTTCTTCTCTAATAGAATCTCTTTAGTATTCTAAGGATAAATCATCACCAAGTACCAGCACAACTTCCATAGGGATCTTTTCTGCTACTGTCATTCTTTCAGCTTCAAAGGAATCCCTTCCCTCAGGCCCTGGTTCTCAAATAATGGTGAATAGCATCCCACAACCAACTATGACCAAAAGAGATTTACCCAATTTTCACAACACTTTTACTCATGTGCCAGCATTTCTCTCTCTTTCATTCTTCCCCACCATCACTTCTTTCAGATAAAATTGCAGAGTCGTGTGTTTACATGAACGATGAGATAGGAAAGGAAGAATGCAGATGATGCAAATGCTAAAATTCTTTATCTATAATTTTCATTTCTTCAAGAATGGAGCATATAGATTTCATTAGCAGCTTTAGAAAGTGGCAGAAGCTGGAGCAGTAGACAGGAGGTGTAAGAGGGTAGAGAAAAGCAAAATGTTGTATGAGGATATAATGTGGCAAGGCCTAATGTGGCAAGGGACAGACTCAGGGAGGTCGCAGCTGAACTTCCAGTCCTGTTGTCAAAGTCTGTCACCATTTTGCAAGCCTATTCTGAAATTTCCCATTACAGAGACTGCATCCCCATTAGCTCCCCACAAAATTCTGCATTTCTTTCTGTTCTTCATTGATGAAGGGAAGATAAAGATAAATTAAACGTGCACCTGTTGACTTCCAACCACTATGCTTGAATATAGTAACTCCCTCTTGCAAGGCACCTCAGAGCACACATGCAGCACTCCAAAGCAGAATGTCCTGCAAGAAGAGTTACTGGTCTAAAAATCTCTCCGCCAACTCAGGTTCAACCCACTACGCCTGCACATTGCTCCTGGCATCAGCTGTGTTGCACTCAAAGCATTTATCATCCCTGTGGCTCTTTGATCCTTCCCAGGATCGAGCCCCACAGTGTGACACCCTTCTGTACAAAAACCTTAGTTAATCAAGTTTATATACTATGAGAGCTCCTGCTGCACTAACACCAGTATTATTTCATGGTGAAGCCAAAGTTTTGAGAACACTCATAGCAGCTTCAGGAAGGCCTGTTCTACAGCTTAATTTCATTTTTAAAATACACCAAGAAATCTTAAAATACAACTTTGCATAGCAAAACCACATATTACTAAGCATACTAAAGTATATGAAATATTGGCAACATGAATAGACAAAAAATAGCAGAAAGGGAAGACTAGACACCAATTTAATAACTATCTATTCTGTGAAGCATGACACTTTTATACAAATCCCAGACCCCTTATACTTTGAAAACCTTTCTCTTTTTTTTGTAGTATGCATTATAAAACAATCCCAGAATTTAAATTTAAAAATCAACCTTTGTCTCCCCTTAACCTATTTTTTCCTGTATTGCATTATCTAATGCACAATTTTCTGGGGAAAAAAAAAAGTGAATATTATTGGTACTTTCACTGGCGCATGATCAAGCTAAAATAGAATAAACCAAAATTAAAACAGTAAAAGAAAAATATAAAAAACAAATATTACACTGGAAATAAAACACATACTGATTTCTGAAAGAATATAGATTATTTTTTCAAAGAAAACAAAAGAAAACATATATTTTTCTTATTTTGAAGAATAAATGACTATTTCAGTGTTTCCTGTGGTTCAGGAATTCAGTTTCTGCTGCAATCAAACCATCCTGTCACCCCAAGAAGAACCTCACTCTCTGAGAAGGATTTAGGCCTAATCAGAAGACTTACTGATCTGTTTCATGACTTGCTTATCTGCCAATTTCTTGGATATTGTAGGAGGATTACATTAGTTTTGCATGTCATAGGGAAAGGATATGCAGAATTGCCCATGAATAATGAATTTAGGAGTATTGTTGAATTTTATGCAGTTCAAAGATCACTTGCTTAATAACTGGGTGAGCGATTTGGAAACAAACAGCATGAGAGGACTGTAAAAATAAAATTATAATACTACTTTAAACAATAAAAAACATTTTGTGTTCACTTACTGTTAAAATAAACAAAAAGGAAACAAACCAATCCTCAACATTTCCTCCCTGGGGGACAGTGACCTGGCTACAGCATTCATGTCTAGACAACAGAAATTAATTTTATCTGCACACATTTCTTTTCAGCACTTAAGGAGAGTGGAGGCATTCATTAAATTTAAATCAGAGTGCTCTGAATGCTGAAGTATGCTGAGGGGCAGACAAAAGCCCCCACCCTGCAAACTGTTGTGCACAAGCAGTGCAAGGCATGCAAGGAGTCCCCCTGGATTGCTCAGGGGGAGGATCAGCAGCACCAAGTCACTGAACCCTGGGTCTGTGTGGTTTGAGCAGCAATGGCCCAGGTCCCTGACCAGGCTGGGCTGGCTTTCCAGATAAAGCAACTCAGAGAGCTGTGAAACAGATTAACAAGTAACACTACATCTACGCAGCGCCATGACGTAAGATGTTCATACATCTTATGATGTAATGGGAGTTTTTCTCCCATTTCATGAGATTTTTTAGTAGGCTGTTGAAATACTCCTGCAAGAATTGTCTCACGAAGTGTCTAGCTGTTCTGACAACACTGTATCTGTGCTCATTATTACTCAAAACAACCCCACTGAGGTAGCAAAATTTAAGTCTGAAGTACTGTCTATTTGTTTAGAAACAACAATAAATTATGCAACTTTAATCAGCAGCGGATCCCCAAGAGCGTTTTTAATTAGAAATCCTCTTGCTCTATATAATACACCCACATTTTTTCCATACACAACTCTAGAATAAACAGTGGTTTTGTTTATATTTCCTCTAACTTTCCAGGCAGCAGAATTCCTACAATATTTTGAAATTCTTTATCATCTGAGGCAAGCCTTTTAAATGCAGTACCAGAGTGACCAAGACTACAGTTAGAGCATTATTTCACAAACTCACACTGCAACTGCCTGAGTTTAAAAGTCCATTTATCCAATTTCTTGCAAGGACTCTTTCAAAGAGTTTTGACAGGCAGCTAGAAGAACAGCCACACATGAAAACAGCCATGGCCCTGCTCCTTCTGGAGCAGCTACAGAAGTACATGCCAGAGGAGCTGTCAGTGGCTGGGGGCAGTGTGTAATATAATTTGATATAGCAGCCTTCAGAACACAGACTAGCAATATTGCCACCCTAGCAGAACTGTCTGCACCAAGCTCTGCTACAGCCCTCATCCTCTGTTTGTTAGCCTATAGTGCTCCAGAGCAGGATGAGTGAAGTGAAAGGACACTAACTGTACTGCCATCCGTGGCCCTCTGACCAGAATACATCCACCTAACCTAAATGAAGACCCTTTAGAAGATTTTCTAAGATCAATTGCATATCAAAAATAATACAGGCGAGCTCATGGGAATACAAAAATGTGCCCACAGGACTGGTCATTGTTTTGCATTGATGTTGCCATTCTCATAAGAGGTTGCTACCTCTCCCAAGAGCTTTTGTTTTAAAAACTGCAGACAGTTATGCTTCTGGAGTGAGGTATTTTGTCCTGAACACACATTTCACCAGAACATGTATCTCTAGGGCTGTTCTTTAAGTCTGCCATTCAGTGTTTATGTTATGTTTCCTAGAATCTCTAGAATGTTTTCCAAAAGATAGATGGTGAGAGCTAAGCTGACAAAATTTAGAGGAGAGCAACAGGCCAGTCCCATAGCCAAGGTGAGATGCAGCTCAATTCACAACCTAAACAGAATTTATAAAAGAAGGAGAGCAACCTTCTTATGCAGACAGACAGTGATAGGAGAAGGGGAATATTTTAAATTAAAAGAAGAGAGATTTATATTATATGTTGGAAAGGAATTCTTTACTGTGTGGGTGGTAAGGCACTGGCACAGATTGCCCAGAGAAGCTCCATCCCTGGAAGTGTTCAAGGCCAGGCTGGATGGGGCTCTGAGCAACCTGGTCCAGTGGGTTGCATTTCTGCTCCTGACCTGGGGATTCAAATGAGATGGTCTTTAAGGTCCCTTCCAAATGAAACCCTTCTATGTTTCTATGACTGACATCAAAATTATTCACTGTGTATCTAGGTGGCAAAAGGCAAGGAAATTATTTTTGAAAGGAAAAAAATACCAGGAAAGGGCATTAACACCTCAATCTTTCCAGGACACTGGAGACCACTAATGGCTGTCATGGTTAAAACCAAATTTAGTTATCACAAACCAAAAAACATATTTGGGAAAGCTACCAAGTTGCCTTTCTCATAAACAAATTACAAGGAGTATGGCTCATTTAGGAGTGGAAAGTTTATGTCCGGTTAGGAAATGTGATATGGAAAGAGTAGGAGGCTCAGTTAGGATCATTAAAAGCAGTGAATCAGCCTGGCTCTCTACAGATTACATGTTTTTCTCCTCTGCTTGACTCAGCCTGGTCTAGTTAGCCATTGGAAAATCTGTAGGATAAGATTTTCAGGAAAACATTAACTTCAGCTACAAGTTACAGCTGTTTAAAGCTGGTTATTCAAAAATCTCAATTCTTCTCTCAATGTATAGTTTCAGATATTGTAGATGTCTGTGAGTTTTTGTTTTTTCTACATTACTTAAAGTTCCTGTATTTAAAAAATGTTTTGCTGCTAGTTTTTCTTTTTTTCTGGTGTTAAGATCAGCTCAGTACCAAAAAAGTAAATTAATAATACAGAAGATAAAAAATTTAATAATGTCCTGCCAAGTGGAACTGTAAAACTAAAAACAAAACAATAACAACAAAAACGTGGAGTTATATCTTTTAACAACCTTAACTAAGATGTAGAAAGATCCTTATTACAGGCTTCATAGTGACAGAGATAAATAACATCCCAGAGAATCTTAGATTACTCTGACACATGGCATTAAAGATTACTCTGTTAACATGACATTAAAGGAAAGTCAAATGAGAAATTTTACAACAATCATAACAATGTTATTGTTTAATAAATACTCATTTCCCTAACCCGGATAGAGAAATAACCTGAAAAGGTTTGAAAAAGCATCAGAAAATAAAAGCAATACAGGTTTAAAAGCTTGTTTCTACTGTTTTAAGTTTTGTAAAAATGTATGAATTTTGCACATAACAGGCATGGTGGCACTGGCTAAAAACTCACAGGGATTATAGCAAAGTACCTACATTAAGAACAATTTAAATTACTAGTATAAGGTGAAGGAATGATAATGATGTGTCAGAAATACATCACTAAAAATTATTGAAGTGCTCCCATTAACAAGGTTGCACCACATAAATAATTAATGACTGTGAAACACTTGGAGTATTTGAAAATTCACCTATGAAAGCTATTTAAAAATGAGATGTCTACCGAATTTCCAGTTAGAAAAACCCCAAACAAACCAATCAAACAAAGACCTGAAAACCCCAAATGTTAAAAATGGTAAAGAAAGCAAATGCAGTGGACAAGGCCACTTTTTGGTGAATGGCCATAGCAGTTCATATATTGTTCCATGTAAATATTTCTGTCAACAGCACAAGTAGCAGCAATGGGAGCAGCAACATAAGAAAAATCCAGAACAGGTACTCTATTTATCTCTAATGCTGCCATATACCACATTTTCTTTTAATGGATTGATAGCAAAGCAACAAAGTAGCAAGCTGCATTAAATTAAGAAAGGAAGTAAGAACAATACAT
This sequence comes from Rhipidura dahli, assembly GCA_013399225.1. Taxonomy (NCBI): domain Eukaryota; kingdom Metazoa; phylum Chordata; class Aves; order Passeriformes; family Rhipiduridae; genus Rhipidura; species Rhipidura dahli. Next base: position 116,019 of record VXAC01001327.1, read on the forward strand.
CAATAATGACACCAGCTGGGCAACACATCTCTTCAGATCACCCTGTCTCTCTTTGCAGTAAGGGGAAAGAGAGGTGTGTTTTCTAGCACAGGAAAAACAAGATTTTGGAGGATTTCCCCACACATGCATTAGATGCTTTCCAACTTTCAGTAGTGGAGTTGTGTAAACCCTTGCCCTATATACAGTATTAATAATGCCTGTGCAGCTTTTTAAAACCTGCAACTCTCTGTATCTACCTACCATATTGTAATAAAATATTTCCAGAACTCAGTTCTTCTTGGTATAAAGATCATTAGGAACAAAGAAGACTTGAGAATCAAGTCTTTCAGAGACCATGTTAGGATATATTATATTTTTACCTAAGGATGCATCCTGGAGTCTTGAGGCAATTGGTTGATGTCAGGACACCACCAAAATATAATTGCAATTGCTAATAACATTCAGATTTTCAGTTTGCTGTATATAAATGCCTTGTGGTCATTTTCTTCTAAACACTAGCCTGTGCTTAAATAATTTAAAAAAAAAAAAAATCCCTCAAACCCACAATATCTAAGATGGCATTTCAACTTTTTTTTTTATTATTATTCCTTTCAACATAGTTTGCCTAATTTTTTTTTTCCAATTCTCAAACCCCTTCCATCAGGATCACCTTCCACAGTCATTTTTTTCAGAGCAGCAGTCTGAGGTAGTGGTTGATTTCAGCACAAGACTCCTCACACACTTCATCATTCTCTTTCTGCACCAGAGAGGTGGAAGAGAAGATGATGATGATGATGCCTTTAACCCCACTGTGCTCCTACACTGGGAAGAGTCAGACAGCCTGTGCTTCTTTGAAGCATGTCAAAGGAAGGGCTTGGTGAAATGCTGTGGTTTTTTTTTTTTCTCCCCACAAAGGCCTCTCTCACTGCATGCTTTATCTCACAGTGTGAACCTGAATTAGTCTTTCATAGACATTCAGCTTTTTATTGATAAATCTTTGACTTCCATTAGACACACATACTTTGATCCACTCTCTCTCCATTTTTTAACCTCACTTAAATTCCAAAGCTTATTGCTTATATTTTTATATCAATATGCTTTTTAGGATAAATTCCTTGAATATTCAAAATGCTGTTTCACGTATTCTTCTTAGTTTGAACTCAACGCCCACCTAGGTGCCAATAGCATTGGAACTATCACTGCTAGTTTATTTTTCTGCAGAGCAAAAGATTCCAGCATCCAGTGTCATGGCATTCTGGGGAGACTTCCAAATTAGATGAAGTTTTTAAATTGCACCTGTCTCTCATTCAACATTTTTCCATTTCATTTTGGTCTTGGCAGCTTGTGTTATTCAGACCTTTGAAAACCGGACAGATGGAGCTCTAAATCTAACAGGTGGCCCACGAAGAAGGAAAAACATGGAACTATGCTAAATAGATGCTGAAGTAGACTCAGTGCCTACAATAACATGACAACCATTTTTCCATTCCAGCTGGGTGCTAGGCACCTTTACTGGACTGTGTGGCTCTCACACAGAACTCTTTGTACTTCCCTACTCAATCCCTGCACTTCTTACCCTGACCTTCTCTGGAAGAGTAGAGGAAAGGATATTTCCTAAATTCACCTTGGAAACAAAATAATCACAAATTAGAACCTGGAAAACAAGAATGAAGGTAATATGTAGCCCTCACACCAGTAAGTTCTTCTGCTTCTCATATGACTTAAAGTGTTTTCCATCTTTTAAAAATAATTATGCATACTGTTTCTATGACAACTGACCCAGATTCCTAATGAGCTTCCCTTGGTACTACTAGTACTACTACTACTGCATGGAAGAATCATAATTTCCTGTGGGTTGATTTCCCATGTCTGTGCTCTAACTCAAAGCCTGACACGTCTGTCCTGGATTACACACACTGTGCCAAGAGCCTCCAGCTTTGCTGAGTTTTTTTCTTGCCAAACCCTTTCTCCCTCTCTTTTTTGGAAAGAGATTAGCAGCTGAGAGATGCTGCAGCAGCATGGAAGGCAGCTAGATGACAGCCATAAGCCAGTGTCATTTGGGTCAGACAGGAAAATTATTTCTAGTCATATGATGGAACATTCATGGGTCCTAAGGGGAAATCAGTATTTCCGTGAGACAAAGTTCCTGTGCTTCTGCACGATTACTGTTTTCAAGGTCTTGTGAATCACCAGGACAGCTACACTATCACGTTTTATTTTGGTCTTGCACCTCACATAAGAACATTCATCAGCTTTGAAGAGTTCACTCTCCAGTGTGGTAACACAAATTCACATGCTCTTCAATATAAAGTCCTTCGATCTCTTCTGATAAGCTTCTTTAATCTCCCCTTTTTCAATGATAACATTAACATTTCAGTATGCATACTCAGCTAGGAAAGACTATTATGTTGCTGGGTTGTAGTATTGTTTTTGTTGGGGTTTTTCTTCTGAAAATGGCATAAAACATAAGAAAGACTGTTCCTTTAGAAATGAAATCAAATAATTAGAAGAAATGTGATGAGGTTTTAAAATGTGAAAACTCAGTAATTTTCAGGTGAACACTACTTGGACAGTGAATTGCACCAAGTATGAGTATTCTCACTGAAAGTTTATAGAAATATGGTTAGCCTAGATGACCTAGTGCTGTGTCTTTTCTCCTGCTTCTAAAGTCTGCAATGGTAAGCTGAACTCTTTTCCTGTGAGAAATTTATGAAACATCCTGGATCTCTTATATTCTCTCTCAAGAGTTTGATACAACACTGCCACTGAAGGGGTGATGCAAATAAAATTTTGAGCAGCTCTCAAAAAATTCCAGATATTTTCCTTATGCTTTCTTGTTGACCTTTTTTTCCAAATTACTGCTTTTGCATATGATACATCTACGAACCCATCTTTTTTCTTTAGGGGTTTCATGGTGAATGGAGGTGAATTTCAGTATGTGTGTCACAGTTAGCAAGTTCCACTTACCTATTTCAGTCATCAACTTTGCATCAATCTATACTCATTCCTAAATCATTAATTACTTCAGAGATTACAAGGTGTTAATTATGACTGGCATAAAAATCAAGGCACTCAATGAAAACATGGAAGTAAAATCCCTAAAATTGATTCACTTTTTTGTACTTCTAAATGGTCTTAAGCACTGCTGTTATTTAAAACCAACCTATGCTGTTCCCAAAGTTTAGACAATATTTTCCCCAGGTCCCCCTAGAAATACTTTTACATATGTTTATGTTTCACTTTATGGTGCAACTTACATTCCATCTTTCAGGGTGCTGCACAACCTGTGCAGTTCTCCCGTCACCACCCCAGCCACAGTTTCCTGGTTTTGGCCAAGGACAGGGCTGTATTCTCACAAAATGAATGAGGGGGCAGAGCCTGGAGCAAGACAGGTGGACAGAGCAGCCAGGGTGGGATGCTGCTGGCCACCCGAGTCAGGCTGGGCTCAGTGAACATTTTCCATGTCAATCACCCTCTCTCTTTTGAACACTTTTGCTATTAATATCGATACTGTTATTGTTAATTTTCTTATCTTGCTGCTGTAACCAGTAAATTTTTCCTATCTCAACCCCATGATCTTTGCCTTTTGTGCCTCCAGCCACCCACAGGAGGTGGGGAAAGAGAGGGGAAAGGGATGCAGGTGACCAGCAGTGTAGTTTGGAGTCTTGGGGGTGGGGAGAGAGGGAAGGGAGCACTAAATTGGGGGGTACCTTTTCTAAACCAAGACAGTCACAGTGCCTTGTGGACACAGCATGAAGAGTTAATGACAATTGTTTCAAAAATATGTTTCTTCGAGGGTATTCATATTAAAAATTGTTTGCAAGTAAAAAGGTGACGTTTAAAAAAACCACAGGCAGTAACCTAAAAAAAAACCCAGGAACTTTTTTCTCTTATTTGGCCTCTCACAATCACAATTTTTTCTAAGCCTCATCCACCTTACAAACTGATTGAGACCTTCCTTCCACTACCATACCAACCCTACAAAACCAAAAAAGAGGTCTGAAAACAGATACACTGACAGTAGTTATTTTATCAAAATCATTATTCAAGTTACAAACAGAAAGATCAAAAGATCTGACAGACTGAAATACAACTCCAGTGAGAACTTAGAAATGGAAACCTTTGAAAAATGGTGGTTTTGTCAATCTTTAAGAAAGCAGCACAAATCACATGACCTATCAATGTCACAGAAAACCAGAGGTTTTCAATTTCCTGCAGAGCACTAATTGTGCACCTATAATTCCTTGATGAATCACAAACACATCATCTTGGACCGCTATTCAAATTTCATTGCAATTTACCGTGAAATTAAATTATTTATTTAACACTACCAAAGATAATTTGAAGAGTTTTCTTCTGCTTCATTTTATGCTCTGCAAATTTGAAATAATTCTTGCTACGTATAAACCAAAAAGGAATTTCCCTCTGGCTGCTGGCAGTGCTTTCCACCTGCAGAAGATCATCCAGTGCAAGCTAACTGTGCTGTGATTTATCTGTCAATGAATTTGTCTGGCTTGGGTCATACTGGATGACTTTATCTTTTCCATCACTACTATAAATTAAGCAAGTCTCAGTGCTCCCTACAACTTTGGTGATGTTTGCACGCACTATTTCAAAAGCATGACACCAGCCTCACTGCACTCAAGAAATACTCTTGGACACCCATTAGAGCTCTGAGTTGTTCAATGACTTTTATGCAAGTATAAATCAACCTAGCTGCATCAAAAAGAAATATTAACCTTAAAAGCCAACTTTTTTTTTGCAACAGTTCTCTGAATAATAGATTATTATTAGGTGAAGGAGAAGTTATTCATCGTCTATAGTCTATACCAACTCCAAATAGGTTTTCACCTGGGATGATCCATGTAACTAGGATTTGATTCAACATGCTAAAAATATTAGTGTATCTTACTTGGAAACTAATAGTTATTTTTGTATAACTATCCTTAAATCTTAATCATGTTCTTATAAAATGAAACCCAATGCCTCCTGATGATTGTTGTATCCAAAACACTTGAATCTGGCTCATGTCAGTATAGCATCAGATCAGATGTGCTTTCTGGAAAATAAGTAATAATACTCATTTAACATGTCCACTTAACCTGTATGCATCAGCTACACCCCCAGGCTTTGCCATGTTGAGCTCAAAATGATACAGCTTGCAATTACTAAAAGCTTCCATCTGACTTCACATCTACTAAAAGTGCATCCTTTTCCACAGTGCTCTGGTTCACAGATAAACTAGTGACGTGCTCAGTCTGAGCTGTGAAAACCAAACATCTTTCACACATTCCTAGCACTTGGGGGCTTGTTTTTGACACTTGAGAAAGACATTTGCTGCCTTTGCTCAGTAGTCTTTTCTACTTCCGCTTGAGAAAAATATTACCTTCTGTCTATGTAAAAGTAGCAAAAATAACAGGAACAGGAGGCTTCAGGAAACAGTGTTAATTAAAGCAGTATGTTAAAAAAATTAGTGGCACAATATCAACGCCTACTAAAAGAGAAAACAAGAGTTTGTGAACACCATTTCCCCTTTTTTTTCTGGAGCTCACTTACAGCCTGATTTTCAGCTGCAGCCTCACATGCAGCTCACAAGCACTGAGAGCTGCAGATGTATATTCAGCATTCTTGAAAATATGGCTGCAAGGCTTTTTCCTGTTGCTCTGCTTATTTACCCCAAAATCCTGGCCTGCTGCCACTGCTCTTTTTACTTCTTTGAACAAGTGCATTTTAAAGACAAATCTCTAGGAATTCATTAAATATATTTCTTAGATGAGTTTAATAATTGAGCTTTAGAGCAATTTTGACATGAAAATCTTGGAAAGGTCTCTCAAAATCCTAACCAGTGCATGCTTAACTGCTTTTTTCTTGTTTGAGGGTCTTATTTAAGCTGAAATACATCAGACTATTTTTAACTATGTAATATTTTATCAATTATGTCATCCACAAATATTACATAGTTTAAAAAATTATTTGGGGCAAAACAGAGACTACTATTTTATTTTTTTTATATTGTCTGATTTTTTGGCAAGACCAAAGATAACCAGCTAAACTTTTCATACACAGAAAATATTTTCTAGTATTCACATCCTCTTTAAGTGAGAGGTGGTGGCTTGAGTGGGTAGTAGGTGTAGGAGCAATCTGAATCAAAATTTCATGCCAGAGAAGTAACAAAAGGAGAAGGGAGAGAGGTACTTTAGAAAATAAAACCAAAGTCTTCTCACTTCTGAAACATCTCCTGATTAGTAGTTTCTCAGTAGTAAAAACTACTTCTAAAAATCAAAGCATTTTTTTGCATTATTTGAAAAGAATCAGGTTATTGACGTTCAACGTGTTAAACAAAATGGTTTTGCACTTAAGACATATTATTTCCACTTTTTGGAAATTCATGTATTTGACATGGAAAGATATTTAGGAAGGTATGTAAAACATGTAACATTAAATCCAAATTCCGCGTTTATCATTTAGCTACTTATTACTCATTATCATACAAAATCAACTTGAGAGTCACAAGACAATGGATTTACTACTCAAAATATTATAGCTCTATAATAGGGCCACCGCAATCTATTTAATGAACTTGTATATCAACACTGAGATTTATTTTAAGAAACTGAAAGTAACAGTGACAATCATCACGATAAATGCATCATTCATTCAGCATGGGAACTGTGAAATATCTTAGGTCTGTACCCCATTAAGCGTACTCAAAAATATTATATTTCAATGGTTAGCCAAAGTAAAAGTTATGCTACAGGTTACCAGGAGCCAGATTTAAAAAGGAAATTCCACTAAGACTGCCACACAAAGCCCATATCAAGAAAGGATCAGCATTTACCTGAACCTACTGTAGGGAAAACAAAAGTCAAACTTAGTTTAAACTAAGTGAAAAATTTCCCTCTGCCTAAAAGATACTTCACCAAAAAATTCTTAACCTACTTCATTGCTGCATAGACATTTACAGAAATAATAATGATGGTGAGTAGAGTTCTACGGTTTAATCTTGTTGAAATAAGTATCTGATTAGATGAGAAGGATTACCATAAGTCTTAGACTTCAAACTGCAATTTGAACTTGTAAACACAGCTGTCTGATATGTCTGCCATGGGTTATAATGAAAACAACAATGCTCAGCTATTGCTATATTTTTTTCAAGCATTAAAAATAGGAAGCTCCACAGCCTATCCTAGCAAGACTGCAAATGCAGAAAAACTTTGTTGTAATGCAGTGACTATTACTACTCAGGAATCAGAAAGAAGAAGTGAGCTATAATGGCCAAAAATATAGAAGACTAAAATACAGAGTTTCCATTAGCAAAAAAAAGATATATTTCAGTGTACCAAATACTTGTAAAGACAGTAAAAATAATAATTGCTTACTGCACTACTGAAAACCCACTAAGAGGAAGAACTGTCTAATTTGAATCTCTATTAGACAGGACTCTTACAAAGTGCCTCTCCTGTAACAGAATCACTGGTAATCACATAATCCTTCATCAAGGCAATATTCCCTTTTTCTAAGAGAAGCTGAACATGTATGACAAAGTGAAACCTACACAAAAGAGAAAGCAATCTGAGGAATTTTGTATTTTATATTAGCGAAGGGCAGGCACCCTTGATAATTACTGTCAGAAGGGTCTTGCCTGAAGGATTTTCTTAAGTTAAAAAATAATTCAGTACACCTCTACAAGCAAGAATAATAAGTAAACTGTCAAATTAATATTTTCAACACCTTTATTCCCTGTTACTCTCTTATTTTTTTAACAGATTTTAATCTTTTTGCTGCTTTAATTTGGAAAGTCTAACCAATTTGTAGGTTTTTTCTACAAATTTATAGAGTCCTATTAGAATAGCAACAGACAAACAATTTCAAGATGTGTCAGTACTTCTTCCTGACTTCCTTACTGTTTCCAGTGCAGTATGACCACTTCGACTCCTAATCACTTTCTCCCTCTCCTTTGTGCCAAAACACTCAAGCACCTTCAGCCACTGCATAGGATTCAGGCAGCAGATTTTAAAGCAGGAAACATGGAACACAACAAAAGTCTTAGCATGGAGCAAAAGAAACATGGGAAGCTTCACAGCTTTGAATAGCAGACAGCAATAATCAGGAAGTTTAACAGTGCATATGCTCCTTAAAAAAGGGTAAAGAATTTGGGACTGGAAAGTCTCTTGAATATGATAAGACAAACTTATGTAGCAAAGCAGGGGAGAGTTTCAGACTTCAACCTCCCTAAACCTACACCCCTCCCTAAACAGGGCCACACTGACCCACACTACTGGGCCCAACACCCTCTCTCACCAGGAGATAAGAAGACCCTAGGAAGAGTTGGCATTTACAGGTTTCCCTTAGGGATCATTCAATCCTCTCTCTGCTGTAACAGTCTTCTGAGCTGGAGACAATTTAACATGTTCTCTCCAAATGTTTTATTCCACTGTGCTCTTAGGGAAAGACATCACCACACCCACTGTCCATCGTACCTGGAACCTGGGAACTTGGTATCTAGCTTTCACAATTTCATGTGATCCAGTTGCTTCCAGCTCGAGACAAATGGACTTTCTCACACCAATAAGCCTTTTAGATTCTTTCAGATGGGGCAGCCCCCCCATCCAGTACCTTAGGCACAAGCACAGCACTGCCATGCTCATGACCAAACCACATTTTTTCATATTTAGGGAGTGGAACACTTGCATCCATGCTCAAAGACTTAAGGCTCAAAAGTCTAAATGCACTCTTGTTTGCTCCAGAATGATCTTTTCCTAAGAAGAAATATGTCTGCCAATAGTGCACTTCTTATCCTTTTCTCCTTTTTTAAAAAATCCACTAACTTGATCTGTTTAAAGTAGCATATTTTTCCTCATTTCTATACTCAAAATATTGCTTTTCAGCTTTTTGGAAAATGAAATTTCATACAATATTGAGTGGAATCAAAAGAAGTCAATACTAATTACTTACTTGTTAGTTGCACCTGAACTGAAAAGTTAGAATATGAATGGAGCACTCTGCACTGAGCAGTGAAAAGATATTTTACTTGACAGTAAAAATATAGTCTACATAATACACATTATTTTCAGTACATACAGCAAAACTTATTTAGTAAAAATGGGGTTCAGTGTAACAATTAATCTCTTCAGACAAACCCTCAGCCTTGAAAAACAAGCAAAATGGCTGGGTTTGTGAGTCTTGTAAAAAATTGAAGAGGAGGTACTGGTACTTTGAATGCCTAGGGAGAAGCACCATATTAAACATTTCTGCACCATATTAAACACTTCTGATTCTTGTGTGCTGGTCCACTCACTGGCATTCACCACCTACTGCATAAACTTAGCACACTTTGATCTCTTGATCTGCCTCAAGGTGCTAGACTTCTCTTCCCACTGATCAACTCATTGGACATTTTTCCATTCTTGGCTGCTTTGCAAATATGGATGTACCTTCTCCCTAACAAAAACAACACCTCCCTGCTGTGAAGATCCTTTATTGGTTTCCTCAAATAAGTCCTTACAGCTCTCCTCTGCCTAACCTTACTGCATTTGTTCCATTAATACTACAAGTTTCCCTTTTTCTCACCCCTTTTTTATAGTAATAAATTCTATTAATTTCACTACATTACTTCACTCATTCAGTTCATCTTTTCACTCATTATTATAGCTTCAATAAGTTTCACTTAATTTTTGTGGGGTTTGGGTCGGTGGTGGGGATGGAACAACGTGTTGGTGTGTATTTGAATTACTAATACTAAGATCTGTGAATAGAGATTTTAAGCAGCAACTTAATAAAAATGCAACAAAGTAAGAGCAGGAAATTGGGAAGGATTGTGCTGAAATCAGAAAAAAAAAGAAATAGGACAAAACCCAAAGAAACTGGGGAAGAAACTCAGGGTATGCTAAAAAGAAAGCAGCACATCAAGACATAACACCAAAGCTACTATCCCCTATTGCTAATTCTCCTATGAAGAAAATTAATAGAAAAACAAACTGTATTTTGTTTTCAGCATAAAAAAAATCAATAATGAGATTTTAATTTTGCTGACTTTAAGACAAAAGGATTAATAACAACAGTTCTAATGGCACAACTGCAGCTTACAGAGCTCTATTTTCTTATTTACCCACAGGTACATGGATGGAAAGGATTACAAAGTACATCCCAAGTTTAAACTAAGGACATTTAACCATGAAACAGCTCGTCCTCCTCCTCCTTTTTAATGATCTGAAGAGGGAATCTGGCCACATCTTTTTTTGATCTCTGCCTGTTCTTTAGAGTATCTTGAACATGTTTTCTAGCTCAAGGTATTATTTCACAACAGGAAAAAGACAAGTGAACAGTCTAATTGTATCTACCCAAATAACAGAGAGACAAGAGCGTTTTTCCTATTCTTGCCTAGGCAGCTCTCAGCTCTTCTGCACCAACACAGACTTTTCATGCTAAACTTGTAGTATTTATTTCCTCTTTATTTACATTGCAAACAGAATGCAAAAGTGAAATGTTCCTACTTTCTTGATACTAGTGATACATGTGTAATAGATACAGAGACACCATATTCACCTCATGCCCCAGCTTTTCCTGAAACACTGCATCACTTTGTTGCGAGACTACCATGTTTCTTAACTTGGTGGTTCATCATTCAGAATTTACCTCTAGAGTGCAGCAGACATTCTGCTGGCAAAAAATCTAACACCTGCTTACTGGAAGTTCATGCCTGGCTATGAATGCAAGGTTTGTTTCCAGTAATTCTGTTAAAAAGAGGAACAAATTATTTCATAGGCTAATTGCAAAATAGGGTACATCTGTCATTCAGCTGAATGTATGCTAAAGGATGTATCCACCCACTGAAATCCTGAGAGAGTTTCTTGATTCACAAGAGAAACTCTGTAGAGCAAATTTCAGAATCTAACAGGTTTCTGTGATGACTGTGATGGGTTCCATCTCTTCATGGTATCATCTCCCTCCTTCCACTGAAAAAGATGTACATCTCATATAACGTCATTAACTCAGTAACATACCATTAAATCAGGACCTTAATATCCATAAATTTGTTCAGTGGACAGGGAAACTGAGCACAGTAGACCTATACTGATTTGGTAGTTGAGAAAGAAATGTGATAAGCACCGTACAGAAATCATGCTGGGGAAATCAGGCTTTATTGATGTGCACCACCTAAAGGCTGAGATGAAATTATTTCCATTATATAAGAGCTCCTGTATATTGCTTACTGTATTTTCTCAGTTTTCTCCTTGATATCTAATGGTGCCCTAGTGCTCCAGCCATAGAATAAAAGTAATTTTATAATGACCAGCAGAACAACACAAAAAAAGTTAATTTATGTGATGTAAAGAGAATGCTTTGGGTTTTTCTTTTTAACTTCACAGCATTTTTATCACTTACTCTATCATTATTTCAGTGTCTGATAAAAGTAAAGACAACACGTCATAAGAGCAATCCAGAGTACTAAAAAAGGATGAATATGACTTTTTTTCAACAGTAATTTTTAAACCACTAATATCCTGCTCAGCATAATCTCATTCCTCTCATTCCCACAATAAATGCATGCAACAAATGTGTTAATGCCATGAGAAGGCAAAAAACCAACAAATCAGCCTGCACAGTCATAGTTATGAAGAATCTCTACTTTGAGAGACTTCCCTGTTCACCTGTAAATTATATATATCACAACAAATGCCCAGTTTTCCCACATGTAAGCCACATGTTAATAAAATTGTCTGTTTCTTTAACCAAGTGTTTTATAGCAGTTCATGCTGATAAGAAGTATATCTATAGCAAAGACATGAAATTCTGAATTTCATAGAGCAGCATGGATCCCAAAATCTTCCAAACCATTCCTGCTTTCCTGATTCCCACCAACAGATGAATCCTGGTTTCATATTGTGCTTGAAGTAACCTTGAAAATAATTCGCTACTAGAAACACTGCAAGCCCTAGGTCACCAACAATTTTCAAATTGAGAACAATAAGTATGTGTTAAACATGCATCCTACACAGAAACAGTGTTCTCTTAGCATTTCAGTCACCAGTTCTTTGCATCAGTAAGTTTGATTCTAAGATCTCACAGTGTGTCAGCTTCTTGTGGTTGATTCATATTTGTATTCTGAAAATAAAATCTTAGTAGCAACTGAAAAATAATTAACATATTTCAGCATCCAAGGGAAACATACAACAGCTGACTGGAATACAGATGCTTAAATAAATCCATCTTATTGCAAGGGGCTTGAGATATACATAGAGTTCAGCTTTTCAGAAAACTTAGGCAAATCCTCCTTAGGTCAGGTAAACCAGAAAGACAGCACCTTATCCATGAGGAGACAAATTTCAAAATGCAGAATACTTGGGGACAGGTGGAATATGGAGGTTTTTGTTTGTTTTGTTTTCAATATAAACAGTTTCCCGTATCTTCAGAGTGAAAAGTTGCAGTAAACATTCTTTAAAAAATCAAAAAGTGAAAGCCATGAGCCAAAACAGATAATGAGTTCATTAAACTAGCCACATCCCTTAAGTATTTATGAAACTTGAGGAGAAGCGTAAGTTTGTTTTTCAAAAAAATCCTTTCCTGTAGCTCATAATTGCTAATGGGATGATTCTGCCATCCTTGTGCATAAATAAATAATGCCAGCATATTACTTTAGCCACTGAAAAGGGCCAGGAAAATACAATTATCTTAGCAAATGCTGTAGCATATTTAACAACTAAATTGAATAGTTACCTACAACCTGGATACATCCACTATAATTTTGGATTTCCCTTATGTTATCTATTGTAGCTTTATTCAGTCTTGATATGTTCTAAGGTTCAGAAAATAGAAATTTAAATAAATTCAGAACCTTCCTGAAATGAAAATCAGAGCCATAAATGTCATTAATTGAGCATGAGTTGAACATACATTCAAAAACCCTTCAGACGGTCCATCTCCCAAAATTTGACATCTGCAAATCTGAAAAATTTTGGATATAAAGCACAGAAAAAATTTGTTCATAAATATTTAGAAACAATGTGACAACCATGCACAAAGTATTCATTATTAAAATAAATGCCCTGTAGAGGCCTGATACTAACACAGAAGGGAATTTCTGAGCAGTTTAAAATATCTTACATTACAACAGTATCCACTCAAACTGAAATTTTTACACTAACCATATTGTTTCTTTTAAACAAACAGTGCTGTCATCCCTAAGGATCATCCCTTTCATCAGTTTCCTGATCATTTCCTTCCATCTCATGTTTTAAAAATGCATTTAAGCTGGCTTTCAAAAAATGTGAGTATTTTAATTGCCTTATAAAATCACATTTTCTGTCTATGAAAGCATAATGTGTTTTGAGTAACAGTATCTGTAAAGGCAATTGTTCCATCTCAAAGTGTGTTTACATGTGCTCTGCTTTTGCTCTACACACTCTTTCACCACTCCTCTGCCCCGTGAATTGATGCAAACACTGATGCAGCTTGGCCACCTGACTACAATTTATGGTCTCAGAGCTGTTTGTGAATGTGATACTCATAGCAGAGGTGGTGCTTAGGCTTTCTCTGTGCGTGGCAGGTCTGTTCTGATAGCATCCTGTGTGTGGTGGCTTCCCCCAGCACAACTCTCCTGCTCGTAAAACAACGCCCATAAGAACATGAGAAGTACATTAATCCTGCCAAATGCATTAACAGCTCAACTAATGGGGCTGAATCCCATCTAGAGAGGGAAAAGTGGGCAATGATGGCAATTTTATGTGCAATTATTGAAATCAACCAGAATTGCACCAGTGCCTTGCTGTTGAGATGGATTCATGCTGCATCTAGAAATGTCAGAAAAGGATATTCAGTTCCATGTCCTGTATGTGCATGAACAGCAGCTCTTTCTGGAATAAATCCCTGCTTTCCGGAAATGTGTAAACAGCACAAAACTTCTAATTCTGATTTAAAAATTGACAGCAGAGTAGCTTCTGGAAACTCTTATATTTTGCAAAGGGCAGTGCTCTGTTTTGAAGATGTGTTTTTATTAGCTGAAAACTTGCCATCTTTCAACCACAACTCCTGACATACTTGCCTGTTAGAATCTGTCACCAAGCCTTTCCTGACACTTGTCAAATCACCTCCCCACTTTCCTCTTTGAGGAGCTGCTGGATTGAGCTTTGTGAGATGACTGCATGACATAGTGTATTCACCATCTTTAATGTCACTCTATAATCTGTCATGGGGGAAAAAATCCTCTACAGGAAACAATAGCTATTTTCGACAAGGTATTTTAGTTGTTAGTTGAGTTGGTACAGTGTTTGCTTGTGTACATCTCTCTTACATTAGATTTTGCTCCTCTATTTTTAACTGCATTATAAGTGCATAAAACCTGCACTGCAGTTAAATTATGGAACCAGAAAGCCAAGCCTCAATTGAAACAGACACTTCCCAAACCTCATGAGAGCAGCTACTCAAAACAGTCTGTACGAAGTAAATTTTGTCACTGATTCTGAAAGCATTTACCCACAAATCCTGACAGTTGCCAATACTGAAGCTAAGCTTCAGCATACATCCTTGGAAATCATACAAACACTGACTTTTCAGTATTGCAATGAAATGCATTTATGTGGGGAAAAAAATATATAATATCAGGAATGCACTGAATATACAAAATTCCTAAGAAGAAAGCAGACAAGACTTGCAAGAGAATCACATAAATATCCAAGCAGCCCTAGGCACCTGTAAGATACACTGCAGAAATGTAAGGTGCACTAAAGTCAAGCCTTTCAAGGAAAAAAAAAAGATTTTTGGGACAGGGATTATGTTCTTCTGGCTCTAAGCACTGTCAAACAAAGTCCTTCAATAAGTGCCAGTCATCATAAAGTAACAACACTGTCTCAGGCTGCTTAATTTAGTCTTAGTTCTATCCCTAGAAATATAAATGCAGTCCGACAATGTATGCACCTAGAAAGCCTTTTAATTTTAGAAAGGAAGCAGCCTTCTGCACATAGGCACTCTTGGTGACCAGCAAGTTTAATTCTCCTATAGTGCTACTGATGCAGATTTTGTAAAAAGGTGTGTTCAGTGAATTTAAAACAGAGAAAGACATTGAACAGAGAAACCAGATAATTAACCAGAGAAAGCAGATAATTACTTAGTAAGATACTCATCTGAGGATACTGTTTCAATGTTCTTCTCCATAAAAAGACCTTCTGATATATGAAATACAAGCTACTCGAATAAATAAACTGCAATCAGTTTCTGAGTGTGGTTTGGTTCTTTTACTATCATGTTATCACTTACTATTTAAGTCATATGAAACATGAAAGACTAATGCAAATGATACATTTTCTTCTCTGCATATTTTAAAGATATTTTTAATTCCCTAGTTTCTCAATTATTAGCTAGCAGATAATGATCATGGATTTTTTCCTCTGAAAGGCACCAGAAAACAGTAAGTAATAATTATCAAACAAATTCCATTACAACAATGGTCGGATCTGTAAATCACAAATTGTGTCAAAAATATGATAGAACTGGTTTTGTGTGTCCTATTTGTTTAGCAAAAGCAATTTTTATTCTGTTTTAATATGGTGGCATCTGTCAGTTAGCATAACCACAAGGGACTTTACAACCAAGATGAAGAAATGTTTCAAGGTTATAACAGCAAACATGTTTGAACATGACAAAATCAAATTTGATGGAATACATTCAGGGCATCTTGTTATGAATTAGTTCATGAGAACATGGCAGAACAGCAAAGGCTGCCTGAAAGCTCCTTAGCTCTGCTGCTTTCCAGAGTATAATTCAGTATGGCAACACACTGGGTTCATGCAGGCACTGAAGCACTGCAGTCCTGTGTGGCACACATCAAACAGCATGATAATAAATGAAAACAGTGGCTATGCACAGAACAGTTGCTAGAATAAAGCTATTTTTCTGACTTTTAAACACCACGCCTTACACAATGGGTTGATCCAGATTTCTTTTCTATGTCCCTTTTTCACAGGGAGCTCTCAACTGATTTCTCTTAATGAAACCTGAAGTGTTCATTTTTATTTGTTAATTTCCTATGATTCATACTTTTGTGTTGTGAGACTGTGTAAAAAATAGTTATTGTGCTTTTTAACCATGCACAGCAGATGGGAATTCCGTATACATAAAGGTTTCCCAAAGACATTAGAGTATGGTTTAAATCCTTGAAATTTCCTTAAAAATTGTACAAAGTAGGAGTGTTCAGAAACTAGGAGTGTTCAGACCTATAAAATCCCAGATTTTAAATATAGCTCTTTTACCCTCAAATACTACTGTGTTTCTCATTATAGCAAAGTAGTGGAGCAGTTGCAGAACAACTGCAAGGGAAACAAAAAAAAAAGAATGGCATAGACTTTCACAGAGAATTCAATTATTAAGTTCAATTCACTGACTGGCATCACTGTCTCAAAAGAAATGTTATTTTTCTACTGTACTTAACTGTGTATTAGCTAGTAAAAATATAGTAAACCAGATAAAATTCTAGTCTCTTCTGAATTTATTTGGAAAGCCAGCATTTCTTCTTGAAATCTTCATTCAGTTTCTGAAAAAAGAAATCTACAATCTAAAATTGGCATTGGAACAAAATATATACAATTTTATTGGGTACCAGGTTTTAGAAATATGGGGAGGAAGAGAATAAATAGCAGATTGCATTTACCTGTGCTGAAGAGTCAGCAGCAGAATAAAAAAAAGGAGTTTGTTACAGAGAGCTCCCATCGCTCCCAAGACACCTCGGTAATGTCAAAGAAACAGACAGGAAGGCCTCGGCCTTCAGTCCAAAAGCTGCTTGGTATATACAGCAGCTGCCACGATGGGAATGGTGTCCTGGAGTGCTGCAGCAGCCCAGCCAGGAGGCTGGAGCAGGAGAAGAAGAACTGAAGGATGCAGCAATGCCATTCCCAGATTGCCTGGTGCAACACCAGCTCTGGTACTGCACAGAGGGATGTGTGGAGGGGGAGAAGCCACAGCTGGGGTGGCAGGTAGGGTGCATGGAAAAGCTGAACACAGAAAAAGGAAGCTAAGGAGTCACTCTTGCCACAAAGGAAATAGCCAGGTTATGGTGCAAAATGTTCTACAGTGGAGAAAGCAACCGGCCTAAAATAAAGTAAATCACTTTAGATTTAGTAAGAGACTGGATTAGCAAAATCTTGCTCAATTGTTTGAAGACTGGAAATACTGCAGATACTACACTCCATAAATTAATGGATTAAGTTACTTAGATCTTATAATTATGATTAAAATGATCAGTGACTGAACTGCTGATTCAGTCTGCTTGTTTAACTTTTCATTAATTAATGCACTCAATTTATTGAAACTTTTTGCTTGAAAGCATTCCACAGAGGCTTCATAATATCCCTCTGATTTCCTCAGGTATTCTCAATTACGCTGGCTGTTCAAACATGAAGAGATGCACTTGACAGATTCATACCTCTCCCATTAAGTACACTGATGTGTTCTTGTTAATAATTAAGGGTAACTGCATTCCTCTGCTTCTAGGTGTAACACACAAATCATTGCAGAATAGACCATACTTTAACTCTTAGGGAGAGGAAGCCACAGCCATGATTGCTCTATAGAAAAAAATAACCAGTTTCCAGGAACAGGGGTGTGTTTGTGGGTTAAAGTGCATTTTATTTAGTGGCTAAAAGGAGTTCCTTTGCTCTGTTTTTTAAAGGCAGGCGATCAGCCACCAAGGTCTTACACTCGACCTCCAGAGTACATTACAATTCCAGATCACAAAGCCACAGCAAGATTTATTCCAATTATTTTTGTATTCTAAACCCCTGGCTGGCTAAATGTACTTTACATTCAAGTGGACCTGAAGACTCTTGACACATAAGTGTGGGCTAAAAAACATCAAATGTTTTGGGCTTGTTCAAGTGTAAAGAAGCCAACAGACTACAGACCAATGCCAATTTACAGCACCTTGTAAGTTTTATTTCTGCTTCAATACTTACTTTTTTTTTTGGTGTAAGAAAAGTCCCAGAAAACAAACTGCAAATGACATTTTTTACACCCTTATTCACTAAGAACACCAACCGTGAGTAGCTATCAACATGAACTTTTTAAGAAGATTAGTTTCACACTGGAAATGAAATTGCTTGCTATCTTAAAGACATTTTAAAAATACACTTAAAGCAATGTGTATGTGAAGGCATGTGATGAGTTGAATTTCTGTCTTTGAAGGAAGGGGTTTTTACATTTCCCTGCAGGTAAATAAAGGAAATACAGATGTATAACTAATAGATTCTGTGAATTTGAATTTAAAAAAGCCAGGCTGAATTTAGAACTGTAGCCCATGGGGCTTGTTAAAATCTGTGTGAAGACCTAAGCATCATCTTCCCCTATCTCAATGGGCTTTAAAGTTTCTCTGATGTAATATTAAACAATGAATAAAATGATTCTTTAACATGAGAGTATTACAGGAATAACTCTATCAGCAGAGATGAGTTTTGAGATAAAAGCAGTGCACACCCCTCTTGTTCACCTTTGCTAGGAGTCAGAGCCTGTCAGGTACACAAGAGGAGCCCCAGTGTCCCCCTGACTCCAATTTTAGGGAAGCAGAGGCTCTTGCAAAGCTGTTGCTGTAGAGAAATATGCCCAAGAGAGATCCCATGTGCAATGTGGCAAAACTTCACCCAGTTAGGCACAGGGTTAATCTACAGTCAAACACAAGTAAGCAGCACAGATTAACAGGGAAGCCAAGCAGAGGAAAAGAAATCCTTGCTGCCTCTCAAGGGAGAAAGGAGCTGGCATAACCTCTCCCTTCACCATCAGCACAGATGGGCTTCACTTGTGTATGTGAAGGATGCCAACCACCACTCAACTCGCAGGTGACTGTCATTAGGCACAATCAGCTCACCTGCACACACACCCAGAGCTGGGAGCAGGAGATCTCATCACTTTGGCCAGACAGTGCTGCAGCAAGGAGGCTTTGGGGTCTTGCTCTCTGGTCTACTTCTTGCAGGAAATCAGGGAAGTGTGAAGACGGTGAGAAGAAGCAAAGGAAATAAACGTGAAGGGAACCACCCTTGAAAAACCTTAGACCCTTCAAAAAAAACAAACCATAAATGTTTTTTCAAATGTTTCTGTTGCTGAAAGGTTACACTTGTAAAAGAGCCTTTGCCTTCTTATCTGTCCTAGTAATAAAAGAGGTTTTATTACACTTACTGTTCTACAGAGATGACAAGTAAGGAAGTATACAGATGTTTTTCACACTACAGTAAGCACAGTACACTGCATGTTCTTTTTAATAAATATAAAATTTCTCTGATAGGCCCATAGAATTATTCAGACACAATTTCCCTAACCCTCGCAGAAACTGCAGTACAAGAAACAGAAGAAACCTCCCCTCAAGTAAGACCACTCCATAGCTACTGAAATGTACGTCTTCCCTGCTCTCTTCTGAGCTTTATCTTTCCTGACCTCATTAAAAATCTCAAATTCAAACACCCTTACTTGTTGTTGTCTGCAAACAGAACACAGGCTTTTAGAGAGACCATGGCATTAAATGAAATATTAAAATAATCTGCTTTGTGTGAATCAGCTCTTTAAAAGCCTGGCATCTGAAATCAAAGATCAGATGCCATCCAGTGGCTGAAGGCAGCAATTAGTGCAAAACCGGCGAGAGGGTTCAACTGCAATGACATCTAGTGGTAAGATATCAAATGGGTGGAACAGTTTTGAAAATGCACGTAAAAAAGGACGTTTCAATAAAACTTACCTTTCAATTTAACTCAAGTACAGGTTGATCCACCTTATGACTTAAGATACACTCCACTTATTCTATTGTATCTTATTTCTCTTTCATTAAATAGCATGGCATAGCATGTCATCCAGTATCTGTTACTCGCAAAATAGGGCAAAAAAAAAAAAAAAATTCTAATACCCCTTTGTCTTTCAGTTAGAATTTATTGTAAAGCTAAGTGTCAAAAAAGCCAGTTAAAGGTAACTTGCTTGGCTCATGAATCCCCTGGGTTCTTACCCAAAAGCTTTCTTTGCAGAATGCAAGTTATGGAGGCTTTAGAAACCCTTCTAAAAATACTCTTAAGGATTGGTATATTGTATAAATTATATTCCCACAGGATCATATTTCTTGCATTTTTATATTGTTTCTTTAATATTATTTCTTCTGTTGCATAACTTTTGTTCTGGTTAATAAAGGCCTTTAAAGAGAAGAGGCTGAGTTGATACCATGCAAGTATTGCAGATCCCAAGAATATCATGCTCAGTGAAAAATTCATCATTTGTGAAAGAGGGAAAGAAATAATAAAAACCTTTACAAAAGCTCCATTATGAGACAAGGCTTAGATCCTACTTACTTTAAGTAAAAAATATCAATACTGATTTTATTGCACAGCAGCACAAAAGAAATCTGACAGTACTGACCCTAGAGAAACAATGAATAAGGGCTTACATTCTGAAAAAAAACTATTAGTGAAGTACCAAAGTACTCTGAACAGCATTTTTAAAGATAAATATTAGATGAAGAAGAAAGTGCTAGGTTCTCTGTTTGCTTATAGACTTTATATTTTGTACAAATCATGTACATGTTGTATTAACCACAATATGTCTCTGAACTGAAGATCTGTTATCTCTAAGAATTACAGCGTCAGTTCAACACATTACACAGCTGAAATGCTGTGCAAATCAAGAAATTGTAATGAGGAAGTCTATGACTTCTTGCCAGAGACATGGCACCACTGTCAGCAGTCCCCAATGACCCAGTGCTGTGAACACAGACCAGTTCTACAGGTGCAGAGATTTTCTTTCTGGAATATGGGAGATGGAAGGAACACCAAGTGGTTTATTTATGAACCAAGTCCTGGAGGAGTCATGTAATTTCAGCTTCCAGTGTCAAGTTTGTAAAAGCATAGGAATAAGAACATAATCTTGTTGAAAAATAAAAAGATAAGAGATCTAAGAACAACAGATAACAAGTCACTGATGTTCACTATGAAAAAATAATATTCATGTACATGCACAGAACTTTTTGCTTTGGATTTAGTACAGAAAATTGCATATATAATAAATCCAGGAAAGAAAGCCCAACAATCCAAATAAAACACACACACACATAGAAACAATAGGGGAAAAGATCAACATAAGAACAAAGGAGCTCCAGAGGTGAGGAGGATGAAAAATAAAACAGGGAATATAACTTTTAGCACAAACACAGTACATACTAAATTTTGCCCATCCTAACTACCTGCTATCAAACAACAGTTCCATTACAGTAAACAAGGGTTTGTTTAGCTAAGCTTTATCTATCTTACACACCCACAGTTCTATACAGCTAATATTTTAGGAGCTTTGAACCTGTATTATTAAAATTAATTAATCACCATTGTAGAAAAACAATCCCATAAAACCATGGTACTTTTGTAAGGGGCTCACCTTCAATACAAACGCTTATTTACAGGACTTGAGACTCTGTGCATCTAACTGGAAGTGCACCCTACAGCATGATTTCACAGGAAAATAAACCTTGGCTGTATTAAAGAGGTTAAAAGTGTAAAAGGTTGCCAAAGGAACTAGATGCTAGACCACTTCCATCATCTAAAAACATTTCTGTGGGCCAGTCTTTGATCATGGCAGATGTTCCAATCTGTCAAAGCAACATTTCTTAATAGAAGGTCAAACTATATATAAATAAGCTAGTTATTTGAACATCAGCTGTGTCAACTTCCTTGGAAGTAAAGACAGCAGAGGTAGTTGTTCTTTATACTAAACTATTAGTCTTACTTAAAGAAATGGTCAAGCCTAAGTAGTATTCATTTAAAGAAATAAAAAGAAGACATAAGAGCAACTGGCCTTGTGCAAGGCATTTGACACTGTCCTGCACGACACCCTTATCTCTGAAATGGAGAGGCATGGGCTCATGGATGGACCACCCTGGATGGTTGCAGCTGGACACTTACAGCCAATGGCTCAGTAATTGAGAGGGAGAGCAGTGATGAGCAGAGCTCCTCAGGGGATGGCACTGGGGCTGGTGTTGTTGGTTTATTAATATCCTTGTCAGCAGCATGGACAGTTCTGAGCACACACCCAACAAGTCTGCCAACAACACCAGGCTCTGAGGTGTGATCCACACTGCAGGCAAGGAGGGAAGGGATGCCATTCAGAGGGACCTGGACAGGCTTGAGAGCTGGGTCTGTGTGAACCTTATGAAGTTCAACAAGACCAAGTGCAAGGTCCTGCGCCTGGGTAAAGGCAATTCCAAGTACAAATACAGGCAAGGCAGAAGAATGGGAGTGAAAGTGGTCCTAAGGAGAAGAACTTTGGTGGCTTTGACAGCCAAAAAGCTTGACATGTCTCAAAAATGCATACGCACAGGCCAAAAGGCCAACCACATCCTGGGCTGCAGCATGAGCACTGTGGCCAGCAGGGTGAGAGAGATGACTCTGCCCTTGTAAGACTCCACTGGTGTGCTGCATACAGACTGGGGGACCCCAGCATAGGAAGGATGTGGACCTGCTTGAGAGAGTCCGGAGTAGGGTAACAAACATGCTCACAGTGATGGAGCACCTCTCCTAGTTGTCCAGCCTGGAGAAGATGGGAAACCTTAGAGCACCTCCCAGTACCTAAAGAGGACTACAAGAGAGATGGAGAGGGACTTTTTTTAAAGGGCACATAGAGATAGGACGAGGGGAAAATGGCTTTAAGCTGAAGCAGGGTAAATTTGTATTAGATACAAGGAAGATATTCTTTATTGTGAGAGTGATGGGGCACTGGCACATCAACAGAGAAGCTGGATGAATCCCCACCCCCGGAGTGTTCAAGGCCAATTTGGATGGGGTTTTGGGCAACATGGTCTAGTTGCAGATGTCTCTGCTCATTGCAACTAGCAACATATTTCCAAAGTTACTCAGACTAGCTCCATTCCTGAGCTCCATTTTGTGAGTCAAAGTACATTAAATGTCTTTACCAGACAGAAAAACTTAATTTCATTCCTGTAGTTGTGAATTTGGAAACTAAAATACTGAGAAAATTGATATAGTATGAATAATTTAGCACAACTGATAGTTCTAAATATATTTCTGTATATTAAACTGTCATAGCTATATAATTTTCCATAAATAAATATTAGGTGCTTCTTAAAATCTTTCACTACACAGTGTTGTTACCAATTGATCTACAATTCATTACCATGCACAGATATATTTGCCACAAAGTGCAACACACAGACAATATGAGGGGGTAAATATCACAAAAATCTTGGGAAAATTTAGCAGAGAGTGGGTGTATCCTTTTCTGACCAAAGCTTAGAATAAGAAGATAAAATCTGGTTCTGAAGCATTTTGTCAAAAAGCAAAATTCTATTTGCATGATAACAGAGCAAACTGTTCCTTCTGCCTAACATGCAACACCTACCCAAGTCTCTCATATGGAAATTGAGTTCATATTTTACTTTGGTATGAAAGCTGACTTTGAATTTTCCTTATGTGGAAGCAGGAAACAGCTATGCCCCAATTCCACTGTTTTTTTCATTCAGTATTCCTGGTTTTTTCTGCAAAATACTAGACACATTAATTATTTACCTCAAAATTTCTTTGGGAAAAAACCCTTGGGTGTTTAAAGGTACTGGTAATAATGTTGCTGAAATATTGTCCTAAAATTAATAACATAACTAAAAAAAACCTCTAAGACAAGACCAAAAAAAAAATCATATGAGTGAGTAACCTGGGAAAGCAGCTTAAGATCCCTATCTTCCGATTAGAACTTCAGATTTTTAAAAGAACAGAACTAGATACTGTCACATTTTGCTTAAATTTTTATATATGGGCCAAGAAAAAAATAAAATTGATTTGCACCAAATATTTGCACATTTAT
The DNA here is from genome assembly GCA_013399225.1 of Rhipidura dahli. Lineage (NCBI taxonomy): Eukaryota > Metazoa > Chordata > Aves > Passeriformes > Rhipiduridae > Rhipidura > Rhipidura dahli. The sequence continues at coordinate 139,815 of VXAC01001327.1, forward strand.
GACAATGAATGCTATTTTACCAGTGTATTAGGAGAAAGTGTAAAAAAATGTTTAGGAATCAGAACAAAAGCATTTGCAGTAGACAGAAGAAAAAGATTTTGAAAGATCACATTTGCTGTAGATATGTTTTTCAGAATCCACTTAAGCATGACTTTTACCATATAAACGTAAGATCTATTACAGAGATGAAAACTGATTGCAGATCTAAATGTTCAATTTTATAACCAAAGTATGAGCAGCTGTTTAAGAAAACAGTGTAGATTTTCATGGAATACAGTAATGTTCCTGTGTTGCATTCAATACAGTAATCCATGAAACTGTGACCAGCAAAGTCCACTTTTAAAGGAAGAAGCAGTATTTTTAACAGCCTTAGTCAAATTTTCTTCCACATTTCCCAAGCTGCTGTGTGTTGTTGTTAAATAGCTATTTCTCTGGTATCAGTGCTTTAAATGCTGCTGAAGGCATGTTTACACACTCTTTTTGTTTTATAAGACATAAAATCGATCATGTCAGTATTCTGAAATATTCAAATATAAACTGTGGCAATGTTAATAGAAATTAACAGAATGAGCATTTTAAAAAAGTTCCAGTGAGAAAAAGGCAGTCTAAATCTATACATTTTAATACACTGGTTACTGAACCAAGACCATGGTGCAATGACTTGGGTACTCCTCAGTGTTTTCATTTTCTGTACTCTCAGCACTCCTCTGTCCTATTGATTCAGAAAATTTTAGAAGTTTTCTATAATGAGTTCTCTCATGTCAATAAACCTATTTCCTTGACCATGACCTCTGCCAATTGTAAAAATGAGCTAGCAGTTCTTAAGCAGTCTAAAATATCTTTCAAGTTCAGCCCAAGAACAACAGAACCATACGTGATACAAGAGCAGAAAACAGATTAAAACTTAGAAAATAAACTTTAGAAGCTGGTGGTGCACAAAAAGTTCTATTGTACACAGAGGAATATTATTTATAGAATTGTCATACAGGTCATAGTCTCAGAACTTGCCAAGTTTTGCAGGATAACAGTATTCATTTTCCAGTTCTTATAGGTAAGCAAAAGTTCAACCTCACTGTAAATATTTAGGACAACAGAAATTAAATATGTCATCTCTACACTTACAGAGAATGAGGTACAAAAAAGATAAGAAATGAAAGTATCCTTGTGGAAGATAGTGAGAAGTGGCAGGAAGGAAAAAAATGTTAAAAATTATTGAATTAGTGGGAATATTTCGGAGATGAAAAAAAAAAATCAATGTTTAAGAATTTCTACGAAGGTTTTTCAAAAGTTTCTGTGAGTCTCAGGCATGTAGAAATATCCCTAGAAATATAGTTACTAGATTTAATAGAGAATGAAAGGAATAAATTTACTTCTAATAAATAAAATTCGTCATTTTTAAGAGCATATAGTTTTGTGATTCGGTTATTACTGTTTCAATGGATAATACTAAAAACAATAAATTGTGCAGATTACAAAAGGAAAAGAGTCACATGGACACACTCTTTTCTCTTCAGGAAAAAGTATTGTTGCTCCTTCTATTTCCACCCCTGGCAATTTCTTAGAAAAGCTCCTCCGGCTATAAAGAAAGAAATCTGTACACAAGAGGTTAAAAAACTTTTCTTTCTTTTAATTTCAACCCAGTGGTTATACTGCTTTCAGTGTTTCTTGTGTAACATAAAAAGAATAAAAAGACAAGAGGGGGAAAAAAAATCCAAGCATTGTATGAGAAGACTGTTTCACCAAAGCCTTTTTTTAAATCTTGAGGTATCATTTCAGAATATGTTCAACACCTGTACCTGTAACAGCCAGCAAATGAGATCTGTGGTACAGCCATTCAGTAACATACACTTCATCCTTAGGCCCTATTTATACTTCTTGCTATTCACACGTAAGAATTGTGAATATCCTTCGGAACACCTACTGAAAGCTCAGTGCTGATTGTGCTTCTGAAACGTTTACTAAACCTAGTGAGAGTCTTCTGGCAAAGAAGGAGGGGAAGGAAAGCTTTGAAGCCTTGGCTTGTTCTCACATTATGTCACACCCTAAGATGCGTTTGCCTCACATGCAGTGAGCAGGCAAGCTGGACTAGAGGACCTCCTGGAGTCAGTGCCAATGCTAATTATCCTAGGATCTTATCCTATGAGCACATACATTTGTTGCATGATTATAAGTTAAGTGTCTGTGCCGCTCCTATTTCTCCTACAATAACTTCTTATAGAAATATTAATAAAAACAGAAAACTTAAAATAATGGCTGTGGGATCTTAAAACTTCATAATAAGGCGGTTGTTGGGCCATAATAAGGTGGGTGTGCAACTCATTTCTAGTGCTAGGTAAAAGTGTATTTTCAACTTCTGCTTCTCTTGGCATAAAGGCTTTTTATTCGATGATAAAGAAGGTAGTGGTGGCCAGAAACAAAGATTATTCTCTGTAGCTAGTCTTCCCAGACATAAAATATACTTTCCCAGGGTATTTGTGTCAATATTACTGTTACTGATATTTTAAATGAGTGAAAAAGTTGCTGCAGTTTCCCTCCTATGATTTACCAAAACAGGTGAGTGAAAAGATGCTGACATTCTCAGTAGAAACATATGAACTTATACATTTATGAATGTTACTCTGCATTAAGTCTACGTATTTTGTGTGCTTGACTACACTATATTTACCTACTACAAATTATTCTGTACACTGCAATAAATTAAATCAACTCTGTTGACAATTTCAGCGGTATTATGTAGAGTACAAAAAGGTGAATTATCCTGCACTTTCCAAAAGTCAGATACTGTTAATAACTTGACTTAAAAAATAATATTTTTTAATTAATATTGAATTACTTTAAACTATGTTGTAAAAATCTCAGGAACTGCACTTTAAAAATTCCACTTTAATCACTGGTGATACTGTATCATATAATATATATTCAAACTTGTCTTATATTTTTAACATTATTCTTTGAAGTTTTTGTTGTTTTACTGTTGTGTTTTTCTGTCAATAGGTTAGGTTCCATCTTGCAAAGCTAAATATATTCTCCACAATATTCAGTTAATTTCATAGATTTTAACTGTGCTAATACCTGAGTCGCCCAATACCCTGTTGGTTACTGTTAGCTTCATATTTTAAGTAATCACATAAGCCCTTACAATGAATTTAGGTTCACTTTGTATAAACCAATGAAACTAAAGTATGTTGGTATGAAACATTAGATTTTGCTTATTTATTAAAACAGCTTTTTAATAGCTCTTTTGTAGATTTGTACATGTAATATTTATTAATTTTATTAATTTTATTAATTTAATTTATTCGTATTTTTATTCTGACCATTTATTCCATTCAGAAACACTTAAAAACACATTGCAGTGCTTTGTTTTATTGCAAATGTCTCCTCCTTCCACCTTTTTACACCCTGATTTCACCGCAACAGGAAATAAAAGCAAAATTTGAAAGCTTTTAACTTTTCATTTAGCATTTGATGCTAACAGATGCTCCCAGGAATAGTCTATCAGTCTTACACCAGATTGTTTTTCAGTATAACCACAAATCTCAGTTTTAAATGCATTCCTGCTGGAGAAAATCAGAAAAATTACTGGATTTAAATTTACAGGCCTACAAATACGTGTTCATTGAGAAATAGAAATAGCAGTGTTGTGATGGGGACTTCAGGGCTTTGATGTGGTCTTAATATAAGGTTGCAGGGTATGGATGGGCACATTTGGGATGGTTCCAACTTCACTGCCTGCTCAACATCTCTATAAACTCAATGACAAGTTCCCAATGCCTCTCTTGGAAATAGATTCTTCTATTGACACTCACATGGGAAAAAGCTTCTTCTCTTTGTTTTAAGTAGCCTATCTGTATAAACTACTTTCTCAACAAGTTCTTCCTGAAGGTAGTTGTTGATTTGGGCCTTATGTGAAATTCTACTTATTATTAGTCTGCAGTAACTCTGATGAGTATACTGACTTAAAACCAATGGGAATGATGCAGAGAAAACAGAATAGATCAGGGTTAGTTACTGTAAGAGGAATGAGAACTGAGAACCAGCATATTCAGTGTATGAATGAGAGGGCTTTACCTCATCTTTCTTAGCCACAGCTCTGGAAAGGTTTTAGAATAGGCTGAACACACCACTGTCGTAAGTTTTCTTTCGTATCCTTACTTGCAGCACCATTGCAAGTGGGGAGAATTTCCAAATCAGTTAAGGAGCGGAGAGAGTAGCAGGAGAGGCTAGCAGGAGAACCACGAGTTTCTCTGCTGATGAAAATGTCATGAAACATTTCAACAATGAGTTCATTAAAGTATCCTCAAAGCCATCACTGCAAACTCATCAGGAAGGCGCCTCTTAGCCAAAAGGTTTAGTGGCTGACAAGGAATTCTCCTCAAGATTTTTCACCTCTAAGGAATCTTCTAGGGATTTAGGGTTTGACTCTGCAGCTGAGACAGGTCACAGGTCAAGAAATAATGACAGAGCCACCAATGCCAGGACATTCAATAATGTGTGACTATGTCAAGACTGTTTCTGAAATACTGTTACCAAGTCAACCAGACACACACGAGCTTCCAAGTGGGTTTCTGTTAGAAATGAGATAATGTTTCTACATCAGCAAATCAAAACTAATGTTTCCAAAAACATTTAGCTCAAGATATCACAGGTGAGAAAATTTCCGAATATTTCTGTTTGTTATGCAATACCATGGGGAAAAAAAAAAAAAAAGGAAAGAAAAAGCAAAGAAAATTTTAAGAAATCCAGCTTGCATGCCATTAAACCAACCATAGTACTGATTTTAAAAAGCATATCTGCTTGCAAAAGTTAGTGTTAACTATAAACTATGTACATAAGATCTACTTTAAATATGTTCTGAGAAAATGAAAAATTGTAACTGCTTGTGTCTGTCAGTATAAGCAATTTCTAAGGATACCATCAGTATAAGCAACTTCTAAGGATACCATTTACCATTCTCTTCCCTAAATCTTAAAATAAACAACACACATATCTAATTTCTGGAAATAGGTTGCACAATGCTTCCTGAGGAAGTTACAGAAAAAGTTCATCAGCCATTTTGTTTGATAAGGACAAACCACAGCAATTTCTAGCACTGCAGGTTTGCAAGGACAGGTAACTAGGCTGTTGTAGTATGTCACAGAAATACTGAAAAACTATGATAAATTAAAAGTTTTCTCTTAAAACGTAGAAATGCTTTAAGCCACTTTGGGGGAAGAAAAACGCAAGTTCTGTAGGAGCCTTTCTAGGAGCTGTACCAGGAGTTTGCTACTATATCACATCTGCTGACTACAGGAGGGAAAAGCTCATTTACACAGCTTCAAAAAGGAGGTCTCCTGATGACTGATGGATCCTCTCTCAAGAGCACATGAACTGAACCTTGAATATAACTTCCTGCAAGTTTACTCTGTGAGGAAAAATACAAATACTGGGCTCATGCACATTAAAGTTCAATTTATTTATTAGCCGCGGGCTCCCTAATCCAGCAGTGAAGAGATGAGGTACCAAACACCTCCTCCAGAAATTGCTCCTGATTTTCTTTCCTTCTTTTCCACCTTCTTATTTATACATCTTTTCAAAATGTCTCAACCTTTCTCTTATGGTCTAAATTTAGCAAGGTTCTCACAGACCTGAAAATCAAATCTCTCTTTGTCTTGTCTCTTAGTGACTCATCCTACCTGAGTTTCTACCAGGAAAACTCAGCCACAGAAACATGGTAGGTACGTGGCAGAACACCAGTAAGTGAGATAATGCACTGTGAGTTGTTCTGGCTTGCAACTAATTTGCAAGTATACACAGTTTTCAAAAGACTTAACAAGTTGGCAGGTGGTAAGTGTTCAAGAAAAATTCTTTGTACTAATACCTGCACTTAGAATGTAACCAGGCAGCAAGGTGAAGACCACAAATGTACTTCAAAATATTAAGAGCAAAGTATGTGCCTGCGTGGCAGTAACAAACCTAACCAGGATTCACATTTTTCACGTATATCTATATCCAGATGGATAGATAGAGAGATCTCATAGGGCAGTTTTGCACTTGGGTAGCTTCTCCAGTATAAAATGCTCTTAGTTAATCCTGATGTCAAGAAGGTGTCATAGTCTAGGCATTATTACCTGTATAAAGAATGAAAACGACTCTATTACCATATAGATACCGATACACAATTTTTCAGAACCAATTTTCTCTGTAGAGACAAGTAGTACACACATCACCATAGCCTGTGAATGTACTCAATTTACTTCAATAATTTTTCATGGAAAAATGTGAAGAAATGTATTCTTTCAGTACATAATACAATGTCAATGCAGGGCAGAATTAATTCTTTGCAGGAGAAAATGCAAAGAAAAAGACCTTTTCTGACATGTTGAGACTTTTAAATTGTAATTTATTTTTTTTCTTTAGCATAACATCAAAGTTTTGTCTACAAAGCTTCAAATCTCAACTGACAAAGAGCAACACAAATTAGTTTGCCAGCTAGCAAGACAGGTGCAGGAATGCTGGCATGCAACACTTAAATATATAATGCCATTAGACCAATGCACTTCTTAACTGTTCTAGTCATAGTTGCATACAGCTTCATAAGCAAACTTGTGCCATCTGAAACACATACCCATTTCCGTAGTTACAAAGACATTTATTTTCTTTAAATGAGAGGACTTAATTTTCAAAACTTAATACATCTACAACATTTCCAAGACATTATGTTGGAGAAAACATAGGGAAAAGAAAAAAAACCAAACCCACCAACAACAATCAAAAAACCTCCAAACAAAACAAAACACACCAAAACAAAATAAACATAAAAACCAAACTAAAGAAAAAAAAAAGAAGGAAAAAAAACAAGAGGGAACATCTATTTTTTGAAAATAATTTTCTTTATCTTTACATAATGGTAAGGAGTGATATGAATTAAACAAATATCATCTAAGATGAAAGAGAAAAATCCTTCAATGACCATTTCATAATTTGGAGTTCCTTACTTGAATGCAAAATAAAATAAAATTGTTGTCATCTCTCTGCACAGCTCCAGTTTACTGTGTAGTCAAATTAGGAATGATCTGATAATAATGCAGACTTCCACAAGTCTTACACTTCTGGTTTAAGAAGACCTTACAAGTAACATCAGACAATTTACTAAAGCTTCATTAAAGGAAGAAAATAGATTTACATAGTGACTGGCTTGTTAACTTCTTAATGTTTGAAACACTGTTTTTTCTTTTGTTTTGGGTTTTTTAACCATCAGCTAAGACCACTCTCTCTGTTCCCATCTGCTATATGCTTGCCTCCTGGTCCATAGTCATTCACCACAAATTCCTTCACTACTGTGTTCTTTATACTGTCATCTCTCACATTCCCATTAATGTTTTCTCTTAAAGCATCAAAGAAGCACCCTCGTACCCAGCCAATGATGATCTCACAGGATTCTGTACACCTCCTTATTGGGTTAGTTTCACATATAGAGGGTAAACTGGGGTGAAGAGTCACACTCTGGCTGAAAAGATCACTAACCAAATAACAAAAAGGAAAATGGATTAGCACAAAAAGGGGTTAGTTCTGAACTTACACAAATTTATAAATACAGACATTTTTCTTTAAGAGTCTAAGAAATCTTCAAGTTGAGTGGCTCTATTTTGACAAGCTGAACAACTGTGATTTTAACTAAATTAAGCATTTTTAAGGTGAATGTGGTATGTGGTTTGGAGATATCCCCCTGGTGGCAGGGTCACACAGGGCCAGGAGGGCCAGGGTACACACAGCAGATGGATCTCTACTGGACTGCTGACGGGTGCCACCTCCTCCAGCACAGAGAATACATGTGGGAAGTCCTACCTGCCAACACAGGTACCATAACACCTACAGGGAACCATCCTGCTCTACTAAATAAGTTTTATCCAGCCTACAAGATATGCAGAATTGGACTATATTTAGCAGAATTAGTCATTTATGAAAGTGAACAAATTGAAACTTATTTGGAATTTTGAACTCCAGTTTGAACTCTTACCATCACATCAGATGGAAAAAATCACATTGTGGGAAATCTGTTCAGTGAATGGAAAAGCGTCTGCTTTACCAGCCTCTGAAGAAAGCTTTAACAGATTGTTTTTAAAGTGTTCCTGGAATATTTTGCTGTGGTATTTAACCTTCCACTCATGTTTCAGGCAAGCTGTCTCTATTTTTGCTAAGTTAGTCAGTAAGATGTAAAGTAGCAGCAAAAATAATTTATAAACATAAAACAACTTTCACCTTGCCTGTATAGATCAGTGTCTTTCCTCAGTTCAAGTTGTGCCAATTTAAAAAAAAATCAAAAAACAAAAAACCAAAAGTGCTTCCATATTTATCTACATATGTAGAAAACTTCAAAGCAGAATTACAAGTTTAGAAGCTATTGGCAGGAGACATCTGTTGTACCATCTGCACAAAAATTGAAGCTATAAATCCACCTTTCTGAAGCAGAACACTTCTTTCTCCTTTTAGGCATTGTAAATCACTTAAATCATAGTCAGTGATAATTACAGCTCACCACAGAAGAACATAACTTTAAACCAATTGTTAAAAACACATTTTAATGACATGGTGAAGAAGCAGTTGCAGTAGACTATAGTCAACATTGATGTTGACCACTTTCTGACTATAAATTCTACTAAAGGTAAACCACTGTAATAGCTAGAAGGAGAAACAAAACAAGAAATAAACAAGTGGATTGCAGCAGTTTTCCTACAGCATGGATTTTCTTTCTGTATTTTCATCTGCAGCATCCCTATAGAAATCCTTGAAGTATCAGGAAGAAATTAAAGCCCTCAAACTCCAGAAAACAGCAACCAGAAAGATGAGTAAAATTAAAACACCAAAAGCTGGAAGTAAAATAAATGTTTGTTGTGCTGAAACAAATCAGATATTTCACACAAAACTCTAAAACCAAGAAAGATCTGTTAAATCAATGGCTTTATGAAAAAGTATATCATCAGTTACGGACAAGTGAAGGAAATACACCCAGTTCATCAATGGAGAAAAGGGGTGTCCACTCAAACTAATATATTGATACACCGTGCCAAAAGGAATACAAAGAAAGACTTCTAGAACATTAAGAGAGCTACTAAATCTTTTGATTTCTCACTGGTTATTAGCAGCTATTCATTACAGTTGAAAGACAAAAACTATTCCACTCCTCTAGGCACAGGGAAGCTTTCCAAGGAAAAGAAGAAATAGAATAACCTAAGAGGATTCATTAAAGAGGCAACATTGATAAAGTAATCAAAAGCTAGTAAGTATCTTTGTTTGTATGGCACTGCTGCCGCTGATATGCAAGGAAACAGATAAAGCTTTGGTTACCAAAGTGAACATCAGAAGAAATCCTGTTTATAAGTGCCTGGCAGCTCCCACGTCCAGTTTATAATTGGATTAGAACTAAACTGTTCAGCTAGAAAACACAGCAGACAACAACAGATCATTTAAAATGTGCAGACCACTGTGTTGCCATAGCCACCAGCAAACTGCAGATAAACCCACATCTTTTTTGGCCTCTTAAAAAAACCCAAACCAAACTAAAAAGCTCCAACCATACCCAACCAAACCAATAAGCTTTATGTACTGAGGCCCATTTAAAATCACACCAAATCACATAAAGAAATGTGCCTGCCAGTGAAGAGACACCAAGAAGTATTTTTAATTCCTGGTGGCTTGCCTGTGTTGTTATAAAAGCAAATATATTATTAGATCTAGCTTCAGCACCTGGTCTTGTCAGCAGTCTTCATATCAGACCTGCTTTTGAGCTGGGAAGCAATGATCTATCAGCCACCAGTTCCTAAAAAAATGACAGAACACTGTTGGTAGTGAAGAAGATACAAGACTCTTCAGCCATACAATAAGATTGCTAATGAAGGACTGTTACATGAACAGAGCTAATTAAAGCTATGGTCAAGAAATTAATGTAAGCACAAAATTGCTATTCATCTCTAAAATATTTCCTGTTAGTGGAAGTCTCACAGTGGAAAGTTGTGACATAATGAGCATGAGTTGCAAAAGAGAATCTCTTACATTTCATTTAGCTTGTCCAAGCAGTACATGCAAGTAAATAAGCTAACAGTACCTCTACATTCACAAAGAGGGCCCTAATTTTGTTTGGGGTTTTTTGGTTTTTTTTTTTTCCCAAAAGATACTGGTAAGGAGTTTAAGGGTAAGTAGTATTTTGGACCAAAAAGTGGGAAAAGAATAATAATAAGGGTAGTATTTAATTGACCAATTTTCGTCCTAGCAAAACAAAGAACTATACTTTGTTTCTCTGCATCAACAGCAGAATCTCAGCTCTCCACAGGAAGTCCAGTGTTCCTTGGGGTTTTTTTTTGTTTTTTTTTTTTTTTTCCCCAGTGTAAAACAGAAACAATTTCTGGATTATAATTAAAGTTAACCAGAATCACAAACTTACATGCTGGCACCTGCAGGCTGCCATTCCTATTTTCTTGCAAAACTTGGATAAAGATCTGTCATCAGCCTCACAAAGCAGCCCTTTATGTGGTAAGATACTTTAGAAATGAAGCAGTACTGCCACAGGTAAACAAAAATGAATAAAAATTACCTGACCATTTTTAATTATCAGAACTGACTCATGAATGTGGATGGCTTTCATTACATTCCCACCATGCAGAGAGTTGTCTGAAGTCACAACAAACTATTCCAGTGCTTAACTGCTTTCACAACAAAGATTTATTCATAATACCCAGACAGAATTTCCCCTTAAACACTTTGTGCTGGTTATCTCCTGTGCAGGCACAGTCCGGGTGATAGGCTGTACATTTGTTTGCAACTATCTTACATACTCAAAGACTTCGAAGGCATAAACCCCCACATTTCCAGCTAGTCAAACTCATTGAAATAATTTCTGAGTACTTAGGACCTACAGCAATATGTATTACAGATTATATACACTACAGGAATCACATTAGTTACTACTCTAAAGAGTTGACATATAAGGTAAATCCAAAGAGGACCTGATCTCTTTGATAAATGAGTGGAAGGATGGGTTTTCCTAGCAGAATTATGGCTAGTAATGACTAGATAAACAAAACTTTAAAGTACTTCAGGACATAAACTTAATTATTTTTGCAGACATATTAAGAAATATATCTGTACAGATATTGTCTCAGACATTAGGAGAAAATGGAGATACGTGGAGAGGGACCCTTGGTCTTGAAGTCTGCCTTGAACCTGCTACACAAAAGTGTGTGCAATTGACACATTTTTTAAATTACATATTTTTTTTTTTTTATTCTGTGAAGCAATTTGCATTATGTCACTAAAAAGTGAAAAAATGAACATGTGCATTTTAGATCTCAGCTGATGTCTTTTTGCAATTCTAGTTACTTAAAAAAGGTGAGTCAAAAAAATTGCATCTTTTCAATATTCTCAAAATAAATAGGTAGGTAGACTAAATCCATTCATTCAAAACACAGTTGAAATTTCTAATTATTTATCAGTGTTAATTTTGATATTATGACTTGTCACATGCATTCATGCTTATGAATGCATGTATATTTTGCACGTGCTCCTTGCAGTGCTACTTTGATAACAGCTGATACAAGTTTCAGCTCTGTACGATTAATAATTACCTGTTTGACAGTTTGGGGTTTTTTTTCATTTTAACCACTAGATGTCTCTAGCTCCATTCACGATAAAGGCAAATTATCAGCACAAATCTGCTTGGAAACATTTGAGCTGAAAAAGCAGAACCCCACAAGTTTTTGGCTATGACTCCAATAGAAAGTCAATGTTCTGTATGAACGGTGCTATCCTGTTGTTTAAAAACAGAAAATTAAATTTAAAATGCCCTGGCTGCTGAATAATTCTTAGTTCCTAGTAAAAAAAGTTGGAAGAAGTATGTCCTGCAAAATGAGCAAAAACTCCATGGCCATGAGCAATTAAATTCAGCTTTCAAAGTTGGTCCTAATATGAATGGGAGTCTAGATCACATAATTTCCAAACAAAATTATTTTGTACTTTCAGAGTATATGAAACATGTGCATTGCCACTTAAGATTCTCATGAGCTGGTACCCTCCTGTCTCAAATGTGAAATATTAAGCATTGGAGGAGCTGTTCAGAAGGATGTTTACGTTCAAATAGCTCCACTGTTCCCATACATGGAATATTTATGCCAAACAGGACATTCAATTAATTGTTAGATCTATGAAATCACTATACACACAAAAGTCCTTGACATTACTCTGATTACCTTGAAAGGTGGACTTTCTTAAGAGAAAAAAAAAAAAAAAAAAAAAAACAAAAAAACAACAACTTTTGAGGACAACAGATAAAAGTCTTATTTAACTGTTACTATGAGGCAATCAAAAATAAAATACAAGCTAAGTAAAGGGATCATGTACCAGTAATGGAAAAGTATTCCAAAATCTTCATTTAAAAAAAATCAAACCTAAACAAAGCCTTCCCCAAAACCCCAAACAAACCAACTAACCCCAAACCCAAGTCTGACTCTCAAAACTGCCTTGTCCTTCCCTTTATTCCCTTTATTAGCAGTTGAGGCAGGAATTTTCATTGCCTTCATATACAACTCTGTTTATAATTTTAATGCTTCAGAAAAGCATTAAGATGACAGTGAAGTGAACAGACTAGATGCTCAGCATATTCCCCCTCAGCACTTGAAAAGTTTTCAATTTCTATGCTTGGTTTTTGTCTCATTTAATGGTGCTACTTCATGACAAAACATGAGGATGGAGAAAAGAATCTTTTTAATCCTGGATCCAATAGCTTCAGGTTTGTCACCTCATTAAGTGTGTTTTGGTTTTGAACTTTTTCAGTTCCAAAACAAGTTATTTACATTCTGAAGTGACTTTTAGATCTGTCAGCGTGTGCAAAGGTGATAAATAAAATAAATAATTAAATTACAAGCCAAAAACAGACAAGCAGGCACTGTACATTTTTGTCATCATTATTGATGAAGCAACAACCAATTACATGCAATACTGAATATATGCAATAAACAGAAAAGCAACACAGAATTTACAAAGCCTCTGGGAAACATCCTCATGCTTTCTACAGTTTAACTGAGGTTTTCTCTGTCTGGAAACAAAGGGTTTCTACCAATGAACTGAATCCTGCTGTAACATACTCAGATTTCATTTTGAAAACCAGAGAATAAAGTGAGGTCATGCATCTCTAGTAGGCAAGAGGAGGCAGAAGAAACCAGATAATTCCTTCAGGATTTGAAAGTTTTGTTCTAATGATAATTAAGAGGAATATTTCTTAAATTAAGTGGGATCATCACTTAATGCTGATGTCTGATTAGTTAATTCCAGGGAATTATTCTCGTGCACTAATGAATAATTCAAACTATTAGAGTGCAAAAAAATGACCAGTACTTATCTGCTTTTAATTGTCCATCACTAATATTTACTTAATTTTAGTAGCAAAATACTAAATTTTAATCTGGACAAATATATCAACAAAAAATTCTAGCTAATTCCAGAAAAAGCAAAAGAAATCAAATTCAGTTCATTATTATCTTCATGTAAGCCTGCACAAACCCCCAAACAACACAAAAGCCTTCACAATAGGAGCAATCTTAAATTACAGCACTACTGAATGATCATGTGAGAGAGCAATGTACAATAAAATGTAAGACATAGCAAATAAGAACACTTTAAAGCATATCAGTGTTGTTAATAAAATAACACCCCATCCCACAAAACTTATGGAAATATTTTCTTAAATAAAATTAGTTGCTGAACACTCAGCTTGAGGATGATTCACTTCTGGCAGGTATGACACTGCAGAATAAAGATGATGTCCTCAAAGGCAGTAAATTCCCTTCACGTGTTACATAGCACGACCATTTAAAAGCAGCATTAAAATATAAGAGTACAGCCTGCTTACAGGACATAGTGGGGCAAAGATCACTATTGCAGAAATAAGCTTCACAGAATTAATGTACATTTTCATGTGTGCTGCTTCTTGGAGAAGAAGCAGAGCCAGGAAAGAAAAAAATCGGAAGGATTTAACAATATCATATATACTAATGAAAGTGTCTTCTCAAAGCATGTCTGAGATTTCCTTAAACACAGAGCATGAACATCTCCAATATTTCTCTTGCTGTGTTTTGAAACACAGCTATCTCTGTGACACTGTCAGAAAAAGCCTTGCCCAGCAATTTTTAAGAGTAACAGCATGCAAAGCTACCCCTCTGCTTGATGGATGTCTTCTAAGACACCTATGAAAAGTCACAGCAGTCAGACAAAGCCCCAGATGTTTGGAGAAAAGGAAATACTGCATCCACTTTTAAAAGGGTGAAAAGAGAACCGTGGGAACTACTGACAAGTCATCCTCCCCTCAGAGACCAATAAAACCATGGAATAGATCCTTCTGGAAGATAGTTGAAACATTGGGAAGACAGGGAGGTTACTAGAGAAAGTCTGCATGGCCTCACTGCTGGCAAATGACGTGTGACAAGGTGACTCCACTCTACAATGGATTAATTGTCTCAGCGGACAACAGAAGAGAAGCTGACATCCACCTGGAGTTCTGAAAGGCCTCTGCCATGGCCCCACACAACATTCTAGCTGCTAAATCAGAGAGCTATGGATTCAATAATAATTTCGGCTGAATTTAATAATTCGGCTAAATTATTAAATGCAAAAGGAACTGGCCGAATGGCCACATCCAGAGAGTTGCAGTGAATGGTTCAAGGTCCAAATGGAAACCAGTAATGAGCGGTGATCCTCAAGGGTCTGTACTTACACCACTGCTTTTCAAAACCTTCATCAGAGACATGGACAGAGCGACTGAGCTGCAGCCCCAGCAAGCATGCAGATGGCACAAAGCTGAGCTGGCACTGCTGATAAGTTTGAGCAGGGGGATGACATTAGATGAACCAGGGCAGGCCTGAAAAGAGAAACCATGAGACCCTTGAGAAGCTGATTAGGCCAAGTGCAATGTCCGGTACCTGGGCCAGAGTAATCACCAGTTTTAATGCAAACTGGGGAATGAACGGATTAAGAGCAGCCCTGCAGAGGTGGACTCAGGGATACTGGCAGATGGAAAGTTAGATACGAGCCAGCAATGTGCTCTTGTAGCCTGCAAAGCAAACCTTATCCTGGGCTTCACAAAAAGGAAAATGTGGCCAGCAGGTTGAGAGAGCTGAATCTGTGCCTCTACTGTGCGGTCACAAGACCCCACGTGGAGTACTTGAATCCATCTCTGGACTTCTCAGCACAAGATAGACATCTGTTAGCTAGGATCTGACTGTAAGAATAAAAAGCTCTGACTGGTGCCCTGTGAAGGAAGAGTTGGGGTTATTAAGCCTAAGAAGAGAAGGCTCCAGGGAGAACTAAATGGGGCCTTTAAGAACATACGAGGGAGCACAAAAGAACAGAGAAAGACGCTCACCAAGCCCTGTAGTGACAGGACAGTGGGGAATGGTTCCAAACTGAAAGAGGGCAGGGTTAGATGAGATATAAGAAAGACCATTTTTCACAAGAGTGGCGAGGAACAGGCACAAGTTGCCCAGAGAAGCTGTGGATGTCCCACGCCTGGAAGTGTTCAAGGCCAGATTGGACAGGCTTCTGAGCATTCTGGTCTGGTGTAAAGTGTCCCTGCCTGTTATAGGGGGTTGGACTCCATGGTCTTTAAAGGTCCCTTCCAACACAAACCATTCCATGATTCTAATTACCCCACAGAGTTTATGTGAATCATCAGCAGCCCTTTAACTCCACATTTAGGGGAATAAAGTAACTAGACAGTTGCATAGTCAGTGACTATGCAATATTCTACTGTCCTTCTAGAAATCGCTATTACCTTTATATCTGAAATACAGAAAACTCTTCTGTCTCTGCCCAAGAAGAAAGTTCTAGTTAAGCAGAAAAAACTGTTACAGTGACATGAAATTTGCTGACAGATATCTAATACTTGGAGACTGCTGTTGAGAAAAGTATACTGCAATTCCCCACTCAAAATGCAAATGAGCCTGAAGAGCTTGATTAAAATCAAGCACTCTATGTTATTTCTCTTCTAATAATGTAACTGCTCAGTTCACTGACTAGGTTTAGCCTGAAATTTTAATAAGGTATCTTTTCTTATACTCTAGATATTTGCTTCAAAACACATAATTATGTTCCCATCAAGAAAATAACAGAAGCACAGCAAGTGCCTGCACAATAACTCTAATAACATATAACTTAAATTCAATTGATTATATCAATATTTATAAATGACCAACAAGCTTCTAGTCAGTGCGTACCTATTACACATCACAGTACAACTATCACAGCACATTAGAACTCTATTGTATTATTAAACATAAAATCTCCCATGTGATGGTTGAAGATTAAACTTTGCACTACATGTATATTTTAATCTAAAGATTGGAGAAATTTTTTTTTAGATTTCAGCTAAGATTTTAAGTGAGATTAGGTGTCATGCTCAAGCTTCAACTCAAACTTATTTACTTCAGCAACCAAAGGGACAAGAGTTCTTTGACAATAATAGTATTGCTGTTCCCTGTAAAATGAACTAACAAATGACAAGTAAGGGATAAAAAGAGCTACAAACAATATAGGGGAAGTTTGAATTTTAAAAATCGACCAAGATTAAGCAAGAAGGGGCAACAAGGTTCGGCACTGTGGTGAGATAATTAATTCCTTGGGATGTGAAGTTCAACCAGCTGTTTCTGTTTATCTTGTGATATCCTCAGGACAAAGTTTTTCCTTGTTTCCATTACAATAAGTCTTCATGGAATGGGTGAAGATAAATTCTTTGCACTAAAATCCATGATTAAATTGTAAGGTTTATTTTGTCTGTGTGGTAAACACTGACCAAACTACTCAGCCCAAATTTAAAGTCAACCATGTTGTACTGCTCCTCTGCTCTAACATGTTAAAACACACAGACCTTGGTCATTTTAAACACATCACTGAAAACTGCTTAAGGATAAGGACACAGTAGGTAAGGCTAAGGTTGGACACATAATGCTTTGGTTATCCCTGACTAGCAATAAGGACTTTAGGGGAGGAATGCAGCTTAAAACAACTGCATAACATTTTTTGCCCTTATCTTCCTTGCAATACACATCAGTTCCTGCAGTGTTTTGGTTTTACTTTTGTCTTTTAGAGTAGATGCTCTTGGACAAGTGGAAAGTAAGAAATGTGGCTGCTGTTATACTATGCTGTTCTGTGAAATGCTTGAAGAAATAAAATGAAAAAAAGTAGGTAAATAAGTGTCTTTCAGTCACAGTGACAGTTAATACTTATGCAAGTAATAAATGCAAAGGAGTCAAAGGCAAATGCATCCATGCACCTCTAGGCATCAAGCTAAGAGCCTGTACATTAGATAGCATGCTCTCTCCATCACTATACTATAATATATGTCACTACAATTTTTCACACTCAGAGGACACAGTCCCATAAAAAATGCTGGTACTTCACTGAGACCCTCCCAAACAATTAACATCCTTTATGACAAAATCAGTACATCTACAAAATTATGAATTTAGTTTTAGGCAAGCATATCAGCATATGAAGCCGATAAACAACAGATTTTGGACTCGTTCTGCTTTAATATTTGAAGATGTAAAATTTAAATTACATGGGCTGCCAGATTTCCAAATCTAGGCAACAAGACAAATTGTCAACACCCCCAATACCTATAGGTAGAATAATATTTAAATCATTGTGCATTCACCACTCTCTAGGCCACCTCTGTGACCAACATAGCTATCAGAGTACAGGGATGACTTTTCCTACTTTTTTATTACATTTTCCTGTAAAACACAGAACTCTGAGATTTCCTGAAACACAGTGAAGGATAGTCACTTCCCATCAAATTTTGGGCCCTAAATTACATGCCCAGGTTCCTTATGCCTGAATAAGAAATAGATCCACTGTGCTGTGTCACTGTTCTTAGCCTTCAAGATGGGCTGTACTAGATGTATGAAGTTTGTGTGGCAAAGTGGTGGTAGCAGAAGTGCTAATAAACTCCAAGGCAGACTCAGCACTGGCCATTGCCAAGGTGACCAGCCAGGACGGTAGCACTTCTGTGATGATATATTTAAGAGGTGAGGAAAGTTGCTAGGTAAGAGGAGTGATAAAACGTGAGAAGAACAACTCTGCAGACACCCAGGTTGGTGCAGAAGGAGGGGAAAGAGATGCTCCAGGTGTCAGAGCTGAGATTCTCCCACAGTCCATGGTGAAGACCATGGTGAAATAGCTATGCTCCTGCAGCCCTTGGAGGACCACAGGAGAGCAGATGTTCACCTGCAACCCTTGGAGGACTCCATGCCAGAGCAGGTGGATGCTCAAAGGAGGCTGTGACCCTCTGGGAAGCACAGGCTGGAGCAGGCTTCTGGCAGAGTCTGTGGCCCCATGGGAAGAGGAGCTCACCCTCTGGGTGAGCTTTGCTGGCAGGACATGTGACCCTGCAGGGGACCCGCCTGTTCCAGAAAGATTGCCCCCAAGGGAGGGTCCCACACTGGAGCAGTTTGTGAAGAACATGGGAAGGACTAACACTGGAGAATTTCATGATGGACTGTGTGCTGTGGGAATAGGGGAAAAAATGTGAGGAGTCCTCTCCCTGATGAGAAAGGGGAAACAGAGAAAACATGTGATGAACTGGCCACAACCCTCATTCCTTATCCCCCTTAGGAGATAGAGATCAGGAGTAAAGTTCAGCCCATGAAGAAGGGAGGGGTGGGGGAAAGGTATTTTTAAGATTTTCTCATTATTCTACTCTGATTTGAGTGGTAATAAGTTAAACTAATTTCTCTAATTCCAATCCATGATGGTAACTGGTGACTGTTCTCTCCTGGTCCTCGTCTTGCCCCTTGAGCCTTTCATTTTATTTTCTTTCCCCTGCCCAGCTGAGGAACAGGAGTGATAGAGCAGCTTTGGGGGGTACCTGGTGCCCAAATATTCCAGAAATAGGTTTTTTCAGCCCCAGAGAAATGTTTTTTTGCTGTTTCCTACTAGTGTAGTTCCTAAGGGAATCTACAGCCTACCAGGATTTAAGGCAAATCAGCATCTGTCAGAAGCAAATTTTATCTGTTGCATAGCATTTAAATAAAGCTGCAAGGTGTCCGTAGTTTTTGATAACATGTATTTTGGATGCAATTTGCTAGACATACTCCTTTTTGAGATAAAATTCAGTTTAAAAATGCCACCTTCACCTTATTCTAAGCTGAGAGTTTTCATTTTCCTAATTTAGTTTATCTGCTGCTTTTACAACAATCTAGAATGGAAGGGAAAAGTACAATGTAGGCAAAGTAAGAATCATATTAATTAACTTATCAGTTGAAGACAGAACTGTTATTACAAGACTTGGGTCAATTCCCAACCAAGACATCAACCTAATATCTTCAAGATATGAGTCATAGAACCATTGAGTCATAAAAAGGCCTGCGTGGGAAGGGACACATTGTCCTTTCCACCCAAGTCCAGCTCCTGGCCCTGCACTGGACTACCCCAAAAATCACACCATGTGCCTGAGAATGTCATCCAAACACTTCCTGAGCTCTGTCAGGCTTGGTGCTGTGACCACTTCCCTGGGGAGCCTGTTCAAGTGCCCAACCACCCTCTGGGTGAAGCAACTTTTCCTAATATCCAACCTAAACCTCCCTGACACAGCTTCAGACCATTCCCTCAGGTCCTGTCACTGATCACCACCGAGAAGAGATCAGGGTCTGCCCTTCCTCCTTCCCTCCTCAGGCAGCTGTAGATTGTGATGAGGCCTCTCCTCAGTGTCCTCTTCTGCAGGCTGAAGAGGTGACCTCAGCCACTCGTCACAAATCTTCCCCCCTACACCCTTAACGTGGGTTAGGAGAGTGTCAGTGGCTCTTCCAAGAGCTGCTCACATTCACTGAGGTTTCTGTCTCAGGGAAGAGCTACCAGTTCCCTGTACTCATTCTTTGAGTTCGACTGTGGTAGTTCAGTGCTGAAAGAACCAGACTTCTGCAGATGTCCAGGGCTCTGAACTCAAACTCATCTCAGTGAACTTAATGTTAAATTGGGGTGTTCGTCTTTCATTGGTGGCAGGAAATACCATTGGTTTTGTTGTTTAACCACTTAAACAAATTTGTTTAACAACCAGTAGGCTCTAAGTTGACCAGTTTTGTCAATCCCTTTTCTTCTCTGTGCAAATTCAGCCAGGAAACTCAATCCCACAATTGCTCTGTAGATATTTAAACTCACCTTTGCATACTTTAAATTTGTTTATGGTATCAACAGTGGAAATTGTTCATGTATTAAGACTCTCTTGTGTTCATACCTGGTTGGAACTACGACAGACAGTGTTAACACCAGGCTAGCACTATGTTGTTGCAATTCCAGAAAGGAAGGAAACACATTGGGGTCACAGGAATACAAATTCAGACCATTTGCAAGTCAGAAATAATCACAGGGAATGACTATTTGTATGGTATGCAAGTGTCCAGGTCTCAGAGAGTTCGAGACTGGTATTAGGTATATTTAGACGGCTGTGCCTGCTGTTTGCTAGAGGCAGTGATTGCACTGAAACACGAAAAATCTTACTTTCCAGTAAAATTTCCGGCAGCCCAGGGAGTTCCAGATGCCTCACCAAGTCAGAGGTGGCGCATGTGACTGTGTAAATGACTTAGGTTAGTGCAAGTAGCTGTGAGCCACATTAGAGGCTAGCACGTCATCAAGACAAAAACCATATGAAAGTAGCACCTTCAACTTATTTGTTTGATGTTTGGTAATTTTAACTAAAAAACCAAAATAGCTCTTTGAGATAAATAACATGGCAACATCTCTGTTTTCTCTTCAAATAATAAAAAATAACATTATTGTTTGGTAAAATTAGTTTCTTTCTTGTTACCTCTTTTCATGCTACCTCAAAAACAACCAACAAGTAAATAAAAACAACCAACCCCCCTCCCCTCCAACCAAAAAGAAATCCATAAAAAACCCACAAAAATACACAAAAGCAAAATCAACACAAAACTAAAAATAACCTTATGATCTAGACTGGAATATTGAAAATTCTATTAAAAATCCAAAATGTTTGTGGAATGCTATTCTTGGAGCAGGAGGAGGTCTGTTTATATATAATTTTCCACCTGTGTGTGTACTCCTGTTAATTAGTTCCTCATAATTTCAATTAATATATGGAACACAGCAGCTGTAGCTCTCAAGATCCAATTTTAATTAAATACATTAGATGCAGCCATATTATGAAAGCTGCTGTATTGTGGTTACTGCAAATGTATTATCTTAAAGCAATTAATTTGCTAAATGATTACCTAAATTCAACTAAATCTGCCACAAATCTTCTAAGTGGATTACATCTTCTGCACTGCAGAATTTGTCATAAGGGGAAAAAAAAAAGCCCAGTGAAAATAACAATGATAGCAGATTAAAGTTCTAGAAAGTCGAACAGGTAAGTTGTTGTGATCCACAGACTCTTACTTTTGTTTATATAAAAAGAATAACTTTATATGAAGACAGCAGGAATAAGCACAGCTCCCTAAACTTTTGATAGGGCAGCAAAACTCTGCTAGTTCTGGTAAGTCTACCAAAATATATTTGCATGTACTCAATTATTTTGCCCAAAAATCTTAATTCTTCTATGTAAGGGTGGAAAACCATATCTGCTTCAATGGTGACCATATAATAATTACTCAAAGATTCATTTTTTAATAAGGTTAACAAGCTTAATTTGTGTAATAAAAGGTTCTCTGTAAAATGAAATATTCCTTAAATAGCGATATCTCTGTCTCAAGAGCTAAATAAATGAGGTCATTTCTCTCAGAGCTATTCTGTTAGGCTGTCTGTAAGCTCACAAGTATATTTTGTCCATTTATATTTACAACATGGTTTCTATTGCTATAAATACTGTAACGTTTTTTGTGTTTGTTTCTAGATAGCCATTTCCTCCCTATAAATTATTAGCCCATACGAAGCTAATGAATTCTTTGCCTCAGAAAGGGATTCATTATTTATGTAAAGAAAAAGGTTTATCAGCCTAGCTTTGATGGTCCCAAATGAAAATTAATCATTGTATATAACCCATCTGTATATTCAGGGTAATAACTTTTGCTATACTAATATACTCACAAGAATCTACCTTATATTTACAGAAACCTACATTAAATAAATTAAATTATTCTGATTTTACAAACTATCTCCAGGGTTTTTTTCCTTCAGCTATTCAATATGAGAAAGAAATCAACTCAAACTCTTGCTTTTTTCATTTTTCAGGCAGAGTTTCTACAGACCCCATAAGGTATAACTGAAGAAAAATGACGCTCCAGCACACACTTCAGGATGTTTAATACTATTACATATTGATAAGTGTGTTGGGATTTTCTCTTCATTTAGTATTCAGGCCCTTTCAATATACCCCTAACTCCTCTGCTCCACCAGCTTCAGACTTTATGGTTGATACTTAAAATAGCACATCCCATCCAGGAACCTGAACTTTTTGAAACAAGATGCTCTTATTCTCCTTCAGTATCTCTCCTGCATTTTTTAACTTGCCTTCCCTAATTCGTCTTCAGTCAAAAATACCTTGCTGTCATCAAAATGGAACTTCATCTGACAACTCAAGAACCAAAACATGCAATTATGTCTTCACCTAAAAGTCTTAAATTTGCTAGCTGAAAAGAGACAAGAGGGAAGAGCACTACACTCCTTAAAGTCATAGCTGCATGTTTCCAGAGCAACAACAGCAATTATTGGCTGAGGCATAGATACAGATGAGCCTCTGTCCCAGGAGAAGCCACAGAAGCATGAAATGAATGAAAAGTAATTGCACCATATCAGCAAAGCAAAACACTTTTAGTCCTTAGACTAAAAGTAAAAAATACGAGGAGTCTTTTCTTTTGATCGTGGTAAGAATATATATCTTACTGGAAAAAAAAAAAAAAAACAAAACAACAAAATCAAACCAAAAACCTATATTTCCTTAGTAAATCTATTTTGGGATCAAGTATACTTTACATTACTAAAACAACATTTGTATTGCAGAATCTAAATTCCCTATTCTAGTTTAGAAATCTTTTTAAGTTCTCAAAGATGCTGAGCAATTCCAGAGAGAATTTACTTAAATCTCTGATTTTCATACCAACATATACCTGAGCTATTAAATGTTTATGACGCAGGACAAAGAGAGAGCAAATCTATACCTTCAGGATATGGTTTTGCTCTTAAATGCCTAACTTCAACACAACATAGTTATTTCATGGGTTATTGCACACTCTGTGCAACTGGCAGCAGGGGAAGTATTGTGTGGCTAGTTCTGATTGACTCAGCAGGGATGAGGTACCCAGAGAAAGAGACAGGATTTCAACTCACTGTGAAATTTAACAACCAGCTCCCCCAGTTGTAACACTCTGCGGGCAGCTAAAATCCTGCTGGGGGATAAGTGCCTGATCCACAAACCTGCTCCGTGTGTCAACATCGGAAAGAAAAACAATAATGAAAACTGATACTGAAGGGCACTTTTCTTGTGCAGAAAAAAAAAATCTATCCAAAAAATCTATCCTCAACACCAGCCTGGTGCTGATCATGACCTGAGTCCATCTCTGAAGGGCCAGCCTGCCTGCCAGGAAAGGCTGTTCTGATGGCAGGAGGGTTGTTTGTTTCTCCGCCCATGCCAGGCGTTGCTTATTTATGGACTACAGAAACCTACATCTCTAGGGGCAGACAGCCATAGCGTATATGTATGAAGTCAAAGTGCTCCACAAGAGGCCAAGTAAGGAATAAATCACCAAAATGATTAAGAGGGGAAATCTTTTATCTAAAAGATGCTTTGTAGGGAAACTATTCCATCTACAGGAACTACTCCTGAAAATTTTCCAATAAAAGTATTAAAAAATGTTTACAGTAAAAAGTACTGTCTCTAATATTAGCACTTTGTGATTCAAAGCCTAATTATTCAGTATATTATGTCACTCCACAAGAATGGCAGGGAATGTAATGAAGGTACACCTCTGTTACATTCATAGAAATTAAAGTTTTCAAAATTAAAATTTTATAGTCATTTACCAAAGGGACACACACACTTGCACTTTTCATAATGTAATACTAAGTTTGAAATCTGTATGACAGAATTATTCAAATATAAGAAATTCACATTTTAGGTTGTACCCCTTTAGAGCAAGGACATAATTTTTTTTCTTTTGGAATTACATGAATTGTGCAATTTAGAGTAAATTTTTAAAAACATAAATTACTAATAGAATCACTCTCTTCCTCCTTTGAAAATACTGAATTCCCCAAAACGACCATGAGAGAACAAGAATCAGAGCAAACCTTAAGGAAGAGAATCTTTGAAGCCCACTCAAAACAGAGTAGAAAAGGCTTGGTATCTGAATCAATGTTACATTAAATAACTTAATCAAATTAATCGAGTCCTACATTTAAAATTTTCTGTGTTCTAGAAAAATCAATTTGAAACATATACTCAAAAATTTGCTTTCACTTTATTCATGTATTGAATTTATATTGAAGTTTCTACTCTTTCATCTGACTTGAGCAATTCAGTCTTACCATGATACCATATCTTTGCTGAAGTGTAAGGAAAACTCAAAACCAGAAGATGGAAAGAAAAAAATGTGGCCTATTATTCCAGGTAGAACAGAAAATCTATACTTAAAACTTCATGAAAGTCTTACACAGGGAAAATCTGTAAATATTTATTTTAAACTTTAGAACATACCCCATCAACAAACACTGTTCTCAGTTTAGGACTAGCTCACCAGTTACAATAAAATAAAGGTAAAACAGGGTTGGTGTCCTGATTTTGGCTGGGATAGAGATTTTTTTTTTTTTTAATAGCTGATACAGTGCTGTGCTTTGGATTCAGTATGAGAATAATATTGAAAGCACATTGATGTTTTGGTTGTTCCTAAGTTGTGCTTATTCTAAGTCAAGAAGTTTTTCAGTGTCTCCCATTCTGCTAGTGAGGAGCTTCACAAAAAGTTGTGAGGGAGCATTGCTGGGACAGGCCACCCAAACTGGCCAAAGAGATATTCCACATCGTAGAACGTCATGCCCAGTACATAAACTGGAGGAGTTACCCACAAGGAGTATAGCTGGGACAGGTCTGGCATCACTTGGGGTATAGCAGCTGTATTGTGCATCACTTCTTTGCATAGTTGTTGGCATCAGAGGGTTTCTCTCTCTCTGTCCCTATTTTTATTACCATTCTCAACAGCTGCAGCATTATTGCTGCTTTTTTTTAAGTATTTCACTTTATTTCAATTGTTAAATGTTCTTTTCTCAGCCCATGAGTTCAACACACTTTTTTTGAATCCCCTCCCAATCCCTCTAGGGTTGAGGGGGAATTGAGTGAGTGGCTGAGTGAGGTACTGAGTTGCCACATTTAATCCACAACAGTTGGATCAGTCATCTCTGCAGTCTCTGAGGCTGTCCAACAATACACTGGATCTGGATAATTTAATTTTCAGACCCTAGTCTGTTCCCAGCATGGCAACAAGTGCAGTAAGGGTCACATTCTTTGCAATTGTAAGATGGAGCATGCACCATGGCCTTGTGGCTCTTTCCTCACTCTACCAATCTTGCAGAACACAGCAGGATAGTGGCATCTGCCTCAGACTTGATTTAAATTAAAGTTAGAAAGAACACTTAACAGCTTTATTGCATACTCACCACAAAACAGAAGTTCTCAAAAGTTCCTAAGAACCTAATCATACTGGCATGTGTTTGCCAGACAACAAGCACACCATCTGTAATACAACACCAAGCATCTAAGTATGAGATTAAAAAGGCAATTGTCCAGCTGCTCTTCGCTTCCAGGTATTTGCAGATAAAATTTACATGGATGATAAAGAAATTAGGTTTCTTGAGAAGGATCAATTTGCTTATTTACAAGGATTGGAGACTCAAATTATAGGAAATTATTACCCTGGAGTTAATATTCCTTCATAATTGTTTTTATTCTGTAATGTGAACAACATGAATTCACCATAGAATACAGCATTACTGATTTTAACTCAAATAGTTTATCAGGTATTTTGCATTTAAAAAAACCTTAAAATCAACCAAACCAGGCCTGAAATACAGGGGGGAAGAGGTTGTTTTAGAATGCATACCATCATAACACTGAATATCCTATAGGCTCATGCCTGTACTGTGAGTATATATTATGTGAGCAAATTAATTTTTACACTGCTTCAGCCCACTTTTGATATATTACTCTTCGGTATTTTGCATTCTCAGAGGTGTCAAAAGCAGCCATTTTTAACATTTCATAACCTGCTACTGAAATACCAATTGATTTTGGAGTTTCCTACTACGAACATATGGTTTTCATATAGTTCTAATTAACCCCATGTCTCAAAACACAGATTCTGGAGAAAGAATTCAGAACACTAATCTAAGCATGTATCTCTTCATCAACCGATTTACCACCACACAATAATTCAGTTATCCATTATAGACTTCAAATAAAGACAGATTTGGTATTCTCCTCAGACTTATCTTGCACACCATGGGACTACATATTTTTTTAAAAATAATGAGAAGAAGGAAGGGAATTCAGCAGAAAGTGAATATATTAATGGATAGCTACATCCCATTTGGGACTCCTTAGAACAAAGTATGAGACAAAACCACTGAAGCTATAAATTTAACAAGTCTGTCACTGACCCCCTAAGTTACCTGAGAGCTGAGTGATTAAGTACTTTCTGTTCACTAGAAATTTCTTTTTTAACCCAGAATTTGGGGGATTATGTGGTATTTTAAAGCTGTATGGAAACATACAAAAAAAGGTTATGAGGTTATGAGTCATAACTGTTTCTATAATTTAAGATTATGAAATGATAAATTTAATCTGAACTGGTTTTTAGGGGAGATGGGAGGTCTCAAGAGATATGCCAGACATGTTAATGACACACCAGAAGTTCAAAGAATATATACATCTATAATTAAAACATCACCTCAAAATTCATCCATTCAAATCATGTTGATTTATATAAAATTCTGACTGATACTAAAGAAAAAACCCAACAGATCTCCAGTAAATAGGATTTTTTCTTTTGTTTTTGTGCTATATTGGAAACAAGTTATAATCTTGTAGGTTTTTATTTTTGTCATTTTCAGTCCACAGGGATGTTCCCCAGACTAAAAAGAATTCAGGGTAGGCACACATATAAAAGCAGAAAATTTCTGATGAGGGTATCACTGGGGGAAGGGGGTGATTTATAAATAAGTGTCAGAACCTTCATAAGAAAATCAAGCACAAAACATTTACAGTATGACTAGCAGCTGCTATAGAAATAGCTGTCAATCACAAATAAAAACATTCTGGACTTCAAAGAAATCATTATACTACACAACCAAAAGTGGACTTCAAAGAAATCATGACACTACACAATCAAAATGACCAAAGAGAAAAATCCCCACAAATTCAGTGCACTAGAAATAGTTTTTTCTCAGCACAGTCAACTTCTCTCACTGTACAAAAGAATCTTTTGGTTTGGTTATCAGCAGGTTGCCCAAAATTTACCAATTAAGACAATACCTTATTGTGAAGTGACTTTTTAAAAGATGAATTTCTCAGACTGCCCTAGAGTAGGCCAGTAAGGTTTTGCCTTTGACAAATAGGACTCATCCTTTATAAGACCTCACTGCCTCTTTTGCAGACAAAGAATACTTCTGCTGTAGTAAAGTGTGCTAACTTGGCTTGTCTTCCTCCCACAGATGTGACCATCTACAGTGAACTACAGCAGGGCCCTCAAAAAACTCTAATCAGAGTCTGAGAAATGTTCCAGGTATATGTCTTCATTTTCAAACAATTGTTGTGGAATTGTCATGCCAGCACTTAGCTTTGAAATGTTAAGAGATTTTGTATTAACAGTTTTAAAACTATGCTTTCTTATTCAGTGATGAAAATGTCTAGAAGATGGACAATATATTCTAATATTGAAGGGGTGTGGTGTGGTATACATGCATATACATTCCACATTTCAAATGCAGTAACTTGTTTTCAAAACAGCATCAATTAATACAGAATTCCTGAAATCCCAAGATATTTCACTAGGTATCTATGGAAGATTTGTTTCTGAAACATTGTGGGAATTCAGTTATTTATCTACCCAGGCTGACTGTGAAACTGATGAGTAAGAGCCATACTTTTTATGATTCTGTTTAGACATGTTTAAAGGGAATAACAAGCACACCTGAACATAATATTAAGTATATACACCACATGTTGAGACATATACCTAGCTGTTCCTGAAGGAGGGAGGGAAGAGGAGGAAAAACAACATAAGGAACAAAAAGGCAAGATGGCTAAATGTTTGCACTTATACACTTGTGGAGGTAGCTTCTCAGACAACAGGAGGAAAGTGGGTGGACACAAATGTCAGTCAAGGCCCAGGATAATGTATAAAACAGCAGAATCAAAAGAGAGCAAGAGTATTAGGAGGCCTTTGAATTTTAACAAGAAAAGGCAGAGAAACAAAAGGTGAGCATTGCATAAGGCTTGTTAAAACTGGATAGGGCAACAGATCTGTGGGTGAGCCATAAGTAAGAGCATCTGGTGAGCTACATGTGTGCCTACCTAACAGCTGAAAAGCCTGAAAGGACAGCAGAGTCGGCAGGGCAGAGTCACCATGAAGACTGACACAGAGAACAGGCAGCAGCAAGGAGCAAGGCTTTAAATGTTAAGTGCTCTGAAAGATTCTGACTACAGGTGCAGCTGTTTGTGCTTTGAAGAGAGAGGTAGGAAGATTGGGAAGAGGTACAGGACTGGAATATAAAAACAGAAAAATGATCATGTGACCTGAGAAAAACATGATGCTTTTTGGTATGGAACAAATGTAAATTCCTCTGAACCCCATACATAAAGACCCTCCATCAAATTCTGCAAGAATTTGGGGTGAGCTCCATATTGCTTTGGGTTGTTCCACCATGGGAGAATGTAAATAAAGCAAAGGGTCACATAGGGGACCCCTCTATGATTTCCCTTTCCTTCTAGTACATTTAACCTTTCCACCTGTGTATCAACTTTTTCCTCCACCACAAAGCAGTAAAAGCATCTTGAAAAACAGGGTGAAGAAATAGCTTGTGGAAATTTCTTCCTAGCAATATTTGTGACACCAAAAAAATAAAAAAATACTTGTCCACCTAGCATTACTGTTTGGTATTTTCCATAATAATCAGCACTTCCACATGACTAGTCTGTTCCAGTACTCTGCCCAAGTACTCTGGTCTTTATTACAGAAAAATTTGTGTCCAGACACAGAAGAATAGAAGCTTGATTTTGTGGAGTACGTAAAACTCAGTTTCCAAAAGCTTTGCGAGACTTCATTCTCACTGATTTGCACCATTGAAAGCACTTGAACTTCATCTTCTTGTTCTGATCTGAATGAGTTTACATCAACTGGTTTTGATTTTTACATTGTAATTTATAACACAGGGGATTATACAGTGTGCACATAAACATGTGTACACATACCACATACTCACACAAACTGAGCTATGTGTAAACTAGCTGAATTTAAAACAATTCATAAGCAAAACCTCTTTTTCCTTTAATGTGAAGCACCCAGGCTTAATAAATTCCTTAAGTCAAGGAGGTCCATTCATGGTCTTACTTGAATGGAGACTGAAGTACAGACAAACCCTCAAGTTTCTCTTTTCCTGTAGAGGTGCCCTTAGTTTCAGCCACTGAAACTAAGACATACCCACTTACAGATAAGCTTAATAAAAAAATTAAAAAGAAGAATCTAGAAAGAGAACTGGCAAGAATAGTTACTATGTGGCTATTCTACACTAAAAGAAGGCATGCATTTAACAAGTAAACAACTATGCCCACAGGGAAAAGATTCTATTTTGTTCAAGCAATTCACTTAAACATAAATCTTCAAAGCTCTCATTTAGTTCAAGCAAATTATGTTTAGAAGTCAAATTCTAGTACAAAGAGCTATCAAAGTATCAATGCATTCTTATGTAAACAATGAGTGCTCCATGCCACTGTAACATAGCCAAGTATCAGGAGTTTCCTCCCTTTTGACAAGCCATAAAACAATGTAAACACTATTAGCATGATACAATATAATGTGCGTTTTATAATACAAGAGCATACCAAAAATCGTTCTAGAGCTAGAAACTGAACATGAGCGCACACACACACCCCCTTACCAGCTTGCTTTGCATAAGAGCTTCTCCAGCTGCTTGCTTTAACAAAATTCCATTGCAACATTATATTAGATGACTGGATTTCAATTTCTTCTTCTGATAAATTCAAACACATATTCTAAAGTGCTGTTAAGATCTGAGACCTTGTTCTTTTTCTCCATACAGGACACCATTTCAGACAGCCTGACCTTCATCAAATTACTTAAGTGCTACAGCTTATGGGATGATAAAACCAGTGTTTTACTTGGGTTTGAAGACACTTGTCTCACAGTGACAGACTGCTCAAAGCAAGTCTACCTTTAAAGCTGCATCAGGTAGCCTGAAAATTTACACTATCATATTTCTTCTACTTAGATATCTACAAAATTAATGAGGGATAATTAAACCCCAGGTTTTTAAGTCCTTAAATCTCGCCTGGGACAAAAGATGGGGAAGGTATGTAAGCATGAGAGCTGCAAAAGAACAGCCTGCACCTGTTTAGAACCTCGAGAGGCACTCCTAGCTGAAGCAGAGATGTCGTGGGTGAGACAGGGGTGCTTCTTGCCAAGCAGTGCTACCTGCAGGCAGTGTGAGGCCATGGCTCCTGTCAGAGCTGAGTGACTACCAGGAGACAACACTGCCACAACTAACCACACCACAACTTTCATGCTTGCTTTTCAGCATGCTACATTTTCTTTGAGAAGCCACACTTCCCCCTTTTCCTGCACAGGCCTCTAGTTCCCCTGACTTCCCACAATGGTTTCCTGCTCATGCTGGCTCTTCACAACACATGCTGAGAAACAGACATGAAGGTCCAGGGCAGGACATCCTGCAGGAGCCTTTCCACTGTATCAGCCACACTAAGAAAACTGACAAGCAACTCAATACACCCAGTCACTAAACCTTAAACAGTGAAAACTTCATTCTAAGAACTTGCTTTTAGCATCACTAAGAATGTGCCACCTCACAGGTCTCAATCAAATTTATTTTATCAAAACCAGTCTTAATCAAATTTCTTCCAGTAAGTTCTATGCTTTTAAATATCTGATAAGAAGCGTAATACAGTGATTAAAATATTCCCAACATTCCTTTTGAGTTCTTGTTTTCAACCAAATTCTTAAGCAGATAAAAATGCTATATAGGAGAACAGTATTTTCCGGGCACAAAATGTAAAGCTATATATTTTTTCTTCACAGCCTATGCCCAATGGCTTTGTTGTCTTAACTTATATCCTGAATTGACTATTTTTGGTCATTTTCCTTTTTAATATGCTCGGTTTCTCTAAAATTTGATCACTGTGCCGACTGTGGTAAGTACCCAGCTTGTTCTGCATTGTATAAAGTATGAGTAAACTACTCAGTCAAGATTTTTTCAGAGAATAATAATTTTAAGCTTAGTATTTAAAAACAGTACTTATGTGTTTAAAAATGCCTAATGATTTACTTGCAGATAGGTCAGAGAATCAGAGAGTGCTGTGCTATTTCATCTGAGAAATTTTCAGGAAAAAGACCCAGCAGTGCAGAACACTATTAAATGTTGGAAAAGGACTATGACTTTGAAGTATAAATTTTATTGAAATGCAGAGTGCTTTTCACATAAACCTAATATAATTCCATAATTACGGGAGTGATAAAATGAACTGAATTGCCACCCTATTAGGAGAGACTAAGGAGGGTAGAACTGTTCTGTATATAAGGGAGAAAGTTGAGGAGAGCACATCTGGGACTTACAAAATCGTAACAGCGGCAGATGCAAAAAATTTCCTTGATGACACTGGAGAGAGAGCCTATGCTTGTTGTTTCTCTCTAACCAGCCTTTCTACTGCACTGGACAGAAAGGGACCTGCTGAAGAGCAGCTCTGTAAGGGAGGACCTGGGGGTCCTGGCAGACAACAAGCTGTCCATGAGCCAGAAGTATATGACCTTGTGCCAGGGAGGTCATATCAAAAGTGCTGTGTCCAGTTCTGGGCACCTCAGGACAAGAGAGACATGGAGCTCCTGGAAAGATCTAGCAGAGGGCAACAAAGATGCTTAAGGGACTGGAGCATCTCACAAGGAAAAGCTTAACGGTTGAACTTGATGATCTTAGAAACTTTTTCCAACCTAAAGGACTCTATAGTTCTATGGAAGGCTGAGAGCTGGGTCTGTTTAGCCTGGAGAAGAGATGATTGAGAAGGGATCTTATCAATGTCCACAAGTACCTGAGGGGAAGATGTCAGGATGGAGCCAGGCTCTTCTCAGTCGGTACCAAGCAACACAACAAAAGACAGGCAGAAACGCATGCACAGGAAGTTGAGGAACAAGAACATGAAGAATTTCTTTACTGTGCAGGTGACCACTGTAGTGGTTTTATGGTCAATTTATGCACTGTTCCCTGATTTCTTTTCTGTGAGATAAACCATTAGGAGACAGCAAAGCAGGCACACAACTTATATGCTATGATAAAATTTATTAACAGATCTAAGAGAAAAGGAAAGGAAAAAAAACAATCAGAACACACAGCCAGAACTTCTCTTCTTCTCCCTCCCCCTCCTTCTCCTCTCCCTCAATCCATGTGCAGTTCTCA
>VXAC01001327.1:173171-315494 GCA_013399225.1 Rhipidura dahli
AAAAAGAAAAAAATCAGTTCTGTGTTTCTCAACAGCGGTGTCACCTCTTTTAACAAGTTTTGCAAAATAAGAGAGACACATCGGCTGCTCACCACCACTAAGTGGAGCTGGATACCAATGACAGATTACAGGAGGAGCCACAGAGAAGTCTGAAGTAAACTGGAAGGTCCAGAGTCATCCAGCTCAGATTAAGTAAGGAGGGACATATGTGATCTGCGCCACACCTGTCTGATGCAGCAAACAACCTGCCAGTTTCACATACTGGAAACTCACTGCTGAGAACAGCACCATCTCCACAAATTCACTGTCCTGCAAGCATGTGCTGTACAGAAAAGGGAAAAAACATATCCTCTACATGGTTACCTCAGTCTACACTACAGGTAGTAGTCACTTCCTCTACAGGTCAACATTTTATTTCAGAAAGCTCCCACAACAGTTTCTAATAAAGCCAATTCAAGGCACGCTAGTCTAATCTGCAGCCTGAATGCATTCTTTGTTCACATTGATTCCTCAGTTTTGTTTGTTTCTGATTATGATGCAAGACTGTTTTAAGAATTCATTAAATAAAATGCACTAGTTCATTGAAAGCAAAGTATCTGAGAAGTAACAGGAGTCAAAAGGATAATTATCTTCAGTATTCAAAAAAAGTATAGACACTTTCTATGTAATAAGTGACTGAAATGCTGAAGAGATAAGTCAGGAAAACAAGTAACTTTTTAGATGTAGAGGTAGTAGATTTTAAGTAGGTGGTTATAATTGCACTAAAAACTATGGTATCATCTGAGAAGTAAACAAATAATAAAAACTGAGATGTTACATAGAGATTGATAAAAACTTGGATATGCAAAAGACACAGTATCTGTAAGACAGTAATTTATACATACATTTAGCCAGCATTCCTAACTTTTCCTTTTTAATAGTCTTACTTAATCAGGACTTTGAACATACTTCTGTAACCCACTACATCTTCACAACACTTCAATCAGAGGACAAAAGGATCTAAAAACCCGTATAAAAGGTTAAACTTTGATATGATATTCATGCATTGGTAAACCAGTGTGGACTCTCAAAATTGTCCTGACTGACCAGTTGTCCAGTGACACCCCCCTCTGCTGCATCAGAGGTGTGCTAGATGGGTGGAAACTGGAAAAATGATTCTGACAGTAGCAGATGCCTCTTGGAGAGTCTCAAAATTTCGATAAACTGTGCATTAAGAGGCCAGGGATGCTTGCACTGTTCTATTAGCAAGACTAACTTTGGAAATACTTAGAGAATGAGCAATTCAAGAGGCAGAAGAATTAAGTTTCTCTTTTATTTCTTGCAGCAGAATGTTATGACTCACCAATTAGTGTTGACAATTGCTCCTGAAAAGCTAAGAACATATTCTGCTTCTACTTTTATGGAGGGGAAACAAGAACATCAGCGAGGCAGTGACATTTAAATAGTAGGTTAAATACCCATCAATGCCTGAGGGAGCATGTCCTAGCACATTTCCTATGCTAGACAGTACAGGAAAGTTCAACAAAGTGATCTCTCAATCTGATCTCACAATTAATTTTCATTAAGAATATGCACATCTCCTGAATATAGTCATTAAAGTTACCACTGATTTTTAACAAAGGTGTTTGATAAGCACCACAAAAACTCAACACGTTTCTGGATTGCAACTTTTCTATTCATATTTTAGGGGTAAAAGATCAAACTCAAAACTGTTATCCTTCCCCTATTGGAAGAAGCTGCTTGTATTTACCTGAATTGCTGAACGGGATTCAATCCCATTCTGGTGGTTAGATGGTCCATTCTCAACTATATCACATTTTATTAAAAACTTCACTAAAAACAGGTGCTTCCCTTTCACTGCGTTAATCACTTAGACATGCAGAGATGTTGGCATTAAAATTCTTTTTTTCCAGTGTATCAGCTTTTTTGTCCCACATTTTTTCTATTGAGTTTTTTTATAATTCTTCCAAGTATTATTACAGTTATTGTGGGCTATTGAAGCATAATTGAGTAAAATCTAATAAAAGAACTCTTTCTGTCAGTTTCATTGAGATGTGGCAACTTCTAATAAACAGGAATGAAAATTACTATCGACCTTCAAGATGCTTAATAGGTATTTTTGCTCTCACTGTTTTCCACTTGTGAATATTTGCTGCATCAATATTTTCAATTGAAATTATATACCCCACAAGAACGAACACTTGCTATGGCATTCAAATATTCTATTCCTGCTAAAAAGGAAAGCACATTGAAATAAAAAGATAAAACTGAAATTATACTTTGTATTCTTTGAGAAATATTTAATTTTTGAACAGTCCATAGTGTGGTCTTTAAAATATAAAACTTCTTCTCTGTATAGAAAGCTCACTTGATCTTAGCTCTTCTGATCTTGGGCCAACATCTGCAGGAGTAGACAACACACTTCACAAATCTTGGCCCAACCCAAGACAGCATCTGCATGTCCTCTTGGTCTTGAATCCTGTCAGCCATACCTGCATGCTTCTTTGATGGCAGAATGTGAACTGTATCCTCTCACAGAGCAGGGATTTTCCCTCCTACAAGGAAATTCCTGACCTCTTTTAGTTTCCTTAGGTGCTGGAAATTATTTTAAAAACCACACCCTCAGCACTGTCTATTTTCCCCATGCCTAAATACCTTCTCCAAAGTAGGGACTAATCTAGTTTTTGTATTAAAATACTTATTCCTAAATGCCCAAAATTTGAAAGTGAACTCAGGAAAGCTAAAACCAGAATGAATCCAAATCAGCTTTCTTGACTGAGCAGTGATCTCTGTTAGACAGATATAATAAGGCCATGGGCCACTCCAGTGGTTTTAATGGATGTATTCAAGATTTTCAACCAGAACTATATGATGAGAAACTGTCTTGGCCTGTAGAAATATTCATTTAAAAATAAAACATGTATCCTGCAACACTTCTTTGAGGGCAGCATTGCAAACTTAGTGATGTCAGAATTACATCCTGACCATATCCCTTCAATATTTAAGTGCCTCGTGTCCCCACATGCTTTGAAACAAAACAGAAAATGAATTTAGTTAAACTGCAGGTGCTTGGCACCAAATTTCTCTCTTATGTGCAGGCACTGCCAAGCACATATTTATTTTTAAAACCCCAGAATACCAAATATTGAACAAATACTAGAGGGCTAATTTGTTCTTCCCCACAGAACATATGCTCAGAGGGAAATCCAAGAAATGGTAGGAAAAAAAGAATTTTAAAAGAAACATTTTTTAAAAATAAATAAAAGTTGCATCGATCTGTCTGTGTATCTATAAAGATCCAGATGGAGAACTACAGACACAGCTAACTACAGTTAAGTCTGAAGGCCCAAGGACTATTCTGCTAAACTAGGAACAATGTTTGAGATATTGTGCTCATAGACAGAGGCAGCGAAACATTTGTAGGAGGAACAGCTTGTCAAATCCTCATTCATGATGTGAAGAGGCAAGAATGATGAAAAGTAAGCAGAAAATTTTGTGCATAAACTTGAAGGTGGTTCATTGAAGCATAAAGAAGTAGTGATAAAAATTGTCAACCTCCCCCTATTTGGGCAGTTGAACTACATTTGAATGAAATAGCAGGAATGATGTGAAATCTGAGGGATTCAGAAGGTGCCAGGACAACGAAATCCAGAATAGGAAGTGCTGAAAGCAACAAATGTGCCAAAATTTTGGCCATATTTCTGAGGAGAAGACTGGGATTAGCATGTGCAATATGGTACACCTTTTGTATTACAGTCCTGAGAAGGAACAAGATGACATCATTCATAAAGCTTCCCCAGTTTGTCGAATTCTCAAAATAAAGAATTAGCCTGTTCTTTTAACCTAAGCCTACAGCACTGGGGCAAATAAATAGAACGAACAGTTTTCACTGATGAGCAGTAGGAACAATTTCCCAGTTACAAGTATCCTTAAATAAAATGCGAAATACTCCTGAAAAGTAAACATTGTAATTACTATGTTTAAAGTTAAGTTGAACATATATTTTCAGAAGATGCAAATTATCAAAACCTAGCAAAAGCATTTTAAATATGCAGGAAAGTATGTGTTTTTAATAAACATGTAGAATATATGCATATTTTAATATAATTGCCCTGTCTAACACAAGCAATTTTTACCAGACAAATACTACAATATATTCTAACTATAAAATTAACAATGTGTTTTATTGGAAAATTAGAGCAAATTCCTGGTGTGGCTGTACAGAGGTGACACTCTTCTATGAATATATACTTATTAAGTGGAATGAAGCAACTTGATTTGTCATCTGACCTGAAAGCAGCATTTGTAGCAGCTGTCAAAGCAGTCATTAAGCAGAGCAATTTTTCATATTTCCACATACACTGTTTCCAGTAGCTTTCATTTACACAATATTTATTTAATAGTATGTGATTATATTTCTGATTATACTATAACCTCACACAAATTAATTAACAAAGTCATCACTACATGAGCACACACCAGCATTACAGTCAATGAGCACTTCGGAGTTCCATTCCTCCCTCAAAATACAAAGGAAAGAATTTGTCTTTTCACCTCTTGCCCAAATTTCCACCAAAGGAAAAAAAAAAAAATCACCTTTTGAGAAAGCAACAGGTGAATAAGAACCTGCTTTTAATTAAATAAGCATTTAGCTTTCATTTGGCCCCTTACCCAAGGGCCCCTTACAAAATGAGCCCACAGGACAGGAGTACACAGGGCTGAGCAGTGTTACTGGGACTTTCCTGCTTTTACCAATAAGGAACATGGATGGGGGCGTGGAGCTCTATGCAACCATTAACATCTGCACAGATTAAGGACAGGGTATACACACAATGCTCTAGGGGGAGAGTACATCACTGTGCTTAGAAAGGTGATTAGCAACAACTCTCTTCTCATTACCAGTCAGATACTTGCATATTAGAAAAATAAAAGAGCAATTGTGGGCTCCCTGCTGTGACTTACATAAGATATCCTGTGCCCTATTTCAGTAGCTTTCCAGTAACCAGTGAAGCACAGCAGTATCCTGTCACAGCAACACTGAAGGGAAGACAGCAAGCAGGCAAATAATTTTCTTTGCTACATACTCATTTGAAATAGAAATTAAACTCCAGAGCGACCATGCATTTAGGAAACTATGTTCTTTAGAAAAAAAAAATACATCTATTATTTTACTTCAGAATTAACTACTGGGTGTATCTTTTGGCAGCATTTGCACATAACCCAAAGCAAATATTTTCTGGCAGTTCTGAAGCTGCATTGGCTTCCATCACCTTGTACCTCCTCTAAAAGCCAAACAGAGCAGCTTCCCCATCAAGATGCTCCTGCCTGTCTCTCAAAAACACAGTGAAAAGTGAAGATAGAATCAATATATTCTGTGAAAGCGGTAACTTTTTTTTAAAAAAAAAACAAGGTTCAATTGAAGTGAAGCCTGAAATAAGATTAGAAAATGACTAATCTTCCACTCTGACTCTAAAAATACCCCAGACACAGAGCCACATCCTTCACAGTCTTCCTCTGTTTTTTTGTGTTGTTTTGTTTTATAAGCCCTTTTATTGCCAATAGCAGGCCTGAATTACAGAACTTACAAGACCACAGGGTGAACGGAGGGTTCAGTGTCAATGAAATGAAGGAGTGGAAGAAAGAGGAATAAACTGCAGCGTTGAAACACAGACAGGACCTGATTTTCCTAACATCAAATGCATCATCCTTTCACTTGAACAAACAAGTAAATGTGCACCTAAGCAGAGGTGCATCAGGAAAGATAAAACCTGCCAGTGATCTTGGAGAGTAAAATCATTATTTTGGTCCTACGCAGCTTGACATTCATCCACGTGTACAGACTCACAGCTCCAGGTTGAGGCTGCTCCTGGGAAAGCTACCCTAGAACACTGATCTGACACCCAAGTACTGATACAGCAAACCTTCAAAAAAAAGCCCAAAAAACAAGCACAAAACCAAACCAAAAACCAAACCAATAAAAACAAAAATAAAAAAGCCCGAGTCATTTAGTGCTAGATAACTTACACAAGATCATTTTCTGTGAGTTACAGATGAATGCTTCTATCTTGATTCAGGGCTTAGTGAAATCAGGGCCTACTGAAAACTTGGAAAACCAGCGTTGGAAAAGCACCCGATATGCCCCAGGTAGAGGAAGTGCTACCACGCTGCTCAATGTCTTCTCAACATACTTTAGCTAATACAATTTTTGTTTGAAACATCCTGAACTGCCTTTTAAAAAACCCCACATTTTTCAGTCTAGAATCCTAGATGGTCTGAATCATTGCTGACACCTCCAGAAGATGGCACCAGACACCTTTACTATACTTCAGGAGACTATGTTTTCACTTACTACTGTCTTCCCTTCATTAATGCACAAAAAACCTCTTCACTGATACATTTGCTTTTGAAAAAACTAAGTAGGCTGCAAATGATTTTTCCAACTTAGATCTGCTTTGTAATGTTTTACGGGTTTTGCAGCATTAGATTTATCACTAAAATGCATAACATCTCAACTGACAATGTAAATTTTTCATTTGCACTAATGTCATTATAAAAACAGAATAAACCAGATATCTCCTGAAAGAGATACAGAGCATAAAAGGTAATTATCTTAAACATCATAATACAAGTGTAACACTGTTAGAAAAGCATTTGCTTTGCCTTTATGAAAAATATACTATATAAAATATCAATGGGTTAAAAAGATATTGTTTTCCCCACAGATTGCAGTAAATTGCTTATAATTCTGAGTATTGCTTCTAAACCAGAGATGGAATGTCATTACTAAAGTAATGACAATAATATTCCTTTGTAGGACTATTACTGAAATATCTTGATCTTTCTGCTAGATAGAAAGGGCACTGCAATGATTATTTTGGGGTCACATTTGCAATTCTGACTTATCTCAAGTCAGAATCATACATGACCATGGAGTCCATGCACACCTTGGAACATCCCACTGAAGAAACTTTTTCAAAAGTAACTTCACATAAGTAGGAAAATTTTTTAAAATGCGCATAAGTAATTTTAAAACTTGGGAAACATTCCTTCATTCGCTAATTGCTATCTGAGTTCAATACAGCCACAATTTTATTCTTCCCTAATTTGTCCTCTCTGCTTATAGCACAGAGCTACAGGGCAACAAGCCCTTGTACAAGCCCTTACAATATCAAATTTTTGCCCTGCTTGCACTGCTGTATTCCACCTTCTCCTTTTTTTTAATATTTACCGCTGGAAGCCTTCAACATTTTTAGCCAGCATATAAAAGATCTGTCAACAAAGCCAAACAACAGTACTTAAATACATCCTACATGAGATTGCCAATACCTGCTGATACACAAAAAGCTTCAGGAAATACTTGCAGTTCAGTATATTTTGTTTGGGTTCATTAAGATGTTTTATCCTTTCAGTCCTCACTGATGTACAGATTAACATGGCACATACTATTTTCTCACCATTTTTCTACATCTCAAATTGATTTTTTGGGTAATTTCTTTTGTTTTGTGCATTAGCCACCTGCACAAAACTCTCATGGTAGCCATTAAAAGCCCCTACTGACTGATTAGGTTTCATTTTTTCCACGTTTCTCCTGCAGACCTGCCAGTCAGCAGGTTCAAGTACTTTATCTGAAAAAAGCCTGTGAAGTTACGTTTTCCGTTTGTGCAAAGGCCCTTGAAGAAGCTAAAAGAGGTGCTTTATCTATAACTGACCATAAATATCATGCCCAGGGCAAATGTAAATAGGCTCCAGACTTCTCAGGAGCTGCACAGGGTAGCTCCCTACAGAGTCAAGGTGTTTCCTCAAAGATGCCCAAAGGAAGGAGCACAGAGAGAGAGGTGGAGGTTGCAGTGCTCCCCTGGGGGTCCGAGTGGTGGGCCATGGTGTAATCCAGCTGCAGTCTGCACCGGCCTTGAGCTGGATTGGGAGTGGCACTTCAGCAGCAACATCTGCTGCAGGCTGGCTGCAGTGGCCAGTGGAGACAGAGTGCTCTGCTTTGCTGGAAAGCTAACAGCAGTTCTGCAAGACTGGTCATACCTAAAATCTTACTTCATGGTACACTGAATGTGCAGTGTGCCTTTGTGCAAGCAAAATGCCATGCAGTGCACACAGGCAAACACTGAGTATAAAAGTAGCCAGATGCTCTCAGGCAATTTCATTTAGCTTTCAAATAATCCTGCAATCAAAGGGCAATACAAGAAGGTAATTTAAATAGCAGGATTTACTTAAAACTGCCTAGCCTAATTTCACGTACACTTGTGCAAATTGATGCTATTCAATGCAGTAAAATATTTTCTTTTCTTCACCAGGAGTAAGAATTCCTGAGTATTAGAATCTCACTTTTATTTTCAAAGAAGGATAACTCATAATGCCATATGTCTCATCTTGAAAAGAAAGGAAGGAGGGAACCTAAAGACTTCCCTGGAGCATATCCCAAGATTTTGCAATGACTCTTTCACTGCAGTTTAGTTGAATTGGTTTAGAATTGCTTATTTGAAATTAAGAGGAGCAGACTTTGACTTCTAAGAAGAAAAGTAAGGGCTGCTAAGGAAAGTTTGTATTAAAAACCTCTCAAACTGAATTACAACATACTCTTCAGTGTAAATTACTGCTAGACATGTCTTCTTCATTTTCCCTTGCATAAGCAATATAAAAAATCCTTGAATATCCTTCATCAAAACCCACATATTTGATTATATTTGAGGACATACCACAGAAAAGGGTTGTTCCACTGTTTACTCAAAAAAAATTAAAATCACATTTCAAACCACATTCACATCAAATGTTTTCATACCATATAATTAAGAATAATGGCCTGTTTCAAGGAAAATAAGAAAAAGCTATTTCATATAACCTGATGGAGTTTACCAAGCAATTAAATTTTGAACAGAAGCATTGCACTGGCATGCAACTGACCAGAGAGAACAAACCCTGTAACCTATAGGCTCTGGGAGCCCAGAAATCAGGCAGGTCTGATAAGAGGGAAATCTGATCAGATGATCAGGCTCCTGGAACCTCTGAAAACCATTAACAATTTCAGATGTTGACTGACTGTTTCAATTGCATATTCAAAGACTTCTGAGCTGACAGCAGAAGTAGGATTTGTCCTTCTCAGCATGGAATGTGATTGTACCCAACAGACGGAGCTGAAGACATTGACAAAATTAATTCACAGAATCACATTACCAACTTCATAAATTGAAACATTTTGAGAAAGGAGATGAAGTAATTTTCATTCAGCAATTTAGAGCAAGACAACCAGTGTTTTCTGCACAGACCTATTTGTCATTAGGCCTGCAGATGACACAAGCATGGGATGAGTGGCTGACAGGCCAAAGGGGTGTGCTGCAAGCAAGAGGGACCTCCACAAGCTGGAGAAGCAGGCTGACAGTAGCCTTAATTAGCTCAACAAAGGCAAGAACCAAGTCCTGCCCCACGGGAGGAAAAACTTCATGCTCCTGCACAGGCTAACTTACTGGAGTGCACCTTGTCAGAAAATGCTGTGGGGGTTCTGGTGGACAGCAAAGCAAAGACCAAGGTCCTCCTGAGTGCATCAGGAAGATCACTGCCAGCAAGTGAAGGGACATGGTCCTTCACCTCCACTCACCACTGGTAAGGCTGCACTTGGAGTGCCATGTTCAGCTCTGGACTCCCCACTACAAGAGAGACCCAGAACCACCAGAGATTGTCCAGCAAAGAGAAAAGATGACAAAAGGCTTGGAGCAGCTGTTCATAGGAAGAGGGGCTGAGAGGGCTGGACTGCAGAAGAGAAAGCTCAGAGTGATTTTATACACATACATAAATACCTGATGAGGAGAGAAAAGAACGCAGGTCTAGGCTCTTCTCAGTGGTTCACAGTGACAGGACAAGAGGCAATGGGCACACGTTGAGATCCAGGAAATTAAAAGGAGGAGAAGCCTTTTCAGTGGTGATGATGGTTATGGACTGGCATAACTTGTCCAAAGAAGTCCTGGGTGTGTCTGTCCTTGGAGATACTCAGAATCAAGTGGACATGGCTCTAAGCAACCTGCTGCAGCTGACCCTGTTCTGACCTGAGGGCTGCACAGATCAACTTGCCCAACACCACTGTGGGATCTCTCACTATGACTTTGGTGCCATTTCATGATTATTTATTGATGAATAGGAACAAAAATTGTTTCTAGATAAATATTTTGAGGATCTTTTGCAAAGTCTTAATTAGGAAGCATTTCAGAAGAAGAAGTTCAGTATTGTGAAAAGTTAGGCCACAGTAAAGTTGACTGGGACCTCAACAGCTGCCCAATTTATCCAAGGTATTTATCTAGACCCCACAAGATCAAAAACTATCTCTCTAAAATGACGAAGTTTTTCATACCACGTTTAGGAAACATGTTCAAAATACAATTTATGTTACATTGAAGCTAAAAAAAAAGGTTATTGAACAAAGATCATCTTTTTATTTCAAGCAAGAAAACAGCTCTAGTCTGTTTGTTAGCCTAAAACACCTGTTCTCTGCCTTTATTGTGAGTCCCATGATTTGAGTTATGACACAGCAGAAAGGATTAGGAGCAGAATCTCACTATGCTCTAAGTAGAACAAGTTCATGATATAAAAAGCACAAAAAGACCTGTTATCTCCCTTAATACCTTCAGAGATCCTCGGGTCATCAGCAGAGGAAGCCCATGCCTGAGCACACATCACTGCAGCACAGCTCAAAGTAACCCTTCCACGAGTCCTTCATGGGGGAAACAGCACATAAATTTACGACGTGGAATTTGGTTTCTGGTGTGCCAGCTTGCAGAATAAAATGCAGAAACTTTTTCAGGGGCCCAATCTGTTCAGATATGGTATGAATGACAGACAGGACTGTCTAAACACATCTGTGATTGTGAGAGATTGTGCTGAAAATCATGCCGTCACATCCCTCTTGCCATGTGCTGAGTGGAGGTCTGATCATCCCAAGGACTCTGGCAGATCCCATTCCAGATGAGGCAATCATAAGGAAGAATGGAGAATATGCAAATAACTAAGCCTCTTCCCCTTTGTTTTGATATGGTTCAGTAAGCTGTATAATATATGGGGACTACTGATTTATTGCTGATTTTTTCTTAAGTAGATATATGTTTGCATTATTGATATCCCTTCACAGAGATGAAGATTAAGCCCTGGAAAAAAATAAACCCCAAAATTAGATGAGGCACCTGCTCAGTGCTTAGATTTTAGTCTTTTCCTGGAAGGATGCCAGCATTATAAATCTTCTTCTGAATTTTTGGTCTCTCTGTTACATAAATAATGCATATTCTCATAATCTAGAAAGCAAAAATTGGTATTTAATAATTTGGAGTAAGACAAAAAAACCCCAAAACCAAACCACAATGCCCCGAATATTCTTGAAAATAAATGCAATATTACTGTAACATTGTTTTAACTACAGCACTTCACTGCTTGGAGAAACTGCCCATGGCAGGTGACCTGTTCTCTCTTCTTTCTATACTATAGCTTTAGTGCTCAGCTATTGTTTTTTTCATTGTTTTGGTTTGGTTTTCCTTTTTTATAAACACACATGTGCAACTAGTTTGGAATTTATTTTTAAAGGATTGTGTAGTTGGCATAACTTGATCCTTTAAAAACAAACCAACTAGATTTGTGTTCCATTTTTTCTGGTATTGGAACATCAACTTCATTTAGTGACAGGACCAAAAGAATGTTTTCCCAAGTTTTGCTCTCCATTCATAGAATCACAGAATGGTTTGAGTTAATAGGGACCTTTGAAAGATCATCTCTTTCCAACCCCCCTGCCGTGGGCTGGGACACCTCATACTAGACCAGGTTGCTGATGGCCCCACCCAGCCTGGCCTCAAACCTTCCTCATCTAGAGGAGTGTTTTGTCTTTTCACAATCTGATTTCTTTAAAACTTGCATCTTGGCAGCTGAGCTTCCTTAAGTTGACTCTAAAATCAGATAAATATTTCTTGCAATGCCAAGATAATTCAGATGGTTAAATTAAAATACATAATGCACTGATGAGCACTTTCCTTGCAACTAGCCCTTAGCAGGCACCCTCAGCTGTGGAGAAGTGTGCTATCAGATTAATATTCATAAGCAGATTAGCAATGGTGCTTCTAAACACTCTTGCACAAAACACTATGTAACATATTTACTTTACAGCACAAATATTAAAGCTGAGTAAGTAACAACACTTGGTAATATAGGAATTTTTCATTGACTATATTTTATGACTGCAAGTAGATACAGAGAGGAAAGTCAGGAAAATTAGAAATGCCCTAATATTTAAAATCTTTATTCCAAATTATTGAGTAGCTTGATGCATATAACGAAACACAGAACATATGCACCAAAAC
The DNA here is from genome assembly GCA_013399225.1 of Rhipidura dahli. Taxonomy (NCBI): domain Eukaryota; kingdom Metazoa; phylum Chordata; class Aves; order Passeriformes; family Rhipiduridae; genus Rhipidura; species Rhipidura dahli. Next base: position 185,510 of record VXAC01001327.1, read on the forward strand.
TAAAATAGCAATAGAAATCCTAAAAGCTCCTGTACAGCTTTTGAAACAAGAATCTCAGACTTTTCTCAGCTCAATTAATTACACTTTCATGCACTAATTTATACTGTTTCTGCCCTTTGCCCATTCCATTCATTCAATTAATGCAATTCTATTTGACTTTTCTTTAAACGAGAATTCCCTTCAGAGCACAAGGCTACAAAAAAGATGTAAGAGGAGAAATGTTGTAAGAGACATAGTTTTGGTTTGATATTTTCACAGGACGTTCAGTGTTGGAGGGGATCACTGGGAGGACCATGTAGGCAAATCTCCACAATCAAGCATGTTCCCCTGGGATTTCTGAGAGGATTCTGCTCACCAGTACTGCACAAATCATACAGTGATACCCATGCAGTGATGAAGACACCCAGAGAGATAACCTCTGACAACAGCCAGCTTTTCTGTTACAGCCTGCTTAGTTTAAAAACCCTTGTGTAGAAGTGTTTCTACACAGCACTCAAAATTATTGCTGTTCCGTGGTTAACCCGAACCCTGATGAGGAAATCTATGGCAGCAAGTTGAATAAGAAGCAAACATTTGCTAGGAACAGGGGAAATAATGCAATCTTACGAACTCTAGTTTGTATCTAGGAACATAATTGATATGACTGAGGTGACCATAGGGGAGCAAAGATGTACACTGTATTTCATTTAGAATACAATAGGGACTAGAACCGGAACACAGTTTAACCTCATCAAGCTCTAGAGGCAACTTCCTGAAATGGTAAGTTCTGCCAGCAGCCACAAGGGCCCCAGAGGTTACTTTCTCCCCTCTGGCTATATAAATTAGGTAGTTTCTATGAGGGCAAAACCTGTAAATTATCCTGATTGCCATCCGTATTTGAAGCATAAAAAGCCTGAGTTCTTCATGTTGTTTGAGATTGACATATCAAGGCTTTGCCCACATACTAATACTTGATGTTATATTTGATGTTACCATGTGTTGTCATAATGGTCCTCTAAGACTCTTCTCTTTATCTTGTGCATATAAACCCCCTTTGCCACTTGAACTGTTCAAATCTTCCAACTTCAGCTCTTTCATCTGCTCCCTTTACCAAATTCCCCTGTCTCCCTGACTAGAATTAATCTTCTCTCTTCCCAGGAACCCTCACATACACAAAAAGGAGAATGGAAAGCAAGGTCTGCCCAGAAGAGAGGATGGGAGCCATCCTCTGCTAGCAGAATTTTTGTCAAATGCATTCAGTACTTAGAACCTTTGTTTCAGTAGGAAGATTCAACTAAGTTGTCAAACTTGAATCACAAATGACAGTGCCTGCATTTACAAATAGTCTAGAATTTTATGTAACGGCAATGTCAAGCCAAATACATGTCAGGTTTCAAGACTATTTTTTAATTATAAGTTATTCCACTGGAAGCAGATACACATATGTGGGAGTTTTTAGACATTTTAAGGCAAATGACAATCAAAAGGCTGCTTGAGGAACATAAATGCCACACCTCATCCTTGCTGTGGTCTCCCTGGTTCTTTAATAAAATTAACCTTCTTATACAGGTAAATGCAGGATTAAACTCCATCAGTAATGCAGTTAGCTGGCAGTCCTGAGACTCCAAACCATCCTCCCCAAAGCTAAAAGAAATGCAAAAAAACCACAACCTGACTTTTTCACAGAGTTGTGCAGAAAAAACAGCTAGCTGTTTCCATTACATTTAAGACTAATAATTTGAAGAAATCTGGCAAAAATTAAGCTTGTTGGATGGACCAAACAGCCTTCTTGGAGGAAAAAGGCCAGATTTCTGAGTAAAGGGGAAGTGTGAAAATAATTTTTACTCTTCTGACTGTAAAAAAACATTGGAGATACTGACACGTAGCAAGAGATCAGATAAACTACAGGAGATTAAAATGTTAAATAAAGTCAAAATACATGAAAGGGTAGTTATGAATAAAAATGCATCAGACAAGAGGGAGGTTACCAGCAGGTTTCCTCATGTATCATTCTGAGGCCCAGTCTTATACCATAGCTTCATAAGTTGCCTTCATGTAAAAAACTGTTTCAGTAACACCAGTCACAGTTTTCAGTGACAGAATTTTGGAAAGTACCAGTGACACAGAAATACCTGGATGACTGTCCACGTTAGTCAGCAGAATAAAGATCATGTGGTAGTACAAAGGGCAAGATTATATGCTCAACAGTTGTTCAGTGACAAGGGGATCATCTTATTAGATGATACGACTACATGCCACCAAATCCTAGGAGGTGTCAAGAAATACTCTTTCAGGGAGAAAGTAATTTTGAAATTCTGTACCAGTAAACTGTGCTATCTAACCATTTAAAAAAGAAAATGGGATGGGGGGGCTGGGGTGGGAGAGAGGATTGACTTCCTTTAGAGGAAGCACAAAGAAGGGCTGTTGAGTGAAAAAAGTGTCTAAAGAATGAGGAAGTAGATAAAACAATGCTGAGATATCTTCCACAAATTCAGTGAATTTTCACCCCTTCTGGTTTCAGGGCAGACTTCTGGAACCAGCTGAGGTTTTGTCCACATTAAACAAGCTCTCAGCAGGTGATCTCCTCTAGCAGGTCTCTGAAGGACATCTCTTATCATAACAGGCATTTCCTTAAACTGATCCTCCAAAGAGGTGAAAACATGCTTGTGCAAGTGAGCTCTTGTGCCTAAGATGAATTACAGGGTAAAGTTAAAATGACAAACAGCCACAAATTTGCTAAAGCTTGATTGAACAGTTTTCTGTCATCTGGAAACCAATAAGGAATTTTCTAAGTCCCCTCTAGATTGTTACTGGATGCATTTAAGACCAAATGAGAGTCATGGCTGCATTTCTCTCATGCATCAGCCCTTGTTCTCTTGTGATATCTAACACAGCTCCATGTATTCAAGGATACACATGCCCAAACATGATGCCAGGATTAGTACTTATGACAAAGGCAAGTTCTGCACAATGTAGACTGTAGAGTTACCTAGTCTAACTATATCAGCACATAAAGTACAGCCAAATTCAGAAATGGCAAATAATTTTTGAATTTCATTCTTCTGAGTGTTTAGATTCTATTACTGTTTGCCTGACCACCAACAAGCCAGTCTTAGGCTTTACTTCCAGGTACCACCCTGGCTAAGCAAGAACAGCCAAACTGGCTTATAGGAAACAAGCTGAGCATGCAGCTAAAGAGGAATCCAAGTGCCATGGCAGGAAGACTTTGTGGAGATGGCAGCACACCAAATCGAGAGTTGCTGTGGTCACACACAGAACGTCATGAAATAAATAATTGCCATCTGAGAAAACAACCTCCATCATAGAAGAAAACACAATGAAGTTCTGCAGGAGTCCAGCCCCTATAGCACTGCAGAGCACTTTTAAGAGCAAAAAAATCAGAAGAAATGATAGGCAAGAGTCTTTGAAATAACATTCTTCACATAGGTCCCTTGAAACCCAGAAGATGAATATTTGTTCTCCCACGCTGCTTAGACAGACTGTTACTGCTCTCTTTTTAAGTACTCTGTTCAAGACTTATTTGCAAGTCAGGAGCTGTTTTCCAACAAGGCTGAAACAAAATTATTTATTACTATGAGCTGTAATCTAATCTTTTATATCTATGTGTGTGAATCAGTTCTCATGTGATGCTGTCAAGTGGAATTACATTTCAATGGAAAATTTTATATGATATACAAAAATCAGATGTACATATTTACACTGCACACACTCAAGATTCATTCCAACATAAAGAACTCTGAATCAGAACTGAAGAACCTAAACATCTGATGTGAAGCACTAAGCTCTTTTTTCATTATAATAATTTTTGTTTCTAAGTCCACTTGCTGCAATAGGTAGACTGTAGCCTGTAAAATTTATTCATGTCTTAACTGTATGTTTTTCTACAACAGTAACAAAAGATCTCATGGTTATTTCCCCAGTGTTCTCCAGACACATCCCACAATGTCTGGCGAATGGATGACTGTGTTCAACAAAAATTTCAGTTCTCTTTGTGGAGAGAAACGAAATAGCCATGAGACATGCCTTTCAAAAATATTAACTTTTTCTTTTGTTTCTTTTCTCTCCCAAAAGCTACAGTACATTTTTTAAAGGGCAGACCTAGCTGTATGATGAGAAAAGATTAATTGGATTTTTTTCCTTCTGTTGTTGTCATCTGCTGACAGGTTCCAAATTCAATAAAGAATTCTGTCATAAATATTTCTAAGGCTACAAATCGAAAAACTAACAATATTACTAAGAGTAACTTTTACTTCAAGCACCACTTTTTATCTAAGTCAAATACATTTCTGTAACATCCACACACTTTAAAATTAGTGACCTTTTAAGCAATCCACAAAAATCATCTTTGAACTGGTTTGTTTTAAATATATTCTAATTATTATTCCCTTTCCTAATTTTGTCTTGCCTCTGTAGGGATAACAGTTCAGCAGTTCATTTGTGACCTCTCTTGCAATGAAATAAGGCAAATGATTAGGCCAGAGTTTCTGGCCTTTCACATTTCTGGTACCATGCTGAAGTAGACAAGGAAAAAGTATATGGCCACCTGCACAAAAATATTTCTAAAATCAAAGTGAAAATAATGGTGCTCTCCTTGAACTTTAAACTAACTGAAATTAAGACTATAACCATTACATCTCAGAGTAAGTATTTAAGAAATCAAAAGAGCAGGTTGCCTACATTACTGCAACTTGGTATCAAAAAATTTGTAAGAGACTTTTTAAATCTCATATTTCTTCCATGTTACATCAGCCGTCCAGGAGTTTTAGTGTAAACAACAAGATGCATTCCTAATATATCAGTCACTGCTTAAAATTTAGGAATAAACAAAATGTTCTTTCTTCAGTGAGAACTATAGCTGTCCTGGACTGTGAGTTTTTCAAGAATAAAGCAGCTGACATGCTGTGCCACATGTTTGACACGTATGAAAGCCCAGAGAAGTCTAAGTGCACATGTACCACATCTACGCAAGCCACTTTTGAAAATTCTTGTTTTCTAGCAGATCTACAATGTATGTGCCTGATTCCTTACCTGCATGTGTACCCCAGATACACTGGATCTCTGAATGAAACAGTAGCTGTGGGAAAGCTAGAAAATACCACTAAAAAGTCAAAAAATTCCACTGAACAAGGACAGGTGGAGGCAAGTGGAGTACTTGCCCAGGTAATACCTGTTAGGTATACTTTTCATATCCACTTCCTTATGCACTGAATTAGCTGTTTGTCTATTACCAGCCCTTAACACCAATTTTCCGTGCTGTGTGAATGAATACACAACCATCACAGTAACAGTGTAAGAGTTGATTCCAGCAGAATCAACATTTTAGCAGCTGATTTACCTCATAACATTTGAGATTTATCATCTTCCCTCCACCTGGCAGTAGATCATTGATTTCTAGTTAAGGGGAATATCAAGATCCAGAGGCCTGGCAATTACAGCAGCTGAAGTTCTGCCATTAATAAAACGAGTTAATAAAACTCCTGAGGATTTTAACAGAATGAACCTGAGACCATACTCTCATTATTCTAGATCTGATTGTGATGGTATAGACATCTCATCTACTCAGATTACTGGAACAATGAAAGATCCTCAGCTTTATCAATTTGACTTAAATGTTCCTTCCTTTAGCATGCACTCTGCACTGAGACAAGCAGCTGTTAGTAGAACACCCATCCCAATAAACAACCCAGCAATAAACCATGATCACCCTTTCTGCCTGTAGCAACATCATCACATGCAGCAGGGTCATTAGCACAGCAGGCACAATCAGCTATAGTTTTCTAATGTGACATTATTAAGTGAAGCAAAACACTCTTATAAGATTGTAGGATATGATTTTTTTTTTTTTTTGAGTCACTGCCAATAGAAAATCGCAAGTATTTTAACTTTTATGCAAATGGAATACACCTTATATTTTCAGTGCAAAACTAAAATTACCCTCAAAATTGTGGCATTAAATTATATTATTAAATTATATTTAATTATAACTATGAGGCTATCTGTATCAGAAACTATCTCAGTTTCTGCCCAAAAGTGACAATCACTTAGTATTCTGTTACAATGCCACATGAGCAGCTGGAAACAGACCAGGAAATGTCCGTATCCAAATTTGTCACTAGATACTTTTAACCTTTTCCAGAAGTTAAAAAATAAATAAACAAAAGAGGAAAAAGCCAGACAGAACACATATTTGGCCAGACAACTTTTTTTAAGCCTTGCCTCCAGTTTCAACATTAAATGGCTTTTTTATGTCATAAGACCCTTGACTAGGCATAGGAGTACCAGCTATTCTCACTAGCCCTTTCAATTCTGGCAGGTGGAGTCTGAGACAGCTCTAAGCCCCAGCCCACGCCTCAAATTGCCTGACTCAGAAAGAGCCAGGTAGCAGTTTGAGCATCATATTAACTACACTGCTGTTTCTAAGAAAATGAAACAAAGGAGGAAAGGCTGTGAGAACAAAAAAANAAAAGGGGGAAAGGTTGGAAAAAAAAAAAAAAAAAAAAAAAAAAAAAAAATTAGTGGGTGGGAGATACTGAGTCACTTGTGATAAAGAGACATTGCTTCAGGCTTCCTGTACTTGTCTATAGATGAGAAACCAAATTAAAAAGTGGGATGAGCCCATCAATGCTTTTTAGCTTAATAGCACTTCTGCTTATTCTTCCAAAATAGCACAATATAAATACATCCTTATGACTCATCTTTCAAAAATACTTTGTATGGATATCTATATACACACATTCGTACACACACATATATATATATGAAAATTGGAGTGGGAAGAGAAAAATATGCATAGAGATGGCAGTCTCAGTATTGCAGAAAGTCTGAAGGAGAGAATAGGACAGCTAACACATGCAAATAGAACAGTCCAGGGAAGGCACACACAGATAAACTACTGATTTCCAAGAAAAACCTGACATCTTTTATACAATTAATTACAATTATACAGTTAAATACAATTAATTCCTTAAAAGGAAGAATGAATTGTGGGAGGTTCAGACAGTCCCACATATGATGAAACGTGGAAAAAGAGGTGCTTGTGATGAGAAAAGAGAAGCACAAGAATATTGCTGTGTACATGGATGAGCTACCTTTTTTCTTAAGCCAAATTAAGTCATCTGCATAGGAACCTAATTTGCTCTTTGAATTAGAAACCCCTCCAAAATCATGCAGGAGTGAGGATGTTGGGTGTTATCCCATTTCCAAAAAAAATCAGATTAAACAACTAAGGCCAATTTCTGCTTAAACAGACATTTTTGCACAAAGTCACTGCTTTGCTATTCTATTGAGGGAATATTTGGCACTCTCTTTGGGTCTCTCATTGAGGTACCACAAGGAAAGATCAGTGCAGTAGTCATTAGGTTAAAGATGCAAGTAGTAAATTGTGCTTATATCTCATAGTCATTGTTTATCTGGCATGCAGTAATTAACTTGTGTCTGTAAGGAAACAAAATCAAACCAGCATCTCTGTAGCCTAGAAGCACCTAATTCATAACAACGAGAAAAATCTTTGATAAACCAAAATCACGCGTGTGTTTCCTTATTGATTCAAAATTCAGCACTTATTTGAGAATCTACTAACAGAAAGATATTCATTGGTTAGGTTTTGAATAATATCCTTCTGTGATTTTTTTACATTTTTTCTAGCTACAACCTTTGTTAAGCACCTCAGAGAACTCAGGTTATTAACAGCACTGTGTCTCAGCTAATGAAACCACTTTCTTCTGCACCATTAAGACTGTTGTGCAGTGCAACCCACCTCTTGTACTCTGCAATTTCTTAATTACTCAGCTTAGATTTTCAACAACTGTAGGCAGTGTAACTGTTCTGTAGTCTGGGTAATGCCCCCCTAGCTGGAATTTGAAATGGCACCTATTCAGTCACAGTCCAACGCTGAGAGAGGAATAAATCATTACTGCTGCATTGTGAAACAAGACAGTGTGAAACAAGACATCTCTAAAGTACTTCAAAGAAATAACTGCCTTGCCTTTTAGTAAAGTTGTCCAATCTCTACTAACAGAGAACAATCGTAACTAGGGAGCCTGCCTTCCTAATGGCTTATGTGAATTAATTTTCTGAACCTGTAAAACCATGCTATGATCTCTAGTCTTCCGCATTCTAATATTTAAAGGTTTATATGCTCAGCATCTGAGCATATCCCCCCAACATCAAACACATTGTGTCAAAAATTAATTTGAGTCTTTGTCGTTCTTGTCCACATGGGCTGAGAGCTTGAATTCTGATTAAATTGTGTTTTCATACAACACAGTATTTGTGTTCTTCCATTGTAAATGTAAAAGATTGACAGATGTCTTAATGCTAGCTTTTAAAATAACTCTAATAGCTAAACATTATGGAAATACTTTATTGAAACCAAAATGCATATCTAAAATCAAAAGGTTGCCATCTTCAAAACAGTTACATGGAATTAAATGCAGCCCTGTCACAATTTTGATAACTGAATGGGAGAAAAAATAAGTTCATGCTATGAGGTGAATCTACTGCATCCACCTTCACTAAAGTCTCTACTTGCCTGCTTTGTTGCCTCAGTAACTTTCCACTTGTCTCCAAGCTTCATTCACAACTTCTGATACCCCTACAGCCTTAGTCTATGACAACTTTTTGAGACACAAAGGTTCCTACTGGGCCCCTTGAAATTCTGTCATCCAGTCACATGCATTCCCCTTTCTTGTGTCCTGTTTTCTTGAGAGACCTCTAGTGAAATTATCTAGGAGCACATCTGACTCTTAAGAACTTCTGGTGTCTGGGAAGCCTTTAACAACAAACATTGGATTACATTGCACAACCAGAGAAATCTGAATATGCAAAGCTACTGCAGATTTGAATTCTCCAAAACAACTATCTTCAAAACAAAAAGAAAAAGTGAGAGCAAATAATGAAACGCATTCTGACCAATCAGCTTTTCCAAGGAGAAAACAGTTTCAACATTACAGGTTGGATTCACCTTAGTTCTGCTTTTAAACTACTTAGCTAGATCCCTAAAAGTCATGGGGACTGATAAGATTCATTTGAGAATACTCAAAGAGCTGACTGATGCCATCACAAAACCTTTCTAGATGATTTTGGAGTAGTCTTGGGAATCCAGAAAAGTCTCAGCTGACTGGAAGCTGGGAAACGTGGTTCTGGTTTCCAAAAAGATCAAGAAGGAGGTGTCTGGAAACTACAGGCCTGTCAGTCTTACTTCAGTGTCTCATGAAGTCGTGGAAATTATTCTGGGAGGTACTGAAAAAACACTGGGAAGACAACAGAGTCATCAGTGACAGCCAGCACATCTTCATGAGAGCGAACTCCTGCTTATCAAACCTGATATCCTTCTACAACCTGGTAACCTACTGAGCTGATCCAAGAAAACCAGTAGATGCAATCACTCTGGACTTCAGCAAAGCCTTTGGTACTGTCCCTCCTTGTAGACAAATGTCCAGCACACAGCCAGGTGTTACCTGATGAGCGAGCAACTGGCTCATGGGTTGGGCACAAAGTGAGTGAGGTGACATCAGACTGGAGTCTGCTCATTAGTGGGATATCACAGGGCTCCATCCTCAGCCCACTGCCCTTCAACAGCTTGGACACAGAATTCAAAGGAATATTAAGTAGGATGGTGGTGTTGATTCCCTTAAGGGCAGGGAGGCCCCGAAGAGAGACCTCAACTGATTAGTGAGCTGACCAACTATCAACCACATGAAGTTTAACAAGAGAAAGTGCTGGATTCTGGACCTGGCACAGGGCAACTCTGGATGTGTGTATAGGCTGGGGAGCAAGCAGGGCTGCAGAATGGGACCTGGAGGTCCTGGTTCATTGTAAGCTGAACATGAACCAGCAGTGCCCTGGCAGTGCCCTGTCCTGGGGGGGCATCAGGCACAGCATCACCAGCTGGGCACAGGAGAGGATTGTCCCGCTCTGCTCTGCGGCAGCCTCACCTTGAACATTGTGTGCAGTTTTCGGCACCACAATCTAAATGACACTGAGCTGTTAGAGGGTGTCCAAAGGAGGACCACAAGGACGGTGAAGGGTCTCGAGGGGAAGCCTTGTGAGGAGTGGCTGAGACCCCTTGGTCTGTTCAGTGTGGAGGAGACTGAGAAGAGACATCATTGTGGTCTTCAACGTCCTCATGAGAGGAAGTGGAGGGGCAGGTACGGATGTCTTCACTCTCATGACCAGTGAGAGGACTCAAGGAAACAGCATGAAGCTGTGCCAGGGGATGTTTAGGTTGGGTAACAGGAAAAGGTTTTTTTTACCCAGGGGGCTGTTAGGCAGTAGAAGATGGTCCCCAGGGAAGTGGCACCAAGTCTGAGTTCTGGAAGTTTTTGGACAATGCTCTCAGTGGTATGATCCTTGGGATGTCCTGCACAGGGCCAGAAATTGGACTCGATGATCAAGATGGAACCCTTCCAACTTACTGTATTCTACGATTCACTCAAGGGAAATAAAGACAGAATAAATAGCTGTAATGAATTAGCTTATTGCTATCAGATGCTTTTTCTTATTACACTATTTCTAGAAAGCAAGCACTTAAAATCTGGAAGTAGTAAGTAGAAAGTTTTCATTTGCTTGTTTATTTAGACAAATTATTCTAATTTTCTCTCCTTTCACCTCTGCAGTCACTGTGATTCACAGGGTTTCATAACATGTCAGTTTCTCTGCAATTCACAGAAAACTTAAAAAAATTGCAACAGGAGATTACCTATTTTGAATACTCTTCACAAAACACTTCCATTATGTCATTAAAGCCATTATGTTATCTAAAAGCAAAAAGAACATGAGAATACCAGGAAAAAAAATACATGTACCAGGAAATAATAAGACTCTTCTTCTTTCCACATTCATTTTGAAATGTCACAGGATTGCTGAAATGCTGCTTCATCAGGAGAAATAAATTATGTCTGGAAAGAGTTGCTTTCAGCTACAAGCACAGAAAATAGATTATAACAGGACACATCTATCACTGCCCAGCCAGTGTTAGACTAAGTTGTGCAAGTTAAAATGTGCACCTGCTTTCATAACCAGTATTACCATCTCCAACAGATTCAGAAGTACTTTTCTGCATAGTGTTGCAATGAATAAAACATCTCACAAGCCTCAGATAAATTCCATGACCCTACATACGTGCCCCACAGTAGCTGCCTCCTATGCCAAAACCAAAACTATACAGAAGAAACAAAACAAAAAAGTCAGGAAGAGTAAACTTGTCTCCTGATCTAGACAGAAGTTTTCATGCTCCTTGTCACAAGTCTAGAGCTTTCTCATCTCCTTACACTGTTTTTTTTTTTCCTTGCTCCTAAGTATTGCTTCCAATTTAAAAATATTTTTCTTTTTAATTAATTATAGCATTTTCAAGCATCTGAACCAGTGTACAGAAAGATAACAGATAAAACATCCTACAGGAAGGCAAGCCTTCAGAGGCCTGTTCTGCCTTTTGTGCAGTGGTCAGGGAAAACAGCACCTCTACATCAGCAACTCAGACTCACAGTTTATCCACATCCAGCATACAACTGCAAGTGCTCCAGATATAAAAGATGTCTATTGATTCTGGATATTCAGTTTGAAATCAACCTCTTAATAAAAAGGGAGGTCAGCCACCACTTAAAAATCATCAGGCCCCAAACAAGTAAATGAGATAGTCATAAATCCTCAATTATGAATTATTTTTAAATTCTGCTCATGGAGTTTGACTCTATCATTCTAATTATTAAACCACCACCTTCTTTAGAAATATGTGAACTTTCATTTCAGATACAGAATAGGCTGTACATTAATAATTAATGATTATTATCTCCATAAGAAAGGAAGAAAAAGAGCAAAATAACTTCAGTTCTTGGTATTTTCTTACACAATTTGCCTTCAATATAACAATCCTTTATGTCTTTTCAGGGGAGACAAGCAGATGAGAATTCTGGAAATTGAACTATTGTTCTGTTTTGTCATTTTAATGAGAATTCATTTCCCCTCATCATTTGGTTTTGGATTTATTTTCCCTGTTTTTCTTATCTTTAGTGCTAAGAATAACATTATAGCTCTGCAGTGACTTGTAGACAGCAACAGTACACTCTGCTCTACCAGGTACAGGATACTACTCTTGAAAGCTAAAGTCACAGAGTAAATTAGCATGGGAGGGACTTCTGAGGGTTGCCTGATACAAGCATTTTCCAGAATTTTTGAATCCAAAGTCTGAAATTTTTCCTTCAGCACAAAATTTAGCTATTTCAAAGTTACTTCATACTACTGACAGAGGTTTATGAATGTTTCTCCAGAGTCAGGTAGTGCTAAGTCCATGCCTTAGAGAACACCTTCACAAGAATGTTAACAGGCAAGCAAAAGCATTTTCACTTCTGATAAAAACCTGATCCCTAAAATCATAATGAATTACTCACCTTTAAGAATCACGCTGCTTAACAGACTAGTCCACACACACACCAAAGAAGTAATGCACAGAATACAACTTTGTTCCCACCACCACTAAAGGAAGAGACGCAAGATCAGCTATTCATACAAGCATTTAGGACTGGTCTATTATAGGAAATTTCTTGACAGGTTTCCTCACTGGAGGCCAGCTGCAGGGAGACACTAGGCAATATATTCAGGAGAGAGCCTAAAAAATGAAACTTCATATTTAGGTTCAGGAAATCTCATTTAAACTGGAGCTTAAAAAGTCATTTCTAGCTTTGTTACTAAAGCATCCAAATAAGCAGTCAAGAAAAGTGTCACTCATCCATGGCACACAGAAACAAATTTTAAAAAAACATGAAAACACTCTGCTATATACTGTAAAAATTTTTTAAACCACTTTATAGATGCAAAAAATAAGAAAAAGAAGTATCTGCCTAAAATAAAAGCTAGACAAAATGTACAATTTATCACACATGACAAATTGTTCATGCCCAGACTTAGTTAGGTTCCCTTCTACTACCAAGAACTTTAAAAAAACTAACAATAAAAACAAATTTTCCTTCGAAGACAGTAAAACTGAATCAGTAGCAAACTTTATTACATCTCATCTGATAATGCAAGTCCAACAGCAGCACATCTGACCTGCAACCTGCACAAGCACCTCTTGTAGGGATTTTGCCCAAGTCCTCTCCTCACCTCCCACTCATGCCTCTGACAGAGATTTCTCATTTCCAAGCTTATTGGACCCTTCATTACTAAGCTTTCTGGACAACAAAGCCACCAGGAAAGTACTGAGTTCAAACACAATGGACATCTGCTTTTAACTACCTCCTGCAAGCTGAATTCTCTAGCTGGAGGAGGCAGTGAGGAGCTGGGGCTGGACAGGCAGGCTGCTGCAGAGAGGGGTCATACTCCACCTGTGCAGGAGGGATATCAGCCAGGCTAAGGGTTATTTTCTATTTCACAGTATTAACAAATTATTTTACCAGCCCCAGCCCCAGGATAGAGCTACCATTTTTATTTTTCCTGAGAAATGTGTTTTCACTTCTGATAACCAATTAGGTACACTTTTAAGATTTTCAAGCAAAGTACAAGCAACAATTAGCAGCTGTGCTAGTGTACATCTTGTAAATTAATTCTCAAAGGAGTTTCTGATGCTGATTTACACAATCCCAAGGTAGCTCAGGCTGGCAGGGACTCGGGGAGGTTTTTGGTCCCAGCTGCTGCTGAGAGGGACAGATCAGGCTGCTCAGGGCTTCACCCAGCTGGGATGGGAAACCTCAAGGCTGGAAAAAGCCCACTTTCCCCAAGCCCTGGCTCCACCACTGGTCCTCCCCCACCAGCACATCATCCCTCCCAGACTATGTCACAGCCCAGCTACAAAAGCCTGGATAGAGCAAAAGCAGTTGGTATCCCCTGCTCTCCTCTCACCCTAATTACACCACAGAAGGTGTAAGGCAGAAGGGATAGGTCCAGCATAAATGACCATTGGTAAATCCTTGCTGTCTGTTTCCTGTCACTATCTTGTCCCTCATGTGCCCAGATGTGGGTTCTAGGATGTCTCCTTCCTTGATTTTACCTCAAACTGATGGCCAAGTGACCAGTCTGTGGCTCCCCACAATGGCTTTTAGGCCTTTTTTGAAGGCAGGTGTGACATTTGCCTTTCTCTAGTCTTTAAGGTTCTCCCTTATCTCCACAGCCTTGGAGAGCTGATAGAAACTGATTGTACCAGGACATCAGCCACCTCCTTCAGCACCCTGAGGTGCAGCCTGACAGGTCCCAGGGATGCGTGGGTAAAGTGCTCCTGAGTGATCTCTTACTTGACCATCAACCTCAGCCTGCATCTCCTCTCCTCCTTCAGCCAAGTCAGTGAGTGCGGACGCCTGGCAGACATGGGTGGTGAGGACCCACCTTATCTGTGTCTGCTGTCACTGTATCACCTTCACCTGTGGGGATCCTGACAGGGAGGCCACTGCACATCAAGGAGTCAGTGACCCACACACCAGGTAACCTGAGAGCACCCTGGCCCGTGCTGTGCTGCACTGCACATATGACCTCGCCTTCAAGCTGCACTTGAAGTGCCACACTAATTCCTGGTTTGCAGGACAAACCCATTTTAGGAAAGGAGCCTGCAGACAGCTCCTCCTCATCACCAGAAATTACAGACCTGCACCACCTTGCCTTCAATCTAAAACAGCACCAAGAAGTTCTTATAAGAACGTTGCTTCTGCCTGCCAGCAGAAACCACAAACACATTTGAGCTATTGCATGGAAAAAAAAAAAATCATACAACAGCTCAAATGAGCAAACGAGTCAGCCTTCCACAGACAGGATCACAGTGTGCTGCTCAAGCACCATTCAGTAACAAAATGTTTTCCTTAACCTCCAGCAATCTCCTGGATGGCTGGTGTTCTGATGTATTACATTTCCCAAAGAGGACAGAGGTCTGTGGCTCAGAGCCTGCCTCAGGTGGTTCAGAGAAAACTCCATCTGCTTCCTTACCCTGGTCAGTGATCTGTAACACATCCAAGCACACTCTGACCCTGACCCACAAGCTCTATGCAGAGCTGAGCCCTGCACACCTGAGCTGCTCCTTCACAGAGAGGGCAGCCCCGTTCCTCCTGTTCCCTGCCTGCCTCTCCTGAGGGGCTTGTCTCCATCGATCACAGCTCCACCCCACCACATCACAGGCATCCCAGCAATGCTGCAGCTCTGGCCAGAGGCTGAGCTCTTGTCTCTCCTGCTCAAATCCCAAGCAGTGTGCAGGCAGGCACACACCATGCACCTTATTTTAACATGCCTGGACTCTGCCTTGTTCCCTCCACACCCTTTTTCTCTTTCTGTCCTTGCTCCACTATTTTCTCATACAACTCAGGCCTATAATGTGACTCCCATATCCCTGTTAGTTTAACAGTCTCCTCACCAGGCTGGCCAGCCTCATGGCAAAGGTACTTTTGATAAATTAAATGAAATGTGAAACTCAGAGGTCAAGCTAAGTTTTGTTCAATCTGCTCCATGACAAACCTACCTGAAAATCCAGCTCTTCACTCACTGGATTACACCTGAACATATAGTGTTCCTCACCCACACACACAGAGTTCAGGTCTGCCATAAAGGGAGATGATTACTTCTCATCAGTCATTTGTACTCAGACCATCTGATTTTCAGTATCCAGGACAGGACCTGGTTCACAGCTACAGTTTCACTGATGCCACAGAAAAATAAAGTTTTATTTCATGTGTTCATATTTTTCTCACTTGTCATTTTGTATCTGAGCTACTGTAAATATCCTGGGGGAGATTTCACATCAAAAGCAATTTTATCTTTGAACAAAAGCAAAAAATTGTTGCAATCAGAAGCTGTAGAGTAGAGCAGCCAGTTATCTCCGTTTTTATTGATCTAGTCCAGCATCTGCTTAAAATGTGTTGGAAAACTCCCATAATTCAGAGGCCATAAGTACAAATGACTCTCAAGATCCTGGCAGAAAACATCCAGACAATTCCCTTTATGGGCAGAAATTCAGCATGATCCAAAATGTAATCTCTTGGTTTGCATGGCAAAATTTTTATTGGTTTGAGCAGGGGGGTTCCACTCACCCTTTCCAGAGTTACACAAGCAGATGATGGAGAGAGAAAGGAAGCAGAAAAGGCTTAATTTCTAAAGCTGTACCCATACTTCATTTCTTCAATATGTAACACCTTTACTCAAAAAAAACCCCAGGGTTATTGTAAACAAAAACCACAGTTAGAGATTGTTTGGGTTCAGCCACGTGTGTGCTATAGGCAATGTTGGCTCTTGCAAACCTTTTCTAGCTCAAGTATCCTTTACTTCTTCAGCTCCTGCCTGTCGGTGCTGAGAAAGATTTAGCTAGGAAAATCTTAGCTTTTTAGTGCTCTGTGAGAACTCATTCTTTCTCCTACATGGTAGCCTAAACAATGTTATTGTTTTATAAACTCTCTGCGGCTGCCAACTATTTTTCTCAGATAGAAGTTTTTCTGGAAGGTAAACAATTCTCTGCTACGTGCCAGTGTCAGCTCTGCCCCTTGGGGTGGGTTTAACCCTCAGAGCCAATGAGGTTATGACACCTGACATGTGCACAGTCTATGTTATAAAAGTGTTCCAAAGAATTAATAAAGTTGCTGATCTTCCGTCAAAAACCCTTCTGGAGTCAGTGGTTTTTCTATGTGTCCGTTCTACGAACAACGACATCTGCCAGTGTAGCAACTCTCTCTCTGCCACTCAAGGTCTAATAGCAAAACAAGTTAAATTATATTTAACACCCTTCCATCTCAACCCTACCCCCAACCCCTCTTCCCCACCATTTTGGTAAAGAAGACTATTAATTATTCTTCAGAAATTAACAAAGTAATACAACAGCAGCCAACTCTTAGGATTATTCAGAGAAAATATAACAAGTAATGAATAAGTGTGAAACATCAGAATCAGCAATTTCTACAAGCGTGTAAAGAACAGAAAGGCCAAAAAATACAGATTTGGGAAAAAACACAACCAAAAAGTACACATGCACAGCATCACTTCTACCAAACTCCTACTTCAGCACTGACCCCCCCAAAATCCTCCTCAGACAAGCAAAAACCTTTAAAAGTAAACTGTGATAGATCAACAGAAGTTACTACAAGAAAAACACAATCCAGAGGGCAAAACTGGGAAGAGGAGGCCAAAACAGTAATGTTACAAGGACTGAAATCTTGCACTTTTTTTTTTTCCTTGGGGATAGTGTGGGTGCAAGCGGAAAGGAAAAAAAAAAATGCTGGTGGGAAATGTCTTCAAGAATTAGTATGTTCTGGCATTGCTTTGGAAAATGATTCCATGTGAATTATTCTTAGTGATGAAACGTGAGTTCAGAAACTCTTTTCTCTCATTAAAAAAACAGTCATGCATAAATGAAGAAAAACTAATAGTTACCCATTCTCAACAAAAACCAGCATTTTCAAATAAACCTGTCAAAAATTAAAAAAAAAAAAAAAAGAATCAAAAACTGAACAAATTACCAAACTAAAAAATTCAGAATCTGTCATTCCCATCTGTCCTCCACTTTATGAAGTCTAGTGGGTTTAAAGCAATGCAAATTCAGTAACATAAAAACACCAATACAGTATTGCTTAAGAGAAGAAAATAGGGAAAAGTTGCCCATCCTTTCAGAAAGATTCTGGAAAAGCAAAGATTAAGCAAAGTTTAATACAACCTTTCAGCTCTGGTGAAACACTTGCAACCTGAATCTCATTCAGGGTTCTCGCTGGAGTAAGAACTCATCTCAGCTGTAAGCCACAAGAACAACAACAACTTCATTTAGAACAACAGAAGCTCAACAAACCCCAGAAAACAGAACAAAAACCCCCACAAACCAACCAACACCAGCCCCCAACTGCATTGTACATTTTTCTGATGAGTTATGGTAATCCTTACCTTGGTTTAAGCCATCTATTGCAAAGAGAAGTTAGTGTGTTATTAAAAACCCCACTCCAAAACCCCACCCTAAATGGCAGTATTTTAATCTACAACATGGTACAGATGAATGCACTACTACTCCTGTTCCCCCTCTACAAGACAATATTGTTACTTTGTGTGATGCTTTCTTGTTGCCATGACATCCTTTCTACCGTAGGTCTCTTCACCCATATATTATTTTCCCAACTGACATTCAACCCGTGGTCATCCTATCCCCAGGTCAAAAGCTTATAAATATGTGTTCATTCTCAAAATTATACATCTGAGCTGTTGAATAAGGTGTATCACTCCAGACCTCAGACTGTCTGCTTTAGGTAGGAATACACAGCGTGGTTTCTAAGCACACGAGGACTAAGATTGTCCTTGGACAGTGGGCAGTTCTTCTAAAATCTGTGTTTGCGTATGTTTGTTCAGCACTTACCTACAGGATTCTGAGCCCAGGGACACAGACCATCAAGCACTCTAATAAATGTCACTCTTTCTGCTGAATGCTCAATTTGTTCTCTCAATTTCCCTGTACGTCTGGCCAAGATGTTCGTTTTCCTGATTTGTAATCTGTGCTGTAGCATGCATCTCCATTAAAATGTTTGTCTACCCACCCCAGAGATTCCCCGCACATCCCGTCGATCCGGCTGAAGGCAGATACACCCACAAGGTGTATCCCAAACAAGGTACACCCAAACAAGGGGACACCCACCCAAGAGGAAAACCGCTGGTTCCCAAGAAGATGCTTTTTGCCTCTACTGTCTTCGGGTCTTTCGCTTGTGATTGCTACCACTGTCTCCGCAGCCCCACAACGGGAGCACGAGTCGCGGGCAGCTGCTTCCCACCTGGCCAACTGCGCTCCCCGGCAGTCCCGGCCCGCGGCGGGAGGAAACCGAGCCGCTGCTCCACAGGGAGCACACGGCGGGAGCCGAACCGGAGACCCGCACCTGTTAACAACTACAAAGTCAGGCTCAGCGCACGGGAAAGGCGATTCCTCTTCCCTGAGCGCAACAGGTTTCTTCTCACCCCCCCCGACCAGCCCCGGAGTGCGCGGGTGCCCGGACGAGGAGCGCGGTCGCGGTCACTCACCGGCAGCGCGGGCGAGGAGGGTCCTGCGCGCTTGGAGCCGCGCCGGGAGCTCAGCCGCCGCCAGGACTCGGCCAGGCGCCCTCGACCGCTGCTCGCCGGCCCCTCGGCAGCGCTGCCCCGCTCGGCTCTGCCGGGGCTNAGCAAAATGAAGTTTTTAGTCTGCGGCGCGAATCAGAAGACAGGCACGGAAAGAGAAAGGGCCAGGTAGGCGTACTGTGCTCAGACGTGACAAGTTGTGACACCTGTTCATCTCCCGTCTAGAGCGTGCCAAAATCTTGCCAGGAGTCTTTTTCTAAGTACACTACGTTAATAGTTCTAGGGAAATAAATTAGTAGTTTCCCTGTAATAGAATGTTCTCATTCTTAATGTCTAGCAACAGTCACAAGTGCACAGCTTCCACATTAAGCCGAGCGTTTTCCCCTCCTCTTTACATTTAAGATGATGAAAACACCAAGTCAAGCAAAAGATGGCAAAGTACCTGTTGTACTGTGACACACCTTTGGGGGGCCTGCTTTTCTTTCTTAAGATCAAGAAGGACCGTCTCTGAAATTAAGTCTCTCTCTAATAACACTGAAAGGGTTTCCTGCAGTGTTGCTCAGGGTCCTGATTCATTATGTCCTACCAGGCATTAAGAAGAAGAACATGGGTGCATCATCTGTGCGTGATGAGCACAGGACGCTAGTGCAGTGCCACAGAGGAAATCTGCCTCGTCTCTGCCCTCCGAGCTCACTGCTGATTTTTCTTCCCTGAGGGAGAGGATGCTCAAGTCCCCACGGCTGAAATAACAAGGCAGCTATTCTCTGTTTTCCAGGCATGATTAAAAACACAGTGAGTGTTTTGCAGGCATTAAACCATTAATTTGCATTTATTATTTAACCCTTCCTACAAAGATTTCTTAAAAGATCATTTTACTGAGAAAGTCAAACATATCCATGCTGCTTTCTCAAGTAGCTTAACTTCCTATTTTAAAAAGATGGTATGATATTATATTGAGTGATATTATTCTAGTTATAGGATAAGTGATTTATGAAAGCATATATTTTTCCTCACAGTGTATCTTATGTCATAATAAGCAAGAAAGCTGGGTCAGAGTTTCCAAAGAACTCTTTATTAAATATATGTTGGAAGCAAACGATTAAGGATTTTGTTGTGACTTTAGTCAGTCCAGTGCTCTGCCAACACCTAATCACACTTCAGACTTCCATTCACTGAAGACGGGCATTATTGGGAGGGTCTGTTCTTCCAATACCTGTGACTATAACAGCAAGTTACCTTATTTCAGTGAATCATTCTCATGAGTGCTTTTATCTTCATTTATTCCTCTCTGAGGTACATCAGCATTAGGTCAGCTTTGCTGATTATGTTAATTGTTATATCATTTTTAATGGTATCTATAGATTAATTTCTCTGGTTTCTCTTCTTAGTATCTCTTAGTAGTAACTATCAAGTTTCCCAAATCTCATGTTTTCCTTTAAACATTATTTAGAGGAATCTAGTGATTTTCAGATCCCACAAAAATCTGTAAGCAAGTTAAAAAGTAAAATTACTTAGGACTCAGAAGACATACTCTCTTGCTGGGAGAATGAGGAGCAAGAATCTTCAAGACAAAGGACAGGATAGAAACATATTTGTGTTACTGATTTGTCAATAGTCTTGTTCAATTCTTTGCCAGCTGAAATATGAAGTATGTTGCCTTCACCTTTTTAGCTACACAAACAGCACTATACTACTTATTGAGCTCATAGTACCATGTAAGATATACAAAAAGCAAAAAATATTCCCATTTAAATAAATATAGCAAGCCCAGCAAAAAATAGAAAGGCTGTTTTAAATAAGCTGAAAACATCAAACTAAAATAGAACAAACTTACAGCCAAAAGCAATTAAGCTTCAGTAAGTCTAATAAACAGCACAGGTCATTTGAATAACATAAGAAAGTAACATTTTGTGAAAAGCAATTAACACACCGATAGACAAGAAAATACTGTTTTTCTCTGATGTTAGGATTAAACTCTTAGCACAGAAAACCTCTTCTTTCTTCTTACTTCTGTACATGACTAGACTGAACCTGACAATCTAAGTGCCAGGCAGCACTGGTATAAACTGCCACAAGTTTCAATTTGTTGCATGGTCTGACAACTTTTAAGGCAATGTGTTTGCTTAACGACCACTACGCAGGATTGTTTTCTACCATCCATAAGGCTGTTCCACATATGCTTCTAAATGCTGCTGTTATAGTCTTTATCAGGTATACCGTATGCCTGAAAATAAGTACTTTCATCAAAGAAAGTACTTTCATCTCTAACAGAGAAGGGCATGACTGCATACTATGAGTACACTAGGCCTGATATCCTCATTTCAGCTCTTCTCATTCCACCTGCAAACTTGTTCTTCACAGTCATTCATTAGTATGCTCAAATATTTTTCAGGAGCTACATGAAGGCATGTCAATAGGTGGTGACAGAGTGGTGACATTTGCCTGATTTAGATCTTCTAGCTGAGAAGAGTCCAAGACCCATTGAACTGTTTGGAACATTTTGAACTACTGAGAGGCTTGGGAGCAGTCATTCGAGGATGATGAAGAGCTTTCTTTTCGCTTTCCATTAACAAGACAAAAGCTATGGGGTGATTTATGCTGGAAGGGGCCAATGAAGGTCACCTGGTGCAAACCTCTCCTTAAACTAGGTTCTTGTAGATCAGCTTGCTCTGGGTTTTGTCCAGTAGGATCTTGAAAAACCCCAGAACTGAGGATTTCATTGCTTCTCTGGACAATGTTTCAGTGCTTGAGAATGGTCTCAGTCAAAAAGTTTTCCATTACACCCAATTGGAATTTCTCATGTTCCCACCTGTTTCCACTTGTTGCTTCACCGTACAACTTCATGGACAGCCTGGCTCCATCTTATCTACTCCTTCCCATTCAGCAGACAGAGGCAGCTATTTAGATTCCCCATAGACTCTGTCCTTGAGGCTGGACAAGCTTATCCTTCCAGTCTCAACAGGATGGATGAGGGTCTCTGCAAAGGGCTGGTAGCAGCCTTGCATTTTTCAATCCTGATTCTCACAGGGGAGGTTCAGCCACCCCAATATCTGATGAAGGCACACTACATCCAGGCGAAAGCAGGCTTTGGCCTCTTCATGAATCTGCTTGAAAGAGTTTCACAGGACAAGGACCTGAAGGTAAGAGGGGTCCAAGATAGCTGGTTGTTATTCAAGGAAAGGTTCACCTCCATACTCCAGAGCAGTCCATCTTGGTGAGCAAGGAAGTCAAGCAAAAAAATCAGGAGGACTGCATAGAGACTGGGGCAAGGAGATCAGGGCAGAACACAAATGTAGAGAAGAGTGTACAGAAGGTAAAGGCAGTGACAGGAAGCCTGGGAGGAATACAGAGGTCTTAGCATCTCCTAGCACAAAGGGGTGACATCAGGAAAGCTGATGCCCGGCTGCTTTGGGTCTGGCAAGGATGTCTTGGAAAAAGGCCTGTGAATGAGCACCCAGTGGATATTTCATAATTGTGGTATAATAAACAGAAAAGCAATCATAAGCACCATGTAAATATATGCTATTCCCAGAGGTGTTTCTAGCAACAGTTTTTGATGTTCTCTTAGTGAAGAATTTATTTGTGTATATCTGCTTTAGGCACACTCAGATTGCTGTCACAGCAGCATGGTGCTGCTAGAGTTTTTACTGAGTCTTCTGTGGGACTGTTATCTTTACAAGTTTGCCATTGCTGTGACGTTGGAGAGCACAGCCAACTGACTTTTGGGCTTTTCCAGCTTGAAAGTACTTCTGCTTTTGCCTCAAACTCATGAGGTTCCTTTTGAAAGGGTCCTAATATAAAAATACAGGTTTTCAAAGGCAAAGTACTCTGCTAAACATTTTTTTTCTTTTTAGCAAACAAATTCCTCTCAAAATTTCTTACTAGTATAGGAAAAAATCCCCAAGAGTTGATGTGAATGATTCACTTCCCTTGAAATGGGAACAATGTTGTAGTTTCTTTTATGTGTCTACTGCTAGGAGTGGGTCATACACCTCTGCTTTTTATAACTTGCATTATGGAAGATTTTTTCTATTCTCCAGTTCACAGAATTTTAATTAAGAAAGTTAAATACACTGGAATCAAAGTCTGGTAGGAGTTGTCTTCAGAAGTTCTCTACTACAGTTGCTGCTTACTGTTCTTATTTTCTAACACAGGTGTTTTTCTTATTTTATACCTTCCAATTTTGTAGAGAGACAAATAAATCAAATCCTGTACTAATATTTTTTTGGTGGATACTAATAAAATGCTTGTTTAGTTCAAACAAAGCATGTTCTGAGTGGGGAAACTTCAACAAAACACAGCTTTGATTTTGAAAGGAGTGACCAGTCATAACTTGCTTGCACAAAGAATGGTGTTCATACACTTTTCTGCAAGTCAGACAATAAGATCAGCCTTAAAACCCAGTTAGAATTCATAGTCTGAATGTCCCATGACAATATCTTAAATTCCAGATTTTAGATCATATAGCTATTTCTATTAAAATTACTGGAAATTACCACAGTACATTTTCTAAACCACAAACCAACAGCAGTCTCTGGGTTTTGAAGGTTATAAGTGAGATATTTTATATTAAATATTTTTTGTGTTATTGACAGAAAAAAAAAGTTATAAACTAAATAGGAATAGGCTTCCTGTAACAAAACAGACTAAACATTGGATTAAAAGAGTTGGTTGCTTTTGGGGTTTATTTTATTTCATTTGATGTGAAAGTTGTGGAGGTAGAGCTTTGTTCTACCAGGTCACTGGAAAATGAACTTTATATTTTTATGTTTATCTGAGTCATCATCATAGGATAATGGGCTAAATAGAAAAGCACTGTTGCCAATTTATGTCTGGAAAATAAAGTTAAAGTGACCTCTGGTGTGTCACAGTAACTTTAAAACTGAATCAGGTATTATTAATGTCCATTTTCTTAATTGTGTCTAATGCCTTAGCCACTTGATCATTGTTGCCTTCCAGTGTTTAAGCACCCTTGACACTGGGAACACATAGATTGTTTTCTGGGTCACCACTGGAAGAAGCAGTATAGAACATTGGTGATTAATAACTCCTTTTTCTAAACCATTCCTGGTCACCTCATTGAAGCATGAAAGGACAAACAATGGGAAAATTTTTATGGTTTCTTAGAAGCCTTTAGTGAGGTGTTTATTCAAGCTGAACTCTCTCTACATTTTGAGCACAGACTGCATGATCAAACTTTCAACATTTAAGTTTTAATTACACTCAGTTTTTCTTTCTCCCATCTGTTCACATCAAAAGTTCACAGTCTCCACTACAACATTGTCAGAAACATTTGCAATACCTTAGAAAGTGAACAGACACCATGAACATATACTCTACAGTATTTTTTTTCTAGGGCTGCCGTTCATTATGCAAAAAAGCAGGCAAAAAATTCAGAAAAAAACCAAAGAACTGCTCAGATTGGATTTTAGCCTATTTTTTACATAAACGTTAAATTGATTATTCATTTTAAGACATATTTGGCACTTTGTAGTACAGCATAAAGAGAACACTTGATGACACAACATATTTGTGCTTAGGCCATGAAACTTGCTTGTAACCCAAGAAGTGAGCAATTCTTTGTGCAGTTACAGATGCTCATTCTGCCTTCAGGAGAGAGGCCCTTAGAGTTAAGGCCTATATGGAAGCAATGCTACTCTTAGGCCTCATGCCTAAGATAAAATATCAAGATACACCCTGGCATTTTCACAATATTTATATTTTTGTTTAAAATGTGCAACTGTCAATTAACGGAGACAAGTAAAGAAGTCAATTAAACAAGTCACCAAATCACAGAATGATTTGATTTGGAAGACCTTAAAGATCATCTCATTCCAACCTCCCTGCCATGGGCAGAGACACCTTCCACTTGACCATCTGTCCTGGCCTTGATGTCTTTCAGGGGTGGGCTATCTACAGCTCCTCTGAGCAAGCTGTTCCAGTGCCTTACCACCCTCACAAGAATTTCTTCCTAATATCTAATGTTTATATTCTGAGTTAAAAGCCATTTCACCTTGTGCTATCACTACATGCCAAAACATGGCAAAAAGCCCCTCTCCAGCCCTGTTGTGGGGCCTCTCTCTAGGTACTGTGAAGCTGCAAATATGAATCCCCAGAGCCTTCACTTCTCCAGGGAGAAGAGTCCCAGCTCCCAGCCTGTCTTCGTGGGAGAGGTACTCCATCCCTCTGAGCATCTTAGTGGTCCTTCTCTGGACTTGCTCCAGTCAAGTGTTCGTCATTGTTCCAGCAATGGCAAACTTGTAAAGATAACAGTCCCACAGAAGACTCAGTAAAAACTCTAGCAGCACCATGCTGCTGTGACAGCAATCTGAGTGTGCCTAAAGCAGATACACACAAGTCCAAGTCCTCCTTATGTTGAGGGCCCAGGGATGGGTGCAGCACTCAAGGTGGGGTCTCACAAGAGCACATTAGAAGGGCAGAATCATCTTCCTAGACCTGCTGGACATGTTTTGCTTGATGCAGCCCAGGACATGGTTGGCTTTCTGGACTTCAAGCATACAAGCAATCATAAAGATCTGGTTACAAATATCTGCTAAGTACCCTGGTCTGTATCACTCTTTGGGCCATGTTATTAGATACAAATGTCAGTAGTTTTTCTTCACCAGTATAAAACTTCAAGAGAATCAGGAGAGTTATAGTTTTAAAAATGACACTTTCTTTAAGAACTACAGTTTATACAGTCATTGTGTTAAATCATACTTTCACCAGCCAGCTGAATGACAATCTTAGCCTTAAACAACTATTTTGTACTAATACGAGTTCACAGTATTAATCCTGCAGTCACCAAGTAAGGCACAATGGTATTGTGAGATTAGTCTTAGTACAGTTACTGAGCTTTAAAAACCCAGGTCAGTATTTGAAAATTGACTGGGTTTCCTCAGCATATAAATTAGTCACCCCATATTGTTACCTAAAAACCCTGGGTATATTCGTTTACTGTATGATCGACATGGATAAAAACATCTGCATTTGTGAGGAGTAGTTTTCATGGCCTTCCTACAAGCTATCTTTCAATCAATTCCTCTCAATTAAAAAAAAGAAATTATGGCAAACTGAGGTGTTTCTGTGCAAATTTATCTCTATTGCTTTTGCATCCCACTCTTGTAATTATATTTTAGTGAATATGTGCGAAGCTTTGGGACACAGGAGCCTTTAACAGGTGGTAATGCTGGACTCCAAGCTGTCACAATTTAGGATCCCTGGATTAATTGCGACTCAAGTTGTGAGTAAGAGATTTTTGATGATCATATAGTTGGCTGTCAGGAATAAAACACTAAAGTACCATGGGGAACAAAAGGGGTGCCAAATTAGTCTATTCAGTGTTGAGTTCTTGCTCTGATTTTGCATTTCTATTTCCCTGTTAGACTCTTAATGCCCCAAATCATAACTAGTTCACTGTGCTGTTCTCTCTGTAGAAATCTGTCACACAAATGCTAGAGTAGCAGAGCTCTACATAATTCAGAAAACAATTTGCAAGTAAGGAAGTAAAGTTTCTGGGATAAGAGAGAGCGACAGTATATTTTGATTAATTTGTCAGATTTTCCTGTACAGTGTTCAGCAGTTCTGCAATACCCCTTCCATTTTTTTAAGGAAGGAGTAGAGACATTCAGTTCAAAAGTTTTGGAAATCTTGAAGGTAAACAGAAATTATTTTTTTCCTCACTTGCTTTATGTGTAAAAGTGAACTCCTAGTGAGAGCCACCTTAATGCCCTTTTCCATAGAAAACCTTCCAATACTGAGAGTACCCAAGCTTGAATGAGGTGTATATTTTTTCTGATAGATAGAACCAGTTCATGTCACCCAGGAAAGTTATTAATTCCCCTTTCTAGATAAGCACATCATAACCTTTATCCATCTCTTTAGGTTTGCCTTCGTTCTTCTAGATATTCTGCCAGATTTACTGCCAGGCTGGAGTTGCAGCGGCCTCAGAACTGATTCTTCTGGCTGCCAAGCACCAGTCTTTGCAGAAGAGAAGCTCTGAAGAGGATTAATGCAGAAATGATCCAGCCACCATTAGCTATTAAATCTATATAAGAGGAATTTCACAATCTTTTAAAGTAATTTTTCTGATACCTGGCAAATGGGAGTTTAATAGTTCAGTTTTTATTCACATACATAAAGATTTTGACTTTTATTATTGAGTGAATTATCGTAGTATTTTCTTTCAAATAAAATTAAGATCTTAGCTCAAAAATGCACTGGGACCTATACTGACCTTCAAAGTCAGTAGAACTGCAAGTGATTTTTCCTGAAGCTTCATGAATTACAACTGAATATACAAGTACTGCTACGTGGAGTACTAATGTGCCAGCTATTAAAGGTTTGATTTTCATATTCCCAGTGTTTTAGATGAGAAAGCTGGTCCTGTACATTGTATTCAGTACAAGAGTTATTAGATACAAGAATTACTTGCTGTGCATGAGTACGTTTACCTCTGGAGCTATATACATCTTTAAATAGATTAGCACTTGAACCTTTGCAATCTTCTGCAAAATAAACCCACTAACACCACTGTATTGTATTCATTCCTTTGATTGTAGCACTTTGGGGGTATTTAAATAACAAGCAGAATAAAGCAGTATTTTATGCACACTTCAAAGCTAGGAAAGGACCTATTGAGGCTGTCTCTAGTTAATGATCTATCTATAAGCCTTAATTACTAAATGTTCCTAAATGTTAGGAAAAGCTGGTCTTCCAATGCAGTTACAAGTAAAAAGGTTTCTTTAGTCTTAAGCGTATAGACTAAAATTGTTTTAAAGACTGGGTTAAAAACATTTTAAAAATCTATTTCTTGGACTTTATTTCATTAGGCTATACAAGGTATCTTCCATAATTAGTGTCAGTTATCTTTTTAACTCCAATTGTAACTTGTGAATTCTGGAAATAATAGTTACCATGGTACTCAAGTTCTTTTAGCAGCTTAATTCTCTCCCATATTTGGGACTTCTGTGTCTTTTAATATGATCACATATTCAAAAACACTGAAAAGTTATATCAACAGGAGTCTGTTTGCTATAACCTACCTAGCCTTCTTTTCTACCGATGTGACAGTCACTGTGATCTTATAGCAGAGATATTAAAATCAGGTGAATCACTTTTTTCCTCTCCTTATGACATAGACTGTACAGTAGAAAGAAAAAAGGCAAAGTTCTCCAGACTATTTTTTTTCCCAAATACTTCACCTTTTGGTGCTGTAGATTTTTAACAGAAATATTGAATTTGTTGTATGAATGCAGTTGGTATGAATGGAAATACCTGAGTGTTCCCTTGGACCACGCTCATTGTGGTACTTGCAAGTGCCTCTGTGTGTGCTCTTGTGTGTGTGTAAAAGAGTGAGTGCATGAAGACCTTGAGAGAACAAGTGTGAATACATAAAACCAGCTTGCTTAAAGATTTCATAAACAAGTATCACATTTTCTGTCCAAAAGATTTCATGCTGTGTGATCTTGTACTGCTTTTCCTACAAAATATACGCAAAGATATTGGAGATTGTTTAAAAGGGAGAAAATAGAACTTTTACTTGGTGAAAGTACCTGTAGCCAGTTGATGATCTGGGCTGGAAGAAAAAAAGAGAGAGGAGACAGAATTTGTGCCAGAGTCCTCCACTTTAAAGTCTACAAAAATTGTCATCTTTATTTTTTGCCAAAACTTACCTCACTCAGGCAAGGAATTTTAGTGTTTAAAATGAGTAGTCCATATGAGTGATCTGGTTCAATGTACAAAAAAGGAAGCTGGAACAAGATCTTCTGGTAGAGGGTGGAACAAAAGGAGCAATTCATTGTTTTGCAGTTATGGAGCTATAAATGTACCATGTGAGAGTTTTCTTCCAGAGAGTGCCAGAATACAAAAAGCAAGATACGAAATTAATTCATTAGGTTATTCTTATTAAAAAAAAAAAAAATCCCAGTACCAGTATCATCTTAGGAAAAGTTATTTTAAACATTCAGATATTATGAAAGATCATTTAAAGGCATTGCACTGAAGCTGACTTCTTTCAGGTCTAATCTTGTATTAAATCTAGAGAAATAAGAAGGAAGGGAGGTGGTGGGGGGTGTGTGACAAAATTCAGGGAGAGAGTACTATTTTAGCTTAGTTTATTATGAAAATTGTGAGCTTGGGGCCATGAGGGAGAAGATGGTGAGATGAAAGAAAGGAAGATAAAACCACATTAATAAAGAAGACAAGGCAAAAGAATTTTACATGAGGTAAGGAGAAGGATGGTATGCCAGGGAGGAGCTGTCATAAATTCATGGTGCAGAGGAGTGAGGAAAGTGATGTTTTTCAGACTTCAAGGGGTCTTGTATGCTCCAGAATTCCCATCCTGTAAAAATGGAAGTGAAATGGGTATTTGTTCTTTAAGGGATATCTGGTGTTTCTGAAATCGTTCATGACCAAAATGATTGTGTACATACTCCTCAACAGATACAAGTGAAAATCAGAGCAACTGATGATTAATGCTGCCCTGCACGTCCAGAGCATGGCCAGTACACCACTCCATGGCAATTAAAGAGACCGGGAGACTGATTCCTGCAGTCTCCTGTCAAAATACAGAGGAGAGCTTGTGGTTAAGCCATGATTAAGGCGTGCCAGCAAGCACTGACAGTGGAGTCCATATAGCAGAAGTTATTTTTGAAAATCCATTAATCAGAGGTGATAAACCTGATATTAGTTTTACTGAATGATTCTGCTAAATACCAATAAAAATTTACAAATACAATTATGCATTTATTTGACATCAGGCAAAAAAAAATAACATTGATTTGCATAACTCCCTGACACCTTCTACAGTATTTTTTAATTAGCCAGCCACCTGCTCTTGTTATGAACAACATCTATTTACGTCTCTGTAACTGAGCAGTTTGGGGAAATAATGGTAGCGTGCAAAGCAAATAATTTAGTCTGACCTCTTCTGATCCCCATACAAAAATTTAGTAAGTTGATCTGAGGACCTGCTGAAGCCCTCAAAAGCTAAAAAACCACCAAACCCACAAAAACCTAAACTAGTCATTGTGAACATATCTTTTCAATATACTTAAGCAATATAAAGTCATTCAAAGACATTGCTTTTCTGCACACTGGTGGTGTTGTTGCAACAGACTCAGTATCCAGAAATCTTAAGCTGTTTAAAGAATATGCATGAAAGAGGTTTCATATGTAGCTTCCAGAAATAATAATTTAAAAATCAAATTTAGACATATTATAGTAATAAATGCTTCTAGACTAAAGTTCAGGAGAATTTATCCTAGATTTATTTGAAAACTTGCCTCCTAACTTCTTTGCCAATATATCACAAACTACTTACTTCATTTACTGTAAAAAGTACAGTTTTTAAAGAAAAAAAATGAAGGGAGGAGGAGAGGAGAGGAGAGGAGAGGAGAGGAGAGGAGAATATTTTGCAGTAAAATAAACAAGAATCAAGTATGCCAATTTACAAGATGCATTATGTTGAACATTGAGATACTCTACTCATGAAGACTGCAAAATTTCTGCCATACTTTATGATGCTGAAAGAATAATGCAAAAAATTCTGTGCTCTACATGTTTTTTGGTACTAGATGAGGGTGGCTTAGTAATGCAGAACATTTTCAAAAATTATGTAAATTTGGTTGAATTGAAAGACATGCAAAAATTTTAAGAAATTTAAGCCTTAGCTGTTGTGGGAGGTTTCTGTGTTACCGATAATTCTGGAGAACTTTACACACACAAGAATGCATCTGACCCCACGTTTGATGTGCAGGGAAAGATATTTCAAAACTGACAAATCTCCAGATGTCTTATACAGATGTTCACTGTGCAGAACACACTGTGTGGGGGTAAAGCACCATCCACTCACAGGAGTTTAAAGACTGGATTTAAGAGCTTTTGTAATAATTTCAAGACAGTTGCATTCTTCCTCCTTCTATGACAAATACACCCTTTTTACTTTTATTTGTTAGTTTAGAAGATAATTAACTTTGGCAATAAAGCATGAGGAAGACAGTTTACTGACTTCAGTCCAAAGAGAAAAAAGAAAAAACAAAACAAACCAGAAATAAGATAGACACGTAAAATAGGAGATGAGAGAGTTCTGTATGTAGAATAATCATCCATATAGACAGTCACACAACTGATATATTGTGTTTTTCCTTCGTGTTTACACAGATCAATTCCTGCTACAGTCCCACCCACTTACTTGTAATGTTTCTAACTGAGATTATCCTTCCTACAGCTGCAGAAAAAAATGAACAATCAAAGGAACTAAACAAAAATTGTATACATATTGGCATTTTTAGGCTAACAGCTGAAAACCAAGTGGTGAAAACAATCCAGGTCTGATGACTTGTCCTGTGTTTCTTCTGCTGAGCCTGTTCACTGGTGCAAAATGAAGCAGTGTAGCTTCTACAATCAATAGCTAACTCTGCTAAATGTGAAAATTTCCCACAGCTTTCCCAAAACCTCTTTGGAGGTCGAATGCCACAGCAAAGGGCACCATAATGTGGCTTTTAGTCAGAGAAACTTACAGATTCTGTTTTCAGTAAGTTTAATAAAAGGGATGATTCCTGCAATCTCCTGTTGAAGCAAAGAGAAGGACGTTCCCCCCACCCCACCAATTTGTATCTCTGGAAAGTAGGTCATTACACAGACTTATTTTATTGCTTAATATCTCAGGGACTGGTTATGAAATGACACAGAACAAGCTGTACACAAGAACAATTCATGAGATTTCTGTGCCTCCAATCTCCTCTTTTCTCATCTTCCTGTGCCTACAGCAAGTTTCTCTGCTGCAGGACTTTAATTTCTACATCAGGGTGTGGATGAAGCTAAAGCCTCTAGCGAGAGCACAGAGTCTGACTGACTTCAGCAAGGGGCACTCACTGGGGTGGTGAGAAAGGGCCTCAGATGGACAACTGTTTAAGCTTAAGTAGTAGTCAACACAGGAATTGTTTTGCACTGACTGAGCTACTCTAATTTAACATATTTCTCATTTGGAAGCCTTCAGCACAGACCAGTAGTTTTTTTTTTTTTTTTAATTCATTTCTCAAATCCTTTTTTACACACACAGGATACAAGATCTCAATTTCATCTTTATATCCCCAGTCTTTTATATACTTAATGCTTTGCTCTTGTGAGATCTCTGCCCTCACTTGCAAGGACTTAAACAGGCAGGTGAATGAAATAAACCTCATCTATTCTTGATTTAAAGTGGAAAGTAACGTGTCACCAGTGCCCTCCATACCTATCATTCACATTTAGGAGCTGCAGGACAGCAATCCTTCTTGAAAGGAACAAGGAGCTTATACCCAGAGAGTAACAAAAAGACAAAATGCCATCTTGGTATGACTAAATATAACTGAGTACTTACAGTGGCTAGGAACCTTAGCATCACTAAATTTATCTAAGAAACTCCCTTAGAATTCTGAGAAAAATACATTGTGAGAAAGTCAGTTGCCACAGTCCACATCTGAAGAAAAAATCCACTGTGTCTGCTTTGATACCTGCTGGTTGAGAGGAACATTTCTTACAGAGAATGCAGAGTTTTGCCTGCCTTTTTTGGGTCATATCCTGTAGGGGACATTTGCACCTAAATCAGCATTCATGTGAATGGATCTCTTTCAGTTCAGTCCCTTTCTAAACCAGTTGCTTTTAAAGTTTATCCTTCTGTATTAAAGACACTGAAAATTTAATGGCCTTCTGATAAACTGTTTTCCCCATGTTTTTGCATAAGACTAGCCAAAAATTATATTTGAAAAAAAAAAAAAAGAAAAAGAAAAAGAAAAAAGGCTAAAAGAGATGTGTCTGGGCAAACTGAGGAGCAGCTGTACTGAATTTACTAGGATAATTCTTACTCACATACATCAAAAAAAAAGGATATTGCAAAATATAGGTTTGCTTGTCTCATGATATTAAAATTGATTTAGAATACAAAGAATATGATAATTTAAGTATCTGAGCAAATCCAAAACCTGAAGATTCCATTCATCCAAACAGATGAGCTCTGATTTAGTATGACCTCTCCTCCCCTGTCCTCCCCAGTTCCTTTTCATTAGTAAGATCTTTATCATAGCAACTACATACAATCATATTTTCTTGACCTCCTGCACAGATTAATCTCAGGCATAGAGTAAGGCGTATTTTAAAACTCTTGAAAGACTAAAACAAAATTATGCATCTGGTTGCTTAACCTTGAATGCAAGTTAAATGTGACTATTTTAACAATTAGTGTAGGAGCAACAGGATGAAGCAAAGAGTTTAGAGGATTTTTATTGTAATGTGGTAAAACTTGCAGTTGTAGGTGAAGACAGTCATATGCAATAGCTCTTAAAAGAGCATTGGAAAGGCATGAGAATTAAATGGCAGTGGAAATAACAGCCTGGTACCTCATGGCATACACCCAGAGCTGTGATTTCCTTTCACTCAGAACTCAGAGAAGAAGGGAAGGAGACAGTTAACTGGCCAATTAACACTGACACTCTACATAGAAAAGGGGAGTCATGGCCAGTGACTTTGGGCAAAAAGGCAAAATTATTATTTTACTATACTAGCTGTGTCAGAGAACAACAAAAGCATTACTTGTATTGCCATTCAAGTAGGAGAGTAGAAGGATGCAATTTGCCAGTATCTTTACATTGGGCTTGGGAGAAGTCCACTGCTTTTTTTGAAACAGGATTTTAGTGATTCCATATCTTTTAAAGTGACTGCAGCAGCAGAAACCAGAGCTCATTGTGGAAGAAGATCAAGAAAACAGGTCCCAGTTTGTCTCCTTGGGGCACATTCTTAGGCTGAATTTCAGCATGTGATCTCTTTGCCATGGTTCATGAAGCTGGCTTGTCATGAGTGTTTTCAGCTGCAGGCCATGGTAATTATACAGCAATTTGCTTCAACTTTAACCTCCTAATGTGGGCTAAGCCCACAGAGAAACTGGGACACATCCTGCTGTACCTGTAAGCACAGACTGGCTGGAGGCTGGCACGACTCAGATGCCTGACAGAGTCACGGAGGCACAAATGGCAGGGTCGGCTCTCGGACTTGAAGGGCTGGAGGGCCATGATGTATGGTGTATGTAGACAGGTATTTGGAGCTTCAGTGATGTCTTATAGTTTCAGCAGGACAGGTTTTCCTAGAGGGCCACACCAACATCTGTGGGTTTGCTTAAGCCATTTATGTCATAGCACTGATTTTCTTTGTCTCTGTGATCCCTAAAATGTGACAGCAAATGGAAACCTCTGTCAAACATAGATCTGTGTTTCATAGGCATGAGGTGTTCCCTTTTCTTTTGTGGCAGAGGACACTCTTGCCCCCTCTCCTCACCTCTTCTGGAAAAAGTAGAGGGAACTCTGGTAATTTGCTATTTTGACGAGCAGGTTAAACTCTGTGTGGGAAGGTACAAGAAATATTGGATCTAAGAAGAGCTAGAGCATATGTTTCTTTCTAAGCCCACAAGGTTTCTTCCTGAGTAAGGAGGACCCACAAAGTTTTTCCTAAGCAAAGGTGCATGGAAAATAAACAATGAGTCAGACCATTAAAAAAGAAATAGAACTGTTGCTAGCAAACAGAATAATGATGCAGGAAATATGTATCAGTGGAAATGTAAATATGTATCCCCATTACTTCCAATCAGCGGCAAATAGTCAGTACTCAGAAGAAAGAAACAGAAGCAGAAAAGGAGTTACATTAGTGATATACCATCCTAACAAGTCCAGGAGCAGGAAGCCCACACAGCTTAAGTATGACAGAAGTAAACAACATGACATATCTGACAAAAGGGTTATTAGCTACTGAATACTTTTTAGAACTTGGGGTACAAGATCCTGTGATTATAACAAACTCATTTCATACACATTTTTTTTAGTAAGAAATTACTGAGAGTACCCAGACTTTAAAGAAGGACATCTGACAATTATTTCATCAGCTGTTTGCTGTTCCCCACTTCATCTTCTTGTACAAAGGTTGGGTTCTAAATAGCAAAGATGGGAGGGGAGAGGAGGGCAGGCAGAGCCCTCACAGCCTTTTGCCTTCTCATTTCCAATTCTGAGTGTATAAAATTGCAGCAAGGCAGAACCAAGCTGCCCTTACTTATAGGTGCCTTAAAGCTTTGCCTCCCCCACAGAGAAAATTATAAAGTCAGGTCTGTTATCTGAAAGTGTGTTTGCCTGTTGTGACTTTTCTGCTCAGCCCTGTTGCCTCCACCAAGGGGATGTTCTGCTACTCCAGTGTTCTTAGCTGGTGGGTCACAGAAT
Source organism: Rhipidura dahli (assembly GCA_013399225.1). Classification (NCBI taxonomy): domain Eukaryota; kingdom Metazoa; phylum Chordata; class Aves; order Passeriformes; family Rhipiduridae; genus Rhipidura; species Rhipidura dahli. The sequence goes on from VXAC01001327.1 coordinate 220,729, forward strand.
TACAGAATAGTTTGGGTTGGAAGGGACCTTTACAAGCCATCTAGTCCAAGCCCCTGCAATTAGCAGGAACATCCTCAAGTAGATCAGGTTGTTCAGAGCCTTGTTCATCTTGATCTTGAGAGTTTCCAGGGATACGGCACTTACCACCTCTCTAGGCGACCTGTGCCGGTGTATCATCATCCTCACTGAAAAAACGACTTCCTTGTAACTGCTCACAGTTAACCCTCTTTTAGTTAGAAACCATTTCCCCTTGTCCCATTGTAACAGGCCCTGCTAAAATATTTGTTCCCATCTTTCTTAAAGGCCGCCTAAAAATACTGGAAGTCTACAAGAAGGTCTGTCCGGCACTCTTTTCTGCAGGCTGAACAATCCCAATTCCTTCAGCTTTTCCTCACAGGAGAGGTGCTCCATCCTTCCATTCATCTTTGTGGCCCTCTTCTGGACCTGCTCCAACAGGATGAGGCAGCTCTCACTCAGGGTGGGGAATGAGCACTTCCAGGCTGAAAACTTCTTCCAGTAATAGCACACAGCTCAGTTAGGAAAGTGTATTTTCACTTCATCTCTATCTCTAGCCTCCAATAACCATCTTCTAGAAAATAGTATTGGTTTTAGTGTATTTCACAGTCTTAGAGATGACATATAGCGATTTAACTGTTCTTTGGTGATTTCAAAACAATCTGTAGCCACACAATATTAAATGGGTTGTGATTATCATAATAGCTATTGAAACAGATGCCTCTGTATAAACCCTTATCTACATCAAGTTCTGTAGACATATATACACCTGTACATGAATCCACTGATGCTCTGACCTCCCTCCCACCCCGGTAGGATTGTTGTTTCCATGACACTCACATCCTCTCCACCCCTAGGAATCTCTCAGCAAGCCATGTTAATTTACTAACCCTGATCCAACAACCCACGTAAAACACCACATGCTTTGGGGTGGGGGCTGAAGAGCCCCTATTATTCAGGTGGGAGAAGGGAGAAAGGTGGGAGAGGTGGGTAGCCAGCTATTACCCACTTCAACCATTTCAAATCCCAAAATCGAGACTAACATTTCTACGTTTTTTTTCCTATAATTCTGACGTGAAAGAATCACCTGCTGTTTCCTCCTGCTACTAAGATGTCAGAAAGGGGGAAATCTGACTACTGGAGCATATTGCAAAGTTGTTTGGTCCCACCTGGGCTCTCCAAAATCAGCAGTAGCACTGCTCTGTTAACCAGCATTGACAAACTTATTGCTGTTTGTTGGAAGACAAAAAGGAGAAAAGGGGAGAAAAAAACCCCACCCAAATGCAAAGGTTGCAGGCAAGCTTAATAGACAAAATGAAATATAAATACTTTTGAAAGACACATTTGTTTTAAAGCTGAAAGATCATAATTGCTCAACTACATTCTCTTTGTTATTCAACAGCATATTGCATGCCCAGTATCAATTTATAAGAAAACTCTTCCTCCCCAAATGCTGAGTTTTAAAAATGTCTAAATTTCTGGTTTGGAAAAAAACAACCCAAACCCCAGTCATACCAGATAAGCTGCAAGTACTTTTAGTGGCATTATGCAACATAAATGGAGCTTATATGCAACTTCTTTTACCCAGACTTCATTTGGTAACACAGCTTGGAAAAAAATCTGCCTGCAAGGCCATTCTTCAGCAGGGAGACTGAGCACTTTTAACTAAAATTTTAAAAACCTTATCTGAATTTTATATGAAGACCTGAACTCTCTCCCTCTTATACTTAAAGGATAGAGTTAAATAAGCCCTCTTGCAGTTATTTACAGTTGCAATCACTGTAGAAGTTATAAGAGAATATCCCAGTCCATATAAGACAAATTTCTCTTAACAGCATTTCACTGTATTGTATTGTGTCTTACTCACCTACAAGTAATTAAGTGCTTACAATTTAAATGACAGACCCTGTTGCCACAGAAAATGGGAAATTTAATATGACCATATTTATTATTATTATGATGTAGAGTTATGACACCACAGCAGAAACTTTCCACTTTGAATAGTTGGCTCTAATTAAAGCATAGAGTAGTGGATAATGTGTTGTCTCTCCATATGCTTATTTTTCATCTTCTGTTTTGATTTCTAGATTTTAGCCCATTCCAAGGAGATTCAAGTGTTATTTCAGCATCTGCCTACTTTGTAGACAAACAGGTATGCTCACATCATTATGTATTAATATCATATCGCAGTTTGATGTACCTAACAGAATCCTTAACATTAATAAAGGCAATTATCTCTTCCCAAAATTTACAAACTTTAAAAATTATGATTTTTAGATCTTCATTTTACCTGAAGCAGAAATAGTTTAGCTTTTTAGAAGTTACTCTATTACATCTGGGATTTGCCTAACAGATTAATGAGTCACAAAAGACTTAATGCTCGCAAACACATTTTAGCATCTAATTCAGAATGTATGCCAGACCCTCTGTGACAAGGATTTTGTGAAGCTAATAGCAGTATTGTTTCTGACAGGTGTTGTAGTTTATTACAAGTAAGGTGAAGACACCTCATGGCAAATGTATTTGAAAGAGCCAGCTTTGCTTCACTGAATTTGTTCTGCTTGGAGGCAAAGTCCATTTCCTGATTCTAAAACAGTTTGTGCCAGGATATTAAAGAGAACGTGAAAATAAAAATGTGCACCTCTGTAGAGAGGCAGAGAACTGTGGAATTGGGGATAAAGCATCATCCAGGAGAGCACAGGGATCTCCATGGTAAAACACTCAAGCAGGAAGTAAACCCACCTGTGGACATCCTACAGCCTATAAAGCCAACCCTGCACAGTCTGAAAGAAGGTGCAGGACTTTCACCCTGCTCAAACCAGTTTCCTGATCATCAAGCAGGGCTCTCCCAGGGGTTACAGGAGTTGTTCAAGACATTTTAGCCTGGGCAGAGTTAATACTCCAAATATGACTGGTGGTGTTGCTCTCTAGTGATCACACACCGTAGAAAATTTTGCTCAGAAGTGATGTATTTTGGGATGGCTCTAATCGTGCAAGTCTGTGTGAGAACTACTGTGAGGAATAACTAAATGAGACCTGCCAGATCCTTAGCTGTTTGGAACACAACTCTCAACCTGCTTTGGCATGGAAGTGGACTTGGGGAGATTCAGATCTGAACAGACCAGGGAACAATTTGGCAATGTAACCAGAACAGTCAGGCAAGCAGCTGTAGAAACCTCTAGATCTGTTTGTCCACTCCTTGGTGGAGTAGTTCTCAGTTATAATGTCGTCCCTACTCCAAAGTGACAAAAATAAAAATCTAGTCTCTTCTAAGGCTCTTTAGTTTTAAATTTAAAGTATTTTTTTAAAAGCATAATATTGATATGAAAAGTAAAATTTGAAAAAATTCAAAAATATACAAACGTGTTAAAAAGTCTCTGTTTTTTTTTCTTTTTTTTTCTTGCCTCGCTTGAAAAGTATTCCAACAGGAACAGTTTACAGTATTTAAGTTAGTTAGTGTGACTGAGTTTTGTGTCAGCCTTTCCAGTACAGGAAAAAAAGAGATGACATTTTATCCCTGAACTGAAAAAAATCTTTTCAGAATTATCATCTATGTAGTCTTGTGTAGGACTGAAGACATCTCAAACTGGAATACAGCTAAACTATTGTTATCAACATGCTTATAACAGGCCTAAGTCTTTTCCAGGTTGCTCATGTGACTATTTTGAATTACTGAAATTTCAGATCAGTGAAATTATCCTGAAGCCAAAGGTTCAGAGTTGTACAAAACACTGGTAATACTTCAAAGATGAGATTTTTTTATACCCTTTATTAGAGGTAGGGTATAAACTGGAAAGCTGCATAAAATAAGAACCATATGAGGACAAGGAGATTTACACCTGTTAGGATATTCAAGAAGCTGACAACAGTTTAAATCAGATTTCCAGAGAAGGAAGGTTTCTTTTACATGCTATTTAAATGCCAACCCATAATCGACTTGCAATTGTTTGTGATTAAACAGCTGAGCTATAAGATGCTTCTCAAGTCTTCAGAAAATGTTTCTCGATAGCAGGGAACTGTGAAAATTCCATGTTTGGAACTTGGGTAGAATATGCAGGGTGATGACTTAAACTATGATATAGAAATGATCCCTAAGCTTAGGTGACTCTACCAGGGAATTTACTGTTCCTACACTAATTTGTACAGTAACCAGCAGAAGTGGAAGAAGAACAGGGCTAAAGAAAATGGCAAGGGATCTTACTTACAACCAGACAGAAGGGTGTAAACATTTGCAGTCGAGAGAATGAGCTTGGCTTTCCAAACCAAATCACAATTAGAAAAGTGTTTGTCCTGCATATATTGCAGGTCTCAATATCAGTCTCTATTTTACCTCTTCCGCACTGTCTTGCCCACACCTATCAAGTGTTGATCATAAGCCACACTTTTATTACTCACAATTTTTTACCATATTTTAATTCTTGAACCCCTCCAACAGCTCAGATATAAAAATGTAAACATCCTAATACCAACTTTAAGTTCAATTCTTTGTTTCATCTCTCTTTATTTTCTTTCTACACTGTCTCATTTACCCATTTCTCAGCTTTTTTCACATGTGTTTCTACATGGTTTTGGATGATGTACATTAAACATGGGAAGTCTTTCTTGTAAATATCCACAAAGTTCTCCACTGTTAATAGTGGTTTAAAAAACACCTACTAGGGAAACTGAAGTGATATCAGAGTAAGTAGAAACAGCTTGTATTTTTATTTTGAAGTGAATTGCCTAAATATTAGCTACCAAATCTAGTGCTCCCAAAGCACAGCATATGTGTTATTCTTACTATCTAACTTCAGAAATCCAGAGTTATTGCCTGCTTTACAAGCCTATATTCATGCATTTATTGACTATCTTTATATTCCTTTATCATTTGAAGGCCAAAAATGCCCACATAAACACATGAAATTTTAAGAGAAAGAAGAAGAATCAGAAGTACATTCTTTATTATCTTCAACAAGAGGAAGAAGCATGTTTTTAAAGTGAGTAACATTTCAAATTTCTTTATCTTAAAAAAATAAATGCTATGTTTTGAACAGACTACTTAAAGAACTTAGTCAGGCTTTTGTCCAGAATTTTAATGCAATAAACGGGAAAATTTTAACATTTTAAAATATGCAAATGATTCTTCCCAAATATACAGATGCTAACTAATATAGCAACTCTGATGGTATGAGTTATATCTCTAGTAGTTATTTATTTCAGGGTATTGCAAGCAAGGTTTTTTCAAGAAGAAACCAAATTTAGTAAAATAGAGTGTCAAAAACCTGTATGTTTTAATTAGAACTGATAGCAATGTGGATCCTGTACACTGAGGTTAAAAAAAGTGGTTCTTCTTTTGTTGCTGAACACCAGCAAAATTGGAGATGAGCACAACAAAGATCTCATTTGACATGAAAATATTCACAAATATGTATATTTCAGATTTTAATTTATTCCTTCTTCTACCATAGGTATGAAATATCATAAGAACCCTGCTGCAATTAAATGGAGAGCATCAGTTTGGGTACACAGAGTCTTGTAATTTGTGGTGTAAAAACAACAAACTGCTGATCTCTGTGAGGGGAATGTTTTTTACAGTGTTTTTGCCTTTGGCTTTTTAGTAGTGCTATGACATCTTTCTCAGGACACCAATTTCTGAGCGTAGGGATCCTTGGTTTCAGGCGATGTGATACTGCCAGAACAACAAAACTGTAGTGTACTGTACATTTCCAGTACAGTGCTTTGCAAGGCTTAAATAATTAAAGTCAGGATCCAGAACATAAAAGAAAACAAATACTTGCAAGAAGGGAGGTATATGTGGTCGTACAGATGACAGGAAGGATTGTTTTATTTCTCTCTCTTTGAAAGACCATGCCACAGGATATAATAACTGCAATGTCCAAGCAAGGCCTGTGTCCTATACTCAGGCTATTTCAGAATGTGATGAAAAATGTGTCAAAATACATAACCTTGTGCCATGCCCTAGATTTTATTTAGTCATTTATTAGTAGCAATTTCCACAAAATTATTGCAGTGATTATCCCTATGTTTGCACATCCAACAATAAGTACATTGATTTTCTTTTTACTGGCAACTCTCTGCTTGTAAATGCTAAGAAAAGTAAAAAGGGATGATCTGTTCTGCTTTATTATATGACTGGGTATAGCAACAATGGTTTCAAACTTTTTTCCTCTAGATTGAAATCTTTTGTTCAGGAGAAAAAAATCCATTATTTCCCTGAAAAGCATCAATTTCTTTGTTCCTTAATTTAAAGTAGAAAGAAAAACAAGAAAGACATTAAATAAAGCTACATCTGCATATTCAGAATGTGCACTTTTTGGTATTGTCTAAGAGAACTATTCTCCTCAAACTGCAACATTCTGTATTCTAGTTGCTGCTTGATGCCTGATTTACACCTCAACTGTATTCTCAGATAAGCATTTTGCATTTCTTTCCCTTGTAGGCTATAAATAACTGCTAGTTTCTTTTCCAAGAGGAGAAGCAGAAATTTTATTCACACACATGCAGAACTGCCAGCACAGAAAACATCCAGGTAGTAAAAATAAAAAACCTGTCTCCCCTCAAACACATCTGCCACTTAAATGAACGGGCACTTAACAAAAGCCCTTCAGCATTACTCAGAGCTTTCTGAAGGCTGGTGAGAGGATGTGCCTCTTTAAAGCTCCTAATTCCCCAAAGTTCTCTCCATTACTGAGATATAGGAGAATCTTCTTGGGTGAGTCCTCATAATCAGGTTAGGAAATGTGCTTTAATAAAACAAAAGTTGTGATATTTTTCAAGTGTATGCATTTTTCATGTCGAAGGATTGGTCAGGGCAGTGAGGAACTGCATGTCAGATAAACTCCTTCTTTTTAGGCTTGCCTCGCTGAAGGAGCACTGAACCTTCCTGCCCCTGACTTCCTGGGCATCCTCTTTGACATCCACAGCACTGATGTAAGCCCTTTCCTTCCTTTAGTACTTTTACACCCCTCACACCCACCTGCTGTTTCCTCGGATCTTTTCAGGGTCTTCAGAGCCTTTGTCTCTCTCGAGCTCAGGGAATCTTTCAAGCGGGTACCAGCAGAGGGCAAAGCCGGATCAGTAACATCCGAGCTCATCCCGGCTCTGTCCGGCAGCCGGGAGCGTGGTGGGGCTTCGGGAGCAGCTGGTCAGCACCGTCCACGCTCTCAGTTCAAATACCGCACGTCACGACCGCAGCTAATTGCAGTCACCCTGCCGAAATCACAATCTAATTGCAATCACAGACAAAAACCTCCTGTCTTCAGGAAGGTCTCAGGATCTCGGGGATATGAAATTAAAGGCCTGGTAGAGTAATTAGACAACAGCTTCCTCACCTTATGATAACCTTTTTCAGTATTTGTGGGAACCCCAAAATTTTTGCTGTAGGCAATTAAAGAGAACAAAATAAGAAAAAGTAAAAGAATAAATCACATTTAAGATACTTCAACCCTATATTTTGAACTCATTAAAAGTTACTGTGGTCCAGAAGTTTATTTAGAGAGAGAAAAGATTTGAGGCTTCATCTCTAGAAGCATTGATTCTATCTTGGAGTGGCCCTCAAGCCTGCATACAGTCTCCCTTTCAGCAAGACAGTGTCATCATGTTCATATAGCACATTTGAAACCCCGGTAGAGTAGCCAGCTATTACAAGACAACCCACCCTATTTAAAATTATAGTCTGAGGATGTCTTTTACTTGAAGCTGATCAGACAAACCTAGGAAACATGCATTTCTTCCATAGAAAGTATTCAGTCCCCAAAATTTATTTCAAAACATTCATGCACCTGATCTTTTAAAAGAAGGTCTCACTTATGGAAAACCAAAATCCACCTGCATCTCACTATACTTGAGACAAAACACCTGTCCAGGTGCTGCACATAAAGGCTGCTTCCCTTCTCTCTTTTTGATCAGTGTCTTCCTAAGCTTTTACATTCTCCCCTAAGACTCTGTCCTATTCATACTGAACAGAATTAGTGAACAGACAAAAGTAATTGATGATCAGCACAATTAATGTAACTCCAGGAGTAATTCTGAGTCAGTACAGTGTTTCTCAGGCAGCAATGCCATCAGGAACCAGCCATTCATAGAAAAGCGAGGAGAGGGTGTTGCATGGCATGAAAACTTCACACCTGCTTCTCAAGAGAACCAGCAGCCCCCACATCACACACCCATCACCACAGCTGGTTTTCAGTCATAACAAACTTCTGCTGACCCAGACACTGGCATATCACCCCTCCAGCTGAGAGAGTGAGTCAGCTTGTTGGTAGAGCATTTATTTTCCAGTGAGATATGATCTGGTATGCACCGAAGATCCATGAAACATACCTCAGCAATTATCCACCTGGCACTGGTCAGGGAGGCACCCATCCATTTGAAATCTGGGGTGGAAAGTGTTGTGATGTCTAGTTCACACATGCTTTTGGGGCTGACTGCACTAAAAACATGTTCCTTGAGGTACCTTGCTGGGTGATTTTCTGAGGAAGGGCCCCCTGCGAGCTGGGGAGTCTTGGTCAGGGATGGAGCTGGAGGACACCAACAGAAACAAGATCCCAAGAGGCCTCTTCTGTGCCAGTCAGAGGAAAGCTTTACCAGAGCCCCTTTGGGAAACTTGATCCTCCCTGGCCACCTTTGACAGCTCAACTTCTTGGAGAAGAGATGTCATGCAACAAGAGGAGTCTTAAAATCGTGTTCTCAGGCAGTGTTGCTGCAACCATCAGGAGGGCTTTTTCCAAGATGCTCCCTTTAGGCAGTAATAACAGTTTTCAATATGTTTTAGGGTGTATGCATGAAGATGGGGTCACTACTGTTCATGCTAATATTACCACTGAACATCAAAAATAGTCGGTACAGGTGGACACTACACCTGCTCTTTTTGCAATAAAGATATTTAAGCTGGGAAGAATGCCATTGCACAGCTGAACTATCATTTTCAGTGTCTAGAAACAAAACTTGCACACAATTAATCCTTTAATCTCTATTATAGATTATATCTTCCAAATTACATTCCTAGCCATTTTAAAATATACTGATGTCTTTCTGAAAGGTGTCTTGTCCCTCAGGAGAATTCCGGCTATAAGACAAAGTTGGTTTTTAATTTTCATCACTTTGAATATTATTTTGTTCTCAAGTGAACTTATGTTTATTGTTTTAGTAATAGTGTACTCCATGTATGTATTCCCTTCACCATTTGTGACAAAACAGTCACAGGACTGCTGCAGAGAACACTGAGATCAGCAGGAATAGGGCATTAAAAATTAAGATACTTCAAGTTTGTGCATTTTTTTGCATTAAAAGAGGAAATATAAAAATATACCAAAAGCATATCACATCTCCACAAGACAACTTTGTGAAAAGCCAGTGATGTTCAAAGGGTATTTGTACATTTATAACAGCATGAAGAGAGTGGGATTAGAAAAAGATTTTCTATCACTGAGTTATAAAAAATAAGATCTCTAAAATAATTTTTATGCATCATTGTAACATACTATAGAACTATGCTTGGGATGCAGAAACTACAAACCAAAATGCCAGTCCTAACTCATCCCTGAGCCCTCTTACACATGTTTACTTAGCATAGCTGACAACATTAACATCGTTTATTTTTAAGAGTCCTTCAGAAGGTTTGAGATCTTACGCTATTCACTTGCTGGGGTAATATTCCTGGATATCTTCATCTCCTTTGCTATGCTTTAAAATATGACAGCCTCTGCATGTCTGCCTCTGAAGCTGCACACAACCAAAACTGACCTGGTACTTTCTCCTTTCGCATCTCAAAATATTTGTGCTCTTAAACCTGAATAATACTGGAAAAGATCCAGAGAATCCAGTTAACATTTCACCTGTCCCTTCTCCCAATAATGAGAATATTATCATTTCTAGCCATCTATAGACTAGGTCTTCATGCTGTCAATAAACCAACTTGACTGTTTACAGCAAGCCACAAACCTAAAATGCAGGTCCCCACTCTTCTGTGCCACAGGGCTGAGGTAGCTTCCATATAATGCTTTTTCTTTAACTTGCTTTCTTTAACTTCTCTGTCCAAAGAAGCTCCTTCTGCCCCCACCCATAACACTTCTGTCAGACACCATCTCTCAGCACTTACCTCACTTAAAATGACTCTAAACCAAAGTCATAGAATGGAAAGTAGAGGAAGCAATTCACAGTTAATCTTTTAGGAAGTAGTAAGATCGCTTACCATAGTCGGAACACCTTTCCAAGTTAGCCTTCCTTGGGAAAATTTCTTTTATTTGTAAAGTTTTAGTCACAGAAGAGTATCTTCTGCGTAAAATACATTTCACAGAGCAAGAAAATTCTATGTTCTTATCACCTAAATAACATAAAAAATTTTACTGCACCTAAACCCCCTTTATCTCTTCAGTCTAATAAACTGTGAGGTCCAAAGCAATAGCAAAGCAAAACCCCCGATGAAAACATCTCACTCATCCAAAACCAACCCCGGTTGGTCAAAATTCTCAACAGAGTTAAGTATCAGCCCTTGAAAGGCATTTGCATATTGGTACCAGAACAGGCTGCAGAAACCAACTGACATTTAACCAACTGGATGCTTCCTACCCCATACAACAAATACTGCTGAAAAAGTAGACAAATTCTATAGGTAACAAAGATCAAAACAGTGGCACTCTGTGAGTACACTCTGTGTATAAGAATTAAACATTTCACAATCAGAACAGAGAAGTCAAGAAGTCACTAGTATTCTTTCAGAACTTAAAAATGTAACTTTCGTTTATTTTGTCCTTATTATTTACACTCATCATGAGTTAGTTAATGAAGTAATATTACATTAAACTGGTTCTTAGTTTTGAACTTCATCTTTTCCCTTCCATGACAGTGCCAATTTATTTAAGACATTTATAACCTTTCTGTGTTCATTACTTTGTTTGCCCATTCTGGAACAGCAACTCTATAAACAGCTAATTGCTGTATGATACAATGTCTCTAGTATCCTGATGCTGCATCAGTCAAGAAGAGTGATATTTTCAGGCAATTTTGGCTTCGCAGCCGTTCTAATCCAGCCTGCAGCTGATCTCAGAGGGAACTATTAAAATAAATTTCCAGAGTTTCCTAGTCATGCCACATCCTAGAGACTTAGGAAAGAGCAATCAAAACATCTGAAATAGCCTTTTTTAAAAAGCCTCTTACTTCCTTTCAACATATTTAAATAGAACAAGAAACTCACCAAATTCACCTGTTTGTTCTTCATTTGGGCAGCCAACTCTCTGCAGATGAGGTGCTATGAATCCAGCTGCCTTTCCCTCATTCTAGGACACGTAGGGGACGTGACAGGTTCGAGTCTATCAGCAGAGTGCAACGCTGGTGCATTTCTACAGCAGGGAGGCAGAAAAAGCAGGGGTGGAGGGAGAAAAATCAGCCCTCACAGCAGTTTAAGAGTTCTGGCATGTTGTTATTGCCACAGGTTCCTACGAGTGGCTTCAGCTGATCTCCCCTCCTCTGACATCGCTGCCTGTAGAGCTGGGGAGCGCAAAGGAAGGCTAATCACTGTACGCCTCCAGCCGCCTCCTGCAGTAAGCCCTGGGGCTTTATCCATACCTGGGGAGGAAAGAAGTTTGGACACCTGTCACCTGGGACAAAATGATCAATTTCCTTATTCTAGTACTAATGTTGGATTCAAAGCCCAGCGATAATTATCCCAGCTGGTTCTTAAAACAACCTATGAATGACACTGACTGTGATTATTAAAACTGGTGTGAAAGGCATTGTGGCATGTGAGTTCATTTGGCTTATTTGTAGATTAATTTTCCTCTGTCTACATTCATGTTAAATTCAGGAAGGGATAGGAGCTTTCCCCTTTGAAAAGAGCTTCCTCTTTTCCTAGTTGATATTACTTGCTAGATGCATAAATTGGCAAACCTTTCACACTAATGGCAAACTACAATAAAACAGTTGGTGGTTACTTAACAATTCACTTTATTTATTTATGGCTGTATAAATAAAGGCTTGAATCAGCTTTGCCAGTGTCATAAGAGAGATAGAGAAGGTGCTGTTTTCTATCATGATGAGGGGCACAGGCTACCAGACAAAGCACCCCTACATCCTGAGCTCTGCTTTCAAGCATTGCTTATTGCCCCCAAAAGCAACAAACTCATGAAATCATTTCACCTCTTTGTAAGCAGGTGAAGGAGTGGTGAGAAATTCCAAGTCACTGTTAGAGGAAGAACAAAATCATTTGTTCAAGCTGAAGCTTGCCTAATGGTGACTTGGGACAAGTCTCAAAATATTGAAGAATGTACTGGTAAGAGTACAAGTATAAAATATAATACTCTGTGCAGAAACAGTAGTAAGAATGAGACTTTTTTTACCATACATTGTATGTGATTTTATTTTATTTTACTTTATTAAATATGAAAAAGTTCAGTTACTCAGTAAACCCACACATGTGATTTTTTTTCTGTCTCTCTCCAAAGCTTGACAAAGTTCCTTAAATGCCTCCATTTTTATTTTAGCTTTCTAGATACCTTTAGAACCTTCTAGATAATAAGAAGGCCTAAGAACATTAGGTACAGGTTTTGTATATTGGTCTGACTGTGACACTCAGCCAGAAGCACTCTGACCTCTGCTTGCATAGCAACGCTCTCTTAGATAACCAATACTTCAGACTGTGTATGAATGCTTTTAGCAGGAACCTCTGTCTGTTCAGAACATGCTGTCAAATTGCTCTCATTTAAAATGATCACCGAGAGCTTGCGAGAGGAAAACATTTCCATCAGTAAGCAGGGTCACGTGTTATATAACAAAACCAAATTCCTTTCCTCTCTCTGCTTCTACATATCTAAAACTTCTCTGCCATCTCACAGCTGTTACCCTAACCATGTCACTGCAGTGCATGAGTCAAGACTGATGCAGGACTGAGAGAAGCCAAGGACAGTGCTCAGTGCAGCAGTGAGCTCAGGCGTCCCAGAGCAGGTACAGATTCTCACTCCCAGGTGAAGTCTTATTACATATGCTATAACATTCTTTTTCCAGTGGCTACCTTAATGACCAAAAATGTTAGGAATCCCAAAAATGGGGAGCAGAATTTCCTGCTTCCATAACACTTGTTCTTGCAAACTACCCCCTTGTCCCAGCAGACTTTCAATGTTTCTTCAGCCTCTTTCCACTGGGACGTGCCCTGGCTGTCACAGGCACCTACCACTGATTTGCACCCCAGAGCAGGCAACATGCATTCATGCACATATGGGTTTCTATGTGTGCGTCTCCACAGCAGAGAAAAGTAATGAACCAGTGCTGTTTGTTTTTAAGGAAATTTTAGACACTATTACATACAATTAGACCCAAACACTACTTTCTATGTCTTTAAGTTATTCTGTGGGTTTTGCCTTGAAAAAGCAGAATACCAGGTCCAGGTCCACCCAAGAATTTATTCTGGAGCATGTGTATACACCTTTCTGCAGTTTTGAGTGCAGCATTTGAAAGGCCTGATGGAGGTCCCTATTCATATTGACATTTTCTTCCTGACTAACTTTAGGCAGTGCTGTTCTGGGCTGGTTTGCTGTTCTGGGTCAGTTTGCTCTTCTGGGTCAGTTTGCTCTTCTGGGTCAGTTTGCTGTCCTGGGTTAGTTTGCTGATCAGTGTGAACTCACTTTAAACCGAGTTGCAAGGTGTACCATACATAGAGTTTTCATGCCAAATTGGATTTCAGGTAAGAAAAAAATTTCTTCCAGACACAAAAGATCCAGACCCTTTCTGCATTTCATCTACATGTCCTCTCCTCTCCAGCTGAAGAAAGTCAAAGCCCTTGGGTTTTGTCTATTTGCAGACTTACTTTTTTTACAGTAAAAAGTAAAAAATGTCTAAATCACATTATTACTGAAGAAAAAAGCTGTGAAAGACATTATCTTGGTGACATTCAAGGTTCTTTATCCTTTTAATCTCACTCATACTATTTTCTTCCAATAAAGGTTTTGACAGCTAAGATAACATGTGGATAAAACAGCAGGTGTGAGTCAGACCTTACTCCAAATTTCATCCTGGAGAGAATAACAACTACAATCTAGTTTATTTTAAAACAAAAGACAGGAGGATTGGTGAGAAAAATTATATAATGAAGATTTTTTATTAATATCTAAAGCTACAGTACAAGGTTAAAAACTTATAATACAAAAATATACATTACCTCTCCCACCTCAAATATGTCTAAAGAAAACCAATGCTAAGAATTTTTCCAGGCAAAACATCCTCTTTACAACTGAAAGTTTTTGAATTTGTGGCAATAAAAGAAAATCAATGGTATGATTTATGATGCTTTTCTCTTTCAGTAATGCAGCAATGTCTGGGTTTCAAACATTTTGTGAATGTGTTACTATTTGAGAAATAGTTTTCATCTTTACATTTATATATAATGTACTAAAAAAAAAGCCTTTTAGGGTGTTTAAAAGGTTCTTTTTTAAACTTCTGTTTTTTGGTGGACTGACTTTTAAGTTGTTTGGAATATAGAGTACAAGATAATAATGAGAATGGCTTAACTATAGTATAGCCACTGGAATTTTAATGTGAAAGAAAATATCATGGTAAACTCTAGAAACAAAGCACAGACTGCCACTAGCTTTTCTCTGGATTTAAATTACAATAACATAATGCTATGAATACTTACTCGTGTGTAGAAGTCAAAATTATATTTGCTTTTAAATGAGGGTGGTTCTTTTCCCTGCAAGCAGCAGGATAACCCCACAGAACCTCATAAACCTTGCTAAAACCTCACTGCTATTGTGAGTGACATGCAGTGGCATCATAACACAGCAGAAGTAACACACAACAAGGAGACAACAATTAACATAACTCGCTCCATTACTTTTTTTAGTCACACAAAAATCAATTCCCTTTTCTAGCAGACATAGGCATTCACTGTATTTATCTCTGGACTTTGTTACTGTTTCCAGATTTGGAAATGACCACTGGCAGCTTGGGCATGTAGGAGTAAGTTACAATCTTCTTTATACTACCATTTTATAAACCTCTGCTTTTCTTGTGTTGTTCAATGTTGTTTTTCTTAAATTATGCTTGGTATGTAAGTGTGCACACACACATGCAAGTCTGAAACAACATTTTTTTGAGATCTTCACCAGATGAAAAAGCCTTTGATCCACCAGTGTAATTAGTAAAAAATCCTGAAATAATCTTATTAGATGCTCAGCTACAGCTAGAAGTATTTACTTTACAATAATAACATTAAGAAAGCTTTTTTCCCACCAACTCATATATTAGATTTAAAACTAAAAATACATCTTTTTTCTGAATCCTCATGTGCTCAAACAAACAGTCATTGCAATCATGTAACCAAGTATCATGAGAGAGGCTGAGTAGTTGACTTAGAACCTCAAGAATTCATGAAACTCAGTCTTCCTTGTCATAGCTTGTTCAATTATTGCCAGTGAAAAGTAGCTTTGAAAAGGGTTGTTAGAATATGATTCTTAACACTGAAAATTGAAGTGTTTCACCTGAACTAAGAGTTTGAGAGTAAAAGATACTAATTCTTTTTTGATTGCTTATTCATACATTTGCTGAGTACCTGGTACCATTTTTACCAGGTACTCAGCAATTTCACTAATTCTCTAATTTCAAAACTTTTTTCCTTTTCAGAAGCAAAACTGGAAATGAGGTCAAATGTATTAAAATGTTGTGCTGAATAGCTTTTATATAGTATTGAGTGCTTTTGCTGAGAGACACCTGAGACCAGTTGCTATAGAAATATTTTTCAAGAGAGCCTCATGTTGATGTTGTGCATATGGGGTAGAAATGCAGAGAGGAAATGAACCACTTTGTTTTTCCATGCACAGGAAGGACAGCCTGCACAACTATTAACAAATGAGCAAAAAATGTCACAGATTGGTAGCCATTTGGAGGTGGGTGGAGTGGGAGGTGAGTGGAGAAGAAACAGGTCAGATTTGCACCACAAAGTCGGGGGAAGGTGTAAGTAATGACTATATATCCATTTATTCTAATTATCTCATTAGCTGTCAGGGGAGAAACCAAGAAGAGCACTGAAGAAGCGTGTTTCAGCTCTCCAGTATGACCAACGCCTCTTGCTTGGACATCTCATCTCCTTGAGCCACCTCTGGGAGCACCTGACAACCTGGCTCAAAGCCTTCACAGCCAAACTTCACTTTAGAGAGTTTTTGCTTGAGACTAGAAGCTGGCAAGCAGGACAAGTTTCTTTGATAGTCTCCCTTCTCCCCATTTCCCCCCACAAACATTTCCCATATTTGTTGTCCTTGCTGGCCAACAAGCGGTGCCACTGTCATCTTTCTGATTGTGAAAGAAAGAGAATAAACTCTGCAGTGGCATTAAGGGTATCTTACTGGCCTGCTATAAAATTTGCTTTGATGCAGTCTGTCCTTAAGTTTGATTCTGTCAGAACATAAACTTTTCATCTTTAGCTTCTCCCACACAATGGCATTCATGCGAGCTGTGATGGTGCAGACTCACACTTTTCTTGAAAATCTCCCACTGAGGTGAAGCTTGTATAAACAGGACAGGTGGAGTTTCAAGAAAAAATGGTGTCCAAAATAATGTTTGGGGTTTTTTAAGTTAGACAAACCTTGAGATAGGACTACTAGTCTTACAAGCTAGGGAGTGATAATGCAGTGAGAAATAAAGGTGCTTTCCTGGTACAGAGCTCTTGTTTAATGCTGTGACTGACTGTCAAAGGAAAAATATTGGAAGTGAGAGGACAAGAGGAGAAATCTGCTACTGCACATAGGCAAGCAAAATATTTGTAGGCTTGAGGGTGCTGGACTCCTTAAGGAATCCATGGCCAAGAGTTGTGGAGAACCTAAGACAAGCAAAATATTTGTAGGGACATACATGGTTTTGCCAAATATTTAAACTTGTTATCAGCCACTGAGCTTGTTTATTGGCTGTGTTTCAGCCAAGTCACAGTTTATGCATTTTCATGTGTCTGAAGATATAATTATAAATCAAGAGCACTTGCAAGCTTTGGGCTTACAAAAGAAGCACTAGATACCAGGAGTTCCCTATGGAATCAGAACTAGTCCTGTGGACTTAACTTTTTGGAAATTCGTTCCTCATTGGCTGTAGTTCATGCTATGATGGATTAGGGCAGGAGCAGTGAAATGAGTGCTGGTCTGCCTTTATATACTGTGCTGTTAACTTCAGAGGTTTGAGAACAATTTCTCACACAGTTAGAGCTTCCCAGGTACAGGTCAGAGAGATACTAAGCTTGTCAGCCTTTCCAGTGAGCCTTTCCTGCTCATGTCTGAACCAAGAGACACTGAAATCCATCTTGTCTCAGCTGCAGGGACAGCCAGGAACACGTTGAACTGGGGGAATTGATTGTGGTCATGACAGGCACAGGGAGAGGATGAGGTGCCAGAAGATTGAATGCTGACAGCTGGGGCAAGAGCAGCAGGAGCTCCTGGTACTGGACAGACAGGGATCTGATTTTAGATTTGGCTATCTTACTTCGGGATGTGTCCTAGGAGTAAGGCCCTGGACTCTGAAGAAGGCAATGGTTGATTGTCCTGTGCTGGTTTCCAGAGGTGGGTA
Source organism: Rhipidura dahli (assembly GCA_013399225.1). Lineage (NCBI taxonomy): Eukaryota > Metazoa > Chordata > Aves > Passeriformes > Rhipiduridae > Rhipidura > Rhipidura dahli. Next base: position 238,282 of record VXAC01001327.1, read on the forward strand.
GGAGGTCATTACTTTGAGCTGCTGGTGCTCCTGTACCATACTTACTAGGAACATGTGGCTGTCCAAGTGATGTCAGTCTGGACTCCTCTGTCATGGGGCCACTTTCATGCTCATCCCCTAGAAAAGAGGCTCACGAGAAGACCAAGTACCTGTGACTTTGCTACATGAGTTCAGAGGCACCAGTGAGTGCTGTCATAAGAAGCAGCTCTGAAGTAAGCTGCAGTATTCAGAAAATAAAAGCAGAGAAAATAAATAAATAAATAAAGGTAAGACAGTTTTATGGATTATCTTTTATAAATTTTATAAATCAATTGCTTATTTTTGTCTCTAGTTTGACTCACTTCTTCCAGTTCCATCATAGTTAACTAATGTGTATTAAATGAGCTTCCCAGCTACAAACTGTACAGCTGGGCAAGTCACTGAGAAGATGGAAACAGATTGTGCAAATCAGTGCTCAAGGCTAAAACTAAGATGTATAGGTGACATTAGCTGCTTGCACTACTCTCATTAATGAGTGCAACATCATTTTAGCAATACAGATAATTGTAAATGAGAATTATTTTAAGCCAGTTTTACTGTCTGTTATTTCTTTCTTTAAGTGCTACTAAGCTCAATCTGTTTTCACCAGATAATGTTAATGATAAGTTAAGAAACACAAAGAACATGAAGAATTATGTGCCAGCACTTTCCAGACTTAGTTTCATAAGAGTTACCAAATGATATTGGCATGCAGGTAAACACAGATTTTATGCAAAATAATGGACTGTCACTTCCTTTTCGAAGAAGCGTTGAAGAAAGGGTCAGGTACAGACTGCACTTATTCAGGCTACAAAAGAGCAGATCCAGAGCTATATCCTGGCTGTCCTGGGTGAATGTGCTTGGTAAATAAGCCTAGCTTTGTCTGCTGTCTCACAGACACCAGTCTGAGTATAAAATATATTGTTGCTTCTGCACACTCAAGTAACTCTGCAATTATATGAAGAAAAGATAATATTCTAGAGGAAGTTGTGGGTTTGATACATACAAAATTAACAAAACATGAGTGGATTTATCTAAAAACAATTTGTTTTTGTCTGTTTAATGTTTCTTTGGTTCCTCTGGAATCACAGAATAGTCCAGATTGGTAAGGATCTCAAAGGATCACCTGGTCCAATATTTGTGGGAAAAGGAAGCTGTATGAGATTTTCTGGCACCCTGTCCAAAGACATCATGAAAGCCTCCAGCAATGCAAACCACCACAATCCTGGGGAGGTTGTTCCAGTGATGGGTTGTTCTCACTGTGAACAATTTCTTTCTTATGTCAGTATGAAATCTCTCCCAGTGCAAATCCCTTCATGCCTTCTCCATGTGCCCACTTATGAAGAGACGTTCCTTTCTCTTTGTATCCATCCTTTAAGTACCAAAGTACTGCGATGTGGTCTCCAAGAGCAGTCTCTTCTCCAGGAAGAGGAGGCAGAACTCCTTCAGTCTTTCTTCAGGTAAGGTTCCTCAATCTGGTTTTTTTTTATCATCTTCGTAATTATCTTTGACTCTCTCCAGTCTTTCTGCACTTTCTCAAGCTGTGGGGCCCAGAACTTCATGCAGTACTCCAGGTGCAGCCTGAAAAGCACCGAGCAGGTTGGGATGATCCTCTCTCTGTCTCTAGCAATGTCCCAGTGGAGACAGCCCAGGACTTGGCTTGCCTTGGTTGCTGCCATGGTGCACTCTCAGCCAACACCTAGGCAGAAACAGGGCAAGGTTTGATGTCAGTACTGGCTGTACAATGGCTCTTGCTGGATACACAAATAGACCACCACACTTCCACCTGGATGCTGTATGTACAGTAGCCATCAGCTGTAATACAGGAGAAGTTTAAGCATTCCAAATCCCACTAGTAAACAGCTAATCCCTTTCCATATTTTGACTCTTATGGGAAAAGAAAAGAGCCATCAGAAAAGAAGGACTAATTAAACTTATTTGTACTTGTAAAGAAGGTCTTTCTAGCAGAAAGATTTTTTTATTATTATATTTACCCTCCAGTGAATAAAAATATATGGTATGTAAGATGTTCTTGTCTGTTGTGAACCTTCAAGCCTTTCAACAGAATTTATCCCAATTTCAGACAAGAGTATGGTTTCTGGTTGATAATGGAATGACTAAATTATTGCCCTGAATATTTGGTCAAGATTTCAGCTTGTTTCATGTAATTAGGTTGATATTTTCAAGATGAAAAATTATCTCAAATCTTGCCAGTGGATTCTGCTGGTTTCAGAACTAATTTTTTAAGGATTCTTTCAATGCTAAATTATTCAAAATATTTTATCTTTGACCACAGATCATTTTCCCTCTATTGATAAACTTTCGTACATCTCCAAATCACAGCCTGAAGGACACAAACTGTGAATTTTATTTACGAGCATTCCAAGGATATAAGGGTATGGAAAAAACTTTGAAAATCAGATCAAGAAAACATTTGAATATATCACAGCATTACTGATTCCCTAGGACAATGTAGACAGTCTGGATTGCTGACATGTTTTTAAGAGGTATCAGTATTTCTAACTAATCTGATTTTTCTATCTGTGGATAAGGAAATAGTGCAAAGTGATCTGTAATAGAAATGAAATTATTTTGTTGATGGCTTTTCTGTGACACTTTACCTCTTTAATTTTCTTTTTTTGCTTTAGTTGTTTGGTTTAGCTAAAAAAAATCTCCCTTCAGGTTTCTATGCCTTCCTGAAACAACATAGTATCTTAGCTAGTTTTCTGATCCTCTTCCTTCTTTATTTATACAAAAAGAAAACAGAAGCAGTTTTGTTAAATTCGTAGGATGCATGGACCTTGTGATTCTCATTTTCAGTTGTTGTTTGTCAGGTTTCTTTTGATTTAACCTAAGTCTTTGAATATGAAGTGGAGACCTTCTGATGGTAGCAAAACTCAGTTTTGTATCATATGTCTTGTTTCCAGAGCACTTTGCAGTCTGTCTGTCTCATTTCATGTGCCCACACACAGGCACAGAGCATCAGCCATCTCCAGTGGGTGGGTGGCAGCCACTCAGGCCCACTGGTAGCCAACCAAGGTGCTGCATTGCATGGCAGTGGCAAATGGGAATACTGGCCAGTATATAAACCCTCTTCTGCAGAGCATGCCACGAGATTTTCACTACCCATGAGGAGCAGATATCTTAATTTCTGATCATTAAAGAAAAGGACCATGCCAAGAACAAGATTTAGTGGAAGGAGGGGCAATACCAGCTTGTCAATAGTCTGGGCTAGCAGTCTTCCCTAAGTGAGACAAGGCAAATAACTGAAGCATGAAAGCCTTCACTTTGTCCTTGATGAACAACCTGAGAGGACCAAACCTACAAGGAAGCCATCACCATAAGGTACAGCAGGAGACAGACAGATGTGCAGCCCACCTGAACGTGCTCCATAAGCCCCAGAATTCAAAATCTGCCTCAAAAATCTGACTTTAGTGCAGCCACAGAAAGGACATCTATATGCAAGCAGTGCTGCTGTTCCTCAGGACTGGATCTCATGCTTCTGCACGGCTGACATTAAGCAGCTGGCCTGCAGTGTAAACTAACATGCTGTGAGTGTTCCCAGCAGAGGGTCCAATCCTCCATGGTAACGCTCTTCAGGGAGCTCTGGAAATGCTTTAATTATTAAAATGAATAATTCCTACCAACACATTTAATTGGAAAATATTACATGTTTAAATGGGCACTAATGGAAGGGCTCTGAAAAATCTGACTATATAATAGAGTATGCTGTTTGAAGTGAATTTTGGCAATATTTTTTCAGCGAATAACACCATGCATTATTTATCCTCTCTCTTTTTAATCCTATCTGATAGTTCATATGAAGAAGGAGTCACTGGAACCTCAGAAATAAAATGCAAATCTGTGAATTGCCCCCTACCAGCTTAACCTGCCACCACTAGCTCATCCTCCTTCCTTGCTTCCTGTCCCTTAGCTTCCAAGGACATAGTGCAATGAATTTTTTGCTGCAGGACAAACTAACCCCCTTGTTTCTGCCTCAGCACTGGGAGGACTGTGCAGGACTGACCAATTACAGGGACACTGGTTACCATAGCCTGACAGAGATGGGACGCAATCAAAGGCAAGAGAAGGCCAATGTCATTGCAGATGGCAGACTTGTGGGAGTCACAAGGGAAGAGGGCAGAAAAGAACATTTCAGGACACAGATAGCAGCCACACAGAGGAAGCAAGGATAGGTATGAACAGGGATAACCCACAGAGTCAGCAAATACCTGCAGAGAGGTTGCTTCCTGAAGGTCTCAAGGCAGGGGTTTGGATCTTTAAGGTGCTTTCCAGCCCTGGTCATTCTATGATTCTATGATTCTATGAAATACACAGCTTTGCAGCTGGAGTTATCTAAACTGTTGAACTTGCATTCTGTCACAAGAGAGTGGCACTCATAGAAGTATTTCTGCCTCCAGATAAAGTTCTGCCAGGCCCAGAGCCCATAGTGAGCCTTTCCAAAGGGAAGGACACACTGGATCTATTACAGCCTTGCAAAATAATTGTACTGTCAGACTTTGCCTGATCTAATCTAAAAAAAATCAGACTTCATATATCTTGGCTTTTTTTTTTCTTCCTTGGAAGGTAAATATGTTACCTTCTGAATATAAGCATGAGGGAAAAATCAGGAAGCCACTTTTACTTGAAAGTTACCTTCTCTCCCTCAAAGACTAGTAGGAACATAAAGAGGAGATAAAGTCTAGTAGGAACATACAAGGAAAGGGATGTTCAAGAGAGGTATTGTCAGAAAAAAGAATTGTCAACAGAAGAGGGGATGTCAGAGAAAATTTGCTAAGAAATAAAACTTTGATTTGAAAATGGCATCTATTATTTTAACTGACTCCGAGCAGGACCCGTAGTTACCAGTGCAAACTTGTTTTGTTCTGCCTGGTTTCTGAAATAAACAATCTCAATACTTTTTGAGCTCTTTCTCCTCATCTCAAACCAGACCATTAGTTCGCACATTTTTCCTCTTACTGTGACACTAAAACAGAATTGTGGAGACTTTCTGGTTTGTTGCAAATATGGCACTTTTCAGGCCTATCTTTTTCTGTTGGTTTTTTTTTTTTGTTCTCTCCATGAATATTCATTAGCTGCAGGAAGGAGCTGAAAGTAATGAGGTTTTCTGTGTAGCTGTTGAAGACTTCAAACTCGTGGATTCCAAAGAGAGAGATCCTGCAGGTATCTTCTCAGCCCAAAAACTCCAACACAGCATAGCACAGTGAGCTTGGGAGGGGAGCCAGCAGCACTCTACTGCACTTTGCAACACTGACACATTGGGCCTGTTTGGGATTGCAATATTCATTGGTATCACACGAATGGCAGCAGTTACCAAACAGCCCTGCTGCTGCTCACAGGTGAAATTCAAGTACACCCGGAGCTCTGAGATTACCGCAACCCCACTTACTCCCTCGGATTTGATTCCTCTGTAGCACTGCATCTTGTCTGTAGTTTGGCTATTTTTATCAATAGCTCCCTTTGAATATGTGTCTTCTGCCTAACTTCTTTGTTTGGTATTTAGCATGCTGTGGTTCCTTGCGTGAACAGCTTGCACATCGGAATCTCTTGTGGCTGCTTCTGCTGAGTCAAATCAAAATCCAGCTTCTGGTAAGGAGTCTGTGACACATGGACAAAGCTGTGTTTAATCCAACCCTTGGGTGTGATTTGAAGGTCTGATTGACTCAATTATAACTAATTTAATCAATTCTCAACACATTTGAAAAGAAAAACAAAACAGGGGAAAAAACTAAGGCCGGGATCTTTTCCAGACGAGAGGGAAAAAAAAGAGGGTGCAAAAATGGCTTCGACACAAAAAGTCTGAAGTTTCGGCAGGCACTTGAATGTTTGCAAGCTCCTGGACTGTGATGAAACGGGAGCTGAACACACAGCTACACATGCCACTAGGAGAATTTCTGCAGAACCTTTGAGCTTGCTGGAAGATGAATGTGAGTAAAGAGAAGCAAATGAAAGCTGTTGTACCCTGTCTGTTCACACTGCAGTTCCCTGCCCACATGGTGACTTGTGTTGCCAGTTCTGAAAAGCCAGTTTTTCCTTCAGGCCTCAAGACATACAAAAGACAAGGGGTTTTGGCTTTGCCTGTTGCTCTTGTGAAGTTTCAATATATATATTCAATTTTCTCCTCCATACAGCCGGGTTCTGAAGTGTACCATATGTAGCATGTAGTAAAATATCACATATTACAATTCTATTAAGAATTAATTTGGTCGAAACCATTTTGTTTACCAAGCCTAAATCTCAGCAGTAATTTCCACATGACCGATACTGTTCTAGAAACACTCATAAATGTTAAAAAAGACACAAAAAATGTAAAATTAAAAGTAATTGGTAAAATTAAAGGTAAAAGCAATTTGATACTGCATGAATGTATGATTATACACAGAAAGAAAGATAAAAACAGAAAGTTTTTATCAGTTAAAAGTTACAGGAATAGTTGGCAATTTCAAGTACTACTAAAAAGAATGAAGAAAAATTCTAATGTTTGTTGAGAGAAAAGGACTAAACCCAGAAGATTTGATGAGGAGGAGGGAACAGTTTTGTTCAAAGTGACCTTGCAGCTGGGAATGCTAAAAATGCTGGTATGAAAAAATGCCATTTATTATGCCTAATGTTGTTCCTCCTCTACCTGCAGGGAGCCTGTGACCCAAGGGGGCAGGGAGCCTTTGTGACTTGGGAACAAGGGCCTGTGTCCCCCGGGAAGAGGAGACTGTGTTCCCAGAGAGCATGGAGCCTGAGTTCCCAGGGAATAAGAGCCTGTGTCCCAAGGGAACAGGACCCTGTGTCCCCGTCCAGCATTGTTAGCGAGGCAATGACATAAATCTACTCTCAGCATTTTGGCTGTGATTTGGTGTTGCCCTTGGTTACCTGCATGTGTTGATTCACACAGCGTTATAGGTTAAGCAGAGTAAATACCTTTTATTTGAGGCAGTATTGGATATGATGTTCTTACAGAGCCAGAAAGCTAAAACAGTACTTTCTGTCCAGAAACCTCTATTTTTGTATCAAATCTCTATTTCCAACCGGCACACAGAGCTAAAACTCTGCAAGTATCATATGGCTCATTTCTATAATGAAAATCAAAAAGCAAAACCCCTGTAACAGGAGGGCACATTTAAATTACATGCCACTGAAGCAGAAATTAATTTAGATGTGATGAATATCCTTCTCTCTTCTTTTATCTTTGATGTTCTGAAAGTAGGTAGGTCTTGAAGGCAAGGCCTGGTCAGGATCTGGGCCAAAAGATTCTATCTTTTGACATTTTAAACTTGACAAGAAAAGTAAATATAAAATAATTAAGCCAAAATCCATTTTATTTCCTAAGTTAAACACATTACAGTATTTCCAGCTGCCTGCTCAATATAGCTACACAGAGAAAAACAGGGCTGGGGGTTTAGATAAGGCACTGCGGTTCCACTCTGAAGATGAGACCAGACTTGAATCCTCACTTTTTTGAAAGAAAGGAAAGTGCTAGCTAGGCAGGCTTTTATGGAGGGGAGGCTGAGTAGGGAGCTGACACCTAAAATTATCATTAAGTTTGGAGAGCTTCAGAATTAAACAAGGACATCCTGCTGTTTAAACTTGAGTGAATTTAAAACAGAAACAAAAACAAAAACAAGCAACAAAATCAATTTTGGGGTGTTTGTTGTTGCTGTTGTACAGTAATAAAGTTTTATAAAAGCTGTAACACACCAGTCTTCCTGGGGATTGCAAAGGTGGTGGTGATGTTGTTGACAGAAAAATGAGAAGTTTTTTGAAGGTTTTTTTACACTTAGGTTGTTTCAGCTTGACAGTTTGATTTCCCCAGTTCAAAGAAAATCCTATCGATATTGACATCTGCTTTCCCCCATCCCTTTATCTTTGGCTTGAGGCTGTCAAGACATTTCATCATGCCATCACACAGCCCCTGCCTAGTGCTCACTCTGCACCAGGAGAGAAAGAGCTCTCTGACTTACTCGGAACACTTAAAGATGACTTGAAGACTGTGCAAGCAGGTGTACTGAAAGACCAAGGCTTTATTATGGTTTTAAAAACCAGCATTGCATTCTTTCTGTTCAGCTTCTTTGCCTGCCCTGACATCTGGGGAATGCTTTTTGGATCATCAGTAAGCTACACCAATTTTCTTAGCTATCTAAACAAAAAACCCTTGACATTTGTTCTAGCTTGCAAGTTCGCCTTATTCAAAAATACAGAAGTATGGCAAAGAGAAATGCATTTTTGAGACTTTTTCTGACCTCCGTGGGAGCAACTGATAGATCCATTAAATGCAAGTGCTTCTTCCTCACATGGCCTTAAACTGCCTTTCCCTCAATGTGAGCTTTTATTTGCATTAGTTTCAGTGAAAACTCCAGGCTGCTACCCTGTCCCTTCCTTTCTTTAAGGTTAGTGAAAATATTCCAGCTGGGATTTACTTTAAAGGTGTGTCCTTTTTCATAAAAAACTGCAGCAATCTTAGGCAAACAGAAGAACAGCAGGCAAGAGGAATTCTTTAGCTAGCCAATGTTCCATATTTTATTTTCCAACAGAGAATCTTAACAATCACCCATTGTGTTAGAAAGCCACATGATGATAATATAAATTCACTGATGCAAACCAAAGAGCTGCAAACCTTTCTAAATCAACATAAACATACCCCCAAATCTGCGTGTAGACCAGCCGACAGGCGTTCCCTCTATTTTCCTGGGAGCCTTGCCCACGGCTGGTGGTGCTCAGAGCCACGGGTGAGTGTGAAAGATCAGAGCAGAGCTGGGGCTCGCTGCAGCAAGGCACCAGCCACCCTCCTCAGCCAGAGGGTTTGGCTTCTTCTGTAGCTAATGGCAGCTGGACCCTTTCTCCAGCCACACACTCGTCCTGCCATGTGGGATCAGAATGCCATCCATGCATGATGTGTGTCCCACTCGGGTTGTGGTGATGTTTCAGAAACCTCCAGGCTTCTCCTCAGAACATTGTTCTGCTCAGTGAGCCACTGTTACTGCAGAATAACTGGTCTGGAGGGCAGGGCATGCTGCTGAAGAGTCCAGGGTCTGGTATCCGTAAGTCCCATCTTCAGGCAATCAAAATAATCAAAGTAATAATTTTATCAATACAGCTCTCGACATAATAGTCACGTGGATGATCCATGACACAAAACACTTTCAAAATGAGATTGAAGGTGTTAGGTGTCTTGAGCTGTTTAAATAGTGAGGAAAAGCTGAGTGTTTCCCCCTGTACTGGGATTTTATCTTGTATAAAGGGAAAAATAACTTTTTTAATAATTAAAGAAAATATAAATTGCTCAACGCAGTTTTGAATTTCATTCTTGCTGATATTTTTCCTAATGACAGGACCTCTACATTCTCAGTGCTTTCATCTGGAGAAGAGATGCACAAGGACTAGCTACACTACAGACTCTACTTCTTCTGTGACTGCAGGAAAGTTTTTTTTTTTCCTAGCACTACAAAAGTAGTGTTGCTTTATAAAGTAATTTTAAATTCTTCAAATAAAATGTGTATATTAAAAGAGCAAAAGCAAAATAGCTTGTGTTACCAAGAAAGCCTATCTGGGCTGCTCTGTCCTTTGACCCCGAAAGCTAAATTCTGTTTTCATTTCTGAGTAGAGCCAGAGCTTTGTGTTGCTCAAATACTTCATTTTTCCAACTACATAACTGGTAGGAAATACAGTCCCTTGGATAGAGAACATGAGTCTCTGATGATTTTTCACTGTTTTCCATTCTTTTAATATCAGAAATTTGTTTGCAAAGTTGATCTCATCTTGTTTTAACATGTATAGAATTCATCCTTTAAGCAGAGATGAGTCTGGACCAAGATTTAAGACCAGCTAGATGGCATGTTGGTTCTTGATGGCATGTTGGTTCTTAATGGCATTCACGTGCCTACTCTTACATTCAGACCTCCAGAAGGATATCACAGCAATTTCAAACCCTATAGTTTGCCATTGGGTGGCAAAAGGATAATACTGTCCATGGCTGAGACAAGAAAATTAGCTGTCCTAACCCACCTACATACTGATTTACTGCATACTGATGTGTGCAGTAAATCTTCAAGAGGGGCTGGCATTACAGGGGATGCATCCCTCAAGAAATCCCAGACTGCACGTCTTGTTGCTCATCTATTCTCAGAGAAATGTTTCTCAATATCATAAGTGAGAGGACACAGACAAAATATTAATAGAGTTTTTAATTTAAGCTTCAAATTAATAGTTGGAGGTTGAAGGAACAACTTACTTGATAATGGATACATTAAAAAATTAGGCTACTACTCAGTCATTTAGCAAGATCGGAATGAGTTTTTAAAAAGTATTTAATAACATTTCAACATCGTTCTGTACACTAATTACAGGCACTTGTCTAGTTCTCTAGAGAGTCAATAAATTTTGTAGATTTTTAAGAACCTTCCCTGCCACTACTTTATAACTATGGAGGACTTGGAAAAGACAGTCTTTGAGTAGAAGGTATCCAAATCACCCTGCAGACATGCAGCTGAATTCACAAAGATCTTTCATTTAACAGCATACCAGAATGGGTGCTTTCTGTGAGTTTAGTGATGTATCTCTCTCATTTTTGTTCCCTCTATTTATATTTTTCTAGCATGATAAGAGATCCACTCTGTCATGACCATGCTATGCATACAAATATTTACATAATTTCTTTTGCATTGTGGTTCTGCTGAATTAATGATCCTAGAGAAGTGAGGTCTAATTACAGATTGGAAATGGTTTGGCCTTCTCCAGCATCTGGTCACAGAAGAGAGGGTGCTTCTGGTACTGCAGATATCGTAGAATAAAGCCCCCAAAGAGAAAACCAGATTGTGCTGTTGAAAACAGTTATTTTGCACCAAAAAACAGCTGACAGAAGAGGACAGAGTTGGATCCACTATCAGGGTCCCCCATCAGAGTATTCTATATAAAAATGCCATCAATCCGGAAATATTTTGATGCATGAAGAAATATATCAGACATTTGTCTTCAGATGTTTCTACTTTATGTTTCATTTATTTTCAAAGTGCCACAGTTTTTTTTCCCCACAACAAATGTAGATCCCTTCTCCATCCATAAAATTGCTTAAGATGGCTAATGTAACATCCAAACAGAGACAAAAAATTGAAATAAGCATGGTACATGGAAAAGCCAGACTAGGAAGTCAGATCAAACCTCTGGAGGTGCACAGAAAACAAACCATCCTCAGAAGGTGTGAGCCAAGTGATGGAAGTGGTGCAGTGTGAAGATGTGCAGACTGCACCACAAGGCCTCTAATCCCCTACAGAGGAGACACGCGGTACTTGCTTTTCTATTCAAAGAGTACCTCTGGAGGAAGAGAAATTCCCATCCCCAGGTAACCAAAAGATTTCTTGAGAGACAGAAAACACATTTTTCTCTAACCTTGACTCCCAAAGGGGCTGTGTTCCTCCTGGTTTATGTTTTCTCTCCCCCAAAACTATTCACCAGTCTCCACTAACTTTACCTCACTCCCATACCTAGACTCTTATGGCTGCTTCATTTCCACCCTTGTCTTGCTTATGGTTGATTTCTTCAGGAAACTAAAACTTTCTTGTGCATAAGATGCAGCTGTAATTATCAGTGCACTATGGTAAAATTAGAACAAGACAGTGGATGCTGATTGTGAAATAGTCAATGCAGCCTTCCAGATGTTAAGTTACTTTAAAAGAGAGAGAAAAATAAGCCAAAACAAAGAAAGTTTATCCATGGGACAACCAGACTGACAATGTAAGTCTGACTAATGCTTATGCATGAAACATGTATGGATGGATCTTACACTGCATACGCCAGGTTTGGGCCCTCATTTTAAAAAAAATTAGTGATACCTAGAAACCTCATGACTTTAATTAGAGTGAAAAGTTCTGAAAGCCATTTGCAAGGTAGCAATTACTGATATTTAAAAACTGCTAGGAAAAAAAGGAAACTTTTGATTTATGCTTCCCTCTTTGAAGCCCTCCATGTTCCTGCTGCCTGATATTCTTCCTGAGGTAAAGTTTCAAGTGTACCTTCAAATCAGACCAAATGAAGACTATCATGTTGTGTTCCATTTCTGTCTTCACCCAAGACCTCAAATTATATTATTAGCTTCTAAAAGGTTTCTCAGACTGAGCCAGAAGACTGTAATGAGCTGTACAGTTTAAGCATTCTGCAATATAAACATATTCAGATTATCTAGAATGATAGTTCAATAATTTCTGCAGAAGGTGCCAGATTTTCAAAGAGTTTCTATAGCTGCACTGAAAAATTTTTAACACATATACTTGTACCTGAGGAAAAAAACCTGATGAGTCAGACATATACATGTGTTTCTGTGCATACCTTTTTATTTATATAAAAACAGGTTGCTATACTGCAACCAATTAAGATTACCCTGCAAAAATTTTAACAAAATTACTCTTTTTATTATTGAGTAGCAAAAGGTTTCACTAGCACAAATTAAAATACTAATTATTAAAGCACTCTAACAAATAGAAAGGAACACATAGGAGTGGATAAGATAGCTGCCCCTAGTAGGACAAACAGCAGAAGCATTGTTACAAAGCTAACCTGTTAAATCTAGCCAGTGGGAGCAGCAGCCCAGCATGTCATTTGACCAGGTAACAAGTTTGAATGTGAGAGTTTTGCAATGGATGCATCTTATTTTGCTTCAAAAATCTGTATTTCTTTTGCAGGCACAGCAAAAGCATGCCATACAAATACAATATATTCATAATTCTTATAAAATTTAAGTAAGACCCCTCACAAATACACTCTTCATAGCAATTCACAACAGCGGGAGAAAGTTGCCATACAAAATGTCTTCAGACAGATTTCCATGCACAAAAAGAGATGGGCAGTGTCTGTGGCTGGTGGCATTTAATGATTCTAATGGTCAAAGTTACTTTCAGAGGAAAATTAGGAAAAAAAAATGGAGCAGGAAGGGTCAGGGGTAGTGCAGGGCACAAAAGTGCTGTGGTACCCTCAGAGGAACATCCACCCAAGTGTAGGTGTCCTAGGTGTCCTTCCTCCCTCATGCAGCAGATGATACACCTCCCATACCAACACAACAGGTTTTCATCAGGGCCTGTTTGAAGTCTCTGCTGGCTGGTGGTGCTTTTAATGTCCAAGTGCTGAAAAGATAAATTACTTGTTGGTAGAACTGCTTTGTTAAAGTTTAAGGCTTGACATGTTTCAATGATCTCACTTCTAGGTGGGAGTTAACAAAGCTTAGGAAGGAGGATGTATCAATCATATTGGACACAAAGAATGCAGAATTTACAGGCCACAGGGATATTTGGCAGAGCTCTGTTGAGCTTTGTGCTGGTGTTTTACTGGATCTCCTGGGTCTCCAAATGAAAGCCAAAGCAGCAGCTGCAGGGCAGGGAAACAGAGGGATGAATCTCATCCCATGGGCAGCCGCTTCCCAGGGGAATCTGGTGTAACAACAGCACAGGGCCAGCCATGGGCAGGGCCATGAGACCCAGAGCAGAGCAGCAGCAGCAGTGTGGCTGCAGTGCAGGTAAAACACTGCACTGGAGGCTCTGGGAATCGCTGTCCCCGCAGCCTGGGTCAAAGGGTGCAGAGCTGTGAGCAGACAGCAGCAGTGGGGCTGCAGGTGGAGCAGCCAAAGAGCTGAGCAGCAGCAGACACCAGAGAAACAGGGGATGGTCACAGAACCACTGCCACTGAAACCCACAGGGCTGTCTGACTGCGGAAATCAGTGAGGAGCAAAGGGCAGTCAGCCTTTAAACCCCGCTGCCTAGAGCCTCATCCTTTCCCTTTTCTTATCAAATATCCGAGCAGTGGCTTCGAGACCTTCTGCAGCTGATTAGGTTAGATTACCTGATTAGAAGAATGCTAGCACATGAGGGCTGCTGACACTGCTCCTTTGCAAGACCTGTGTATTGCAAATACCTGCACAATTTGCAATCCAATAATTCTGTTGGTAGGTCAGATTTTAGGTATAGAACACACTCTTCTGTGTAAGTCTATTTTGTGCCAATTTTGAAAGCAAGGAAAAGGGAAGAACGACAGAAAAATAATGGAAAACTGAAAGAATCAAAAAACAAAGGAGGGAAAAAGGTAAAATTATATATTCCTTAACTTCCCCAGAAAAAATCCTAAGAAAAAATCAGTTACTTATGAAGTCCAACATAAACAGAGGCAGTGAAATAGTGACATACATTGTTAACATGATGAGCTTGAACATATTTGATGAAAAAATAAATCTTGCTTCAAAATGTTTTTCCCCCAGAATCTCAGTTCAAGAATTATTTACTTGATGCAGAATGATATGACAGAAAAATTTATTTTCAGGAAAGGAAATTTTCTCATCAACATGATGTGTGATACATGAGGATTGAGCTGAACAGAGAAGAGCCTTCTGCAACAAAAAAGACTGAAACTGGAGTTTAGATACAAAATTTTTAAAGTAATTATGTCCCATGTACAGGATATAATTTCTTGAATCCAATGATACTTAAAATAGAGCAAATGAGGGCCCAAAAGAGCCCCTGTGGTACATACTGAATGTGAGGTCTGAGAACCAAAGTTACCTCTAGGATCCTGCCAAGTGTTTGTATCTTTGAATATCTAAATATTTGCATACATTTTTATTCTGTCTTACAGAATGTATCTCAGTATCTGAACTGAAGAAAATAACATTTTAAAACATTTGTATTGTAATAACTGCTTGCCTAACAGCTTTCTCCTGGTAAAAGTAACCATCAAAACTCTTGCTGCAATATAAAAACACCAATTGCAAAGCAAAATCTTGGAACTAACTAAGAAACGGAACTAACTAAGAAACAAAACTAACTGAGAAACAGAGCTGTTACAAAGCACCCCATGTCAAAACGGGTGCCTTTTCCTCCACAAGGCTTTTTTGAAATGCAGTAACTTCATCAGGTCCTGATGGTACTAAACAGGGTCATTGGAACAGGCTCCCCAAGGGGGTGGTCGCAGCGCCAGGCCTGACAGAGTCCAAGGAGCATCTGGACACTCTGGGTCGCATGGTTTATTTCAGGTGGTCCTGCGAGGACCAGGGAGTGGGACTCGATGAGCCTTATGGGTCCCTTCCAGTCTGAGGTGCTCTGTGCCTCTCTGATTCTCTGTGAACATGCCTGGACATCTTCCTGCCATCAGCATTGCGGGGTAACAAAGCTGGGTCTTGAGGAAAACAGAGTCTGCTGCTCTTGGCTCTAAGCTGTGCTTGAGAGCGTTTAGAATACAGTGTTGCCTGCTGGGCTGAACATGTGCTTGGATTGTAAACTAGTGGGTTTGAATGACATACTTTTATGAGCAGCTGCTGTTGGGCTGACTCAAGATTTTACCCTTCTCACCACACCACCCTTTTCAGGTCAAAGTTTCCAAGCCTAAGCACAAGGACAATTCTTCTCTTTAACCAATGTCCTTCTCAACAAATTTTCATAAAGGCTTGATTGCCTTGTAACCAGCTTGGACTGAGAGAAGAAAACATCTTCTTGGAGAAGCAAGTCATATTAAATCACAACACTCAGGGCCTGAAAATCTTTACCAGCACCTCAGCATAAAGAAAACAGGTATGCAATTTTCAGCTACCTCCCTTTTTGTGACACAGTGAAATGTATGCGTTGTCATCCAGAGAGTTTCTAATAGCTAGACTAGGTGCCTGTACACAGAAACAGATGTTACAAAAATTTGCAACAAAAAACAGTGCTGAGCAAAAAAAAAAATCTTCATTAAAGATTGCAAGATGGAGAAGACCAGAATGAAATCAGCAAAAATTGCTGGATTTGTGCACACATTAAAATGAGATGCCACAGCCAATGTCAAATGGGAGGTATCAGACCTCGGTTAGGTAAAATTGATTATGAAATGAATAATTACACTCTAGTAACATGCTTTTATCACTTTTAAATCAAAACCTAGCCATGCTCAGAGAGCCTGCAGTATTTCTGAAGGGAAGAGCATTAAGCTCAGAATGGAGATATTTAAACCATTTGCAAGGCAAGAATCAAATAGGCTTGATGGTTTGAATTAAGCAGTTTATCCAGAGTCATCAGTGTAACTAGCATGGTTGATACAGACTCCAGGAGAAAGTCTGCCTCTGCTAGGGGGAATATGTAAGGAAACCAAGCAAATGGGCTGAGGAAAGGAGCTGATGGGGAACAAATGATGAATCAGATCATATTTCTCTTTCTTGACATCCCCACCTTGGTCTCCCTGCCCTCTCTTCTGCCCTGCAGGGTCTTCTTTGTCTACCAATGGCCATGGCCAGTGTGTGGATGAGAAATCTCAGAAACCTGCTTGGCCACGGGGTACTCCTGCCCTGGGGACTTCAGAACCTGCTGTGGCTCTGGGAGAGCCACACTGCCACTGCCACTGACCCATGGCCACAGTGAGCAGGGCTGTATTCCCCCGTTCCTGCTTGTGGCCCCCCAGCTGCCCCTGTGGCCCATGAGGCCACTCAAACGCACACATGCATTTCCCATGTCTCCAGTGCCTGCTCTGCTTCACAGCTTCTCATCTTCCATACTGCCCCCCCTTTCTGACCAGCTTTTCATCCAGGACATATCTCCATGAAATGCAATTATAGCAAATTGTTTTTTCTGCAGTCTGCTGAAGCCTGACAGGACACAGTTGGGCTTTCATGGGGGCAATTTGCAATTTTGTCCACAAGAAATAAAGGGGATGATCTTACATGACTGAAATGCTATTTACACTGGCAGACTGGACTTCTAACTCATTTCTATTGCAATGGATGCACTACAGATTATTCAAATTCAGTTTAAAAGTGTTTGTTTGGCTTTGGTTTGTTTTTTAAATCCATATATATAAATGAAAACATGGCTACATAAATTCCATCTTCACATGAAGGGAAGTGTTTATGCCAGTTGTGCCATAGTTTATTCTCCTCACTCTGGTCATCATCACCTCTTTCTTTTCAAGCCAGTACAAATGCACAGTGGATCTCTTTTCCTCCTTCTTCTCACCATAATGTTAAATAATTTTAAAATTTCTGAAAAAGGTAAACATCTAACCTTATTTTACATGCTTCCCATTTTATACAAGCCTAGGGGTGACAAGTAAAAGGCAGTGTAGGATTTCTTTGTGTATTTTACAAGACAAGAAGAATGAATAGTAAGTGGCAGCTGTATTGTAAATGTCAGTGCACAAAGGCAACACTGCTTTCTTAGGGACCTGCACTACCTCCAGGCTCACAAGAAGACACCAGAGAGAGGCTTTTAAACACAGTAGGAATGGCATCATTTAGAATCACAAGCAGGGGTAAGTGTATTTTTGAAAGTGCTTGGTTTGGTCCTGCAGGGCAGAATGGGCACAGAGGTTATTTCTGTGGGGCACTGGGGGCAAATGGAGTCACGCAGCAAAACCCATCAGTCTTCTGAAAGCAACAAGGGTGGCAACACGTCAAGTGAAAAGCACAAGTAAAGAAAAAACCAGGCGTTGTTCTCACATTGTCACTGAGGATCCTGTTAGCCCTCATCTGTTATGTTTACCCCCAAATCAAAGACATAAAAAATTTCAGACAAATTGTACTACTGCAACTCTTCCTGTGGGTGGAATAGGAACAATAATTAGAGAGAGGTCACTGTTGTGTGACTGCTGCAAACAGGTAGATTTGTTATTTAGTACATTTTGAAGAAATAAAGTTGTCTCATTAGAAGGATCCTGCTGACAGCTTCTTGCTAAGGCAACCTGTCAACAAGGTGGTGGGCAAATGTGCCATAAACTTTTGGCTAAAAGCAGTGCATAACTATTGTGTTTGTCAGATATATTGCATAGCCGTGGGGCTACAAAAATATTCTTAGGACATATGACTCCAGCAGGGCAGGACTCTACCTCACAGCCCACAGGAAAGCCCCCATTTGGTATTACCTGTTTCCAGTACTGGCATTAGACACCTGTAAGCCACAAAGAGCTTCCCAAGGTCTCCCAAGGTCTCTCCCAACCTTCCCAATGTCTTTTTGTACAAGCCCTGTATAATGGATCAGAACCAACACCAGGAGGACTCCCATACAGAGCAGACCATGTGCCACAGAAAATAATAGGTGTCTTGCACCACAGCACCCAGGATTAAAACCTGATGTCTAACCACAAGGTGCTCATGTTTCTCTTTTGCAAAAACAGCATGTTTAATCCAGAGAAGAAAGGGAAAGAAGAGGGTCATTCTTAAGAAACAAATTGTTTTTCTTAAGAAACAAATTGTTTTTCTTCAGACATATGCTACCGTCAAAACCAAATGGAGATATCTTGAATAAGCTTTCTCATCTGGAGAGCTCAAAGCAATCCTGCCAAGTCATGTGTGATCTGTGAGAAATAGGAATACCACTTTTGGATAAAACAGCATTAAATAAACATAGGTTTTGGATATTAGTGACTCAATGCACAAAATTTAAAGGATGGTGTTACTAACCCTAGCCTGTATTAGTTTCTTTTTGTTATCCTGACCTCATTTTTTCATACAAATATACACACTCACTCCTGAAAGATTTGACTGACTTATCTCTTAGGGAATATTATCAGCCATCTAAACTGCCTCATATGAAAGGTCTCTACTGCTACCCTTTTACTGTCATTTTCTGTGTATGAACGAATAGGATCAGTCAAAGTGCAGCTGATAGCAGGACCTTTGCTCCCTGTTCACACTGCAGCTGCTCAGCTCACAGCGTTTGGCAGAGCAGGGCCAGCCTGGCAGCTGGAGGTGCTGGAGATGCTGGAGGTGCAGTGGCCAGTGTACCCTGGGCTACAGCAGGGACACACTGCTGGCTTTGGTGGTTTTGCCCTTTGTGTGCATATCCTCTGACACAGTAGCTGCTGTAAATTCTTTGTTAAAATGCCTACTCAGTACATCGTTGTACTGGGGGAAACCGTGATACCCTAGAGGAAAAATGTCCCAGCCTTTACCTAGCTAATTTTACCCTACAGAAAAGTGAGGAGATTATTTTATTTGTAAATATATTATTTCAATAAGTAGTTTTTCTCCCTTGCTTCCTGTCTTTTAGCTATGGTGAAGACACAGTGATTAAAATGGAGAATAAGTAAATCCTACATGTATAGCCCAGTGGTTTAAGGACTGATGCTGAGGAAAAACAGAAAAATATTTTTCTATTTTCGTGTGACCCAATCAATGCATTGAATTCTAAGCATGGTCACAGTGCCCTCTGCTGAAATGTAAAGCCCTACATGAAAAAATAAACAATGTTAAAAAACCCAAACAGGCGTAAGAACAACATAATTCCTATTCAAATACGAATGACAAAAATTAGTTTTGAAGAGCTATTTGGGACCTTAGGTTTTCCCTTCGCAGCAATGTTGTTGGGAAACATTTTGTTTCCAAATTTGTTGCTCTGCTAAGGAAACTTTGCAGCACAACTCACAACAAAAACCACCGAGAGCACTGCTGAGGGACCTTCCCAGCCTGACCATTCATCACACTCCCACCACTGGACACTGCTGGGATGGAAGCCCCTTCATGGTGGCCACTCCACTGACCTGATGGGTCCCCACCTGACCCCTACACATTCTCACAGGGTCAGCCCAGGTTTCCTGGCTGCTCTCTTGAGCCTTTTTTCTTAGAGGTTGAGGAAAAAAAGGATGGCTAAGAGCAGGAGAGAGAAAAATACCTAAAAGATGTTTAAGTCTGAACTAAAGTCAACTAACGAGCTTTATGCATTTGACGTCTCTTAAAAAAATGGATCTGGAAAGAAGAACTCTGTAACAGGCAAGAAAAAAAGAACTCATATGCCCCTCCTGATATGGTGTGTTGGGAAATGCATGGGGCCTGAGCCCCTGCATAGTGTTTAAAGAAGATGTGTAGGCAGTGGGTTAGATACAAACAACTCCACGGGCTCAGCTACAAGCATGTTTGGAGCAGGTTGCTGTCCAATTATTGGCTGGCACCAAATATCCCAATGCAGTTGCTGTCCTCTGTCTCCATCTGTACCTTTCAATCTGCTGTTGAAAGGCAAAAGCTATCTTTATTACCATGTGTATTTGCTCTTCAGAATCCGCACACTAATATTTCATGAAAGCATAGCTTTTAAAGAAAAAAAACCCAAATATCAAACTGAGAAAGCCAGATTCCTACCTCCCAACTATGTTAAATTTCTCCTGTTTCTAGTGCATTTTTTCCATGTTTTATGCAAGAGGCAACAGCTTCTGAGGTTTTGTTGCTGTGTTTTTTAATTACAATGTAAAATGGCATGAGAGCTATGGCAGAGCTGCCTGAAAACATCTCTTCTGGTTGATTAAACCATGTTCCTCCGTCACACTGAGAGTCAGGCTCAGATTTTACTCAACAGCCTGCTCTCAGGTTTGTGTTTGAAGATGGCCATGTGTTGGAGATTTTCTGTGAGTAACATCTGCAGCTCAATGCTCAGGTTGGAGTGGAAGCTAAGAGGCAAGAAAAACCTCTTCTTCAATAACCTGCACTGTGTCTTTAAATTCTTCCTTCATTTCCCCAGCACTCCCATCCAAGATACTCTTTAATCTGTGCCCATGGCAATACATGCTTTGTTTCTTATTGTGATGCTCAAATAACAGCTCCTACTAAGTTCACTCAAAGGTTATTCTAATTCCCTCCATCAAGATTTCAATTTAGAGGCTTGCACTAAACCATTAATTAAAGTGACCTTTTTTTTATTACAGCAAATTCATCTTAACCAGTTAATGTGGTGGCAAGCCTTTCTTTGTTGCTTTGCCTGGCAGGGAGATCTCCTGAAATTGCAATATCTGCTGAACAGATGCCAAGTGGTAAAGCAATCCACAATCCCTGCCATTTGGCACTGCCTCTTCTGGCTCCAAGCATGCTGGAGCTGCCAATACCCCAGCAAGTGGCCCCTCACTATTACAGGCTGTAGCTGAGACACACCAAAAACACCTTTTGCAAACACGCACAAGCCTCCCAGGGTCTGAGATACGCTGTACTAGCTAACACCCGTGAAAGGCTGAAGAAAAGTTGTGTTTCAAAGAAGCCTCACTCCAAAATGTTTCACTCCAGAAATATCTGGCTACAGATTCTTTTGAGTTTCTGAAGTTCTCAGCCATATCCTTTCTCTCTCTGTCTGCTGGCTCCAGACAGGCAGGTGTGACACCTCTACTTCTCTTCTGTGAGTTTGTGTATGGTTTCTCTGAGTATGAGACCACAGTATGCATGGAGGCTTTTTTCTGCATCTGATGGCAGTGCTTGTAAAATCAGTAGGAATAAATTCGGGGTTTGAGGATCACAGCACTTCTTGCTTCACAAGCATGACTTTACTGGAGGCACAAAAATGTAAATTCTACTGGTCAAAGCAGCCCACAGCCTGATGCCAATCTCCTCTTGAAAGATTTCCTTCAGGAAAGAACTTTCCTTTTTTTTGGTAATATTCCTGGGAAAATTATTTTGCTGGCAAATATGTTCATCTGACTGCATTTGCTTTTCTATATCTATTACCTTTTGACCTAAGTATCTGCTAGGATGAGAGCATGCATTACTCTATCTGAACCAGATGTGATAACTGCGTTGAAAGCTGGAGAATTTGCTTCTCTGCAGTTCTGCAATGAATCATGCATTCAGAGGAAGGAAATCAGTAGCCACTGAACTTGTTTTGCCTCTCCTGCCACTGCCTTGGCCTAACACACTCTGTTCCCTGGCCCCTTTCACAGAAGAGCTGTTTCCTGCACAGGAACCTATTCCTGTTTGTGACATGTTTATCTAAAAAGAAAAATATGCCAACATTTACAGATATTTCTTTCCTAAACAAATTCTCTTCCATGATGAATCAACTCTCTTTCTCTATTTGTGATCCCCCCACATTTTCCCTGGGACAGTCTCTACACATCCATTAAAAGAAGCTTTCAGGATGAGCTTTGGTGACTTTGTTGGAAATAAAATATTCCTGTATATGACTACTGCATTGGATTTCAAAACCAGACCTGAAGATCTGCATATCCCATTCCTAGTGGATTATTATATGAACTGCATATTTTTGGCTTCCAATCTTTCAAAAAATCATATACTATTGCATTCCTGTAACCTACCTGTCACATGAAAAATTAGGCATATTTTAGCAATGTATCAATGCCAAGGAAGGGAAGGGAAGGGAATCTGAAAAGTCAGTGAAAACACACACACACACATACACACAACCCCCCCACACCTCGCTAGCCACTGTTATGTGGAGAAAGGGGAATTTTTATTACTTTTTTTTCCTCTGGATCTCACTGATGGGTCCTCTGCATGCAGTTGGGTTCACTGATTGTTTATGAAGAAGGTTCACAGATCCACTGTAAGAACTTGGTTTACCAGGAGTAGAAGTAAAAGCAAGAGTTAATGGACTGCAAAAAGAAAAGCAGAATTAAACACTCAGTTTAGGTACAAATTGCCGAATTGCTTCTGCAACAATTATGAACTAAACCCCATACTTGCATTCAAACACTTCTTCCTATGGCCTTGAACTCACATGGCTGACTGTTCACAAGTTAAGCGTTTATTGGATGACAACTTAAAAAAATTACAAAGATGGCCAGGGCAGTTACTGTCTTTAGAGATCAAGGATTTACCTGTACCTACGTTGTGGTGTCTCTGCCTAGTGAGAGGCCATCTCACTTGGTACTTTCACTTTGATTACAGAACAGCTGCATTACTTCTGCATAACATTTCTGAATTCTTAATGCTTACAGTCAAGACACAAGAGTGTTTAAATCTTTTAAGTCCATGACCAGAATTTGGTTAACCATAGGTGTGGGTTCACATATTGGTTGAAGTGTATGTATAGTCACCTATGAAAGGGAAAACAGGATTTTTACTCAAATTTACCATACACTGTGCTCCTAACAGAACATTTGCTTCCCTATTAAGCTCTGCACTAAGACTTTGTGTTCTGGGGCCCTCCAACAATGACCTTCCTTAACAACCTCAGTTCTGGACAATTTGTAATATCATTTACTCTTTTACAGCTCAGGCTTTCACAGGCAAACAGAGGAACTGTTTGCACACAAAAATATTTTTGTAATTTTTAGGATCTTCTTTGGAAAACAGAGTAATACAGTTGTTTACGCACTTAGGTATTAAACACACATAAAATCTAGAAATTGCAATCAACTTAAGACCATTGTTATCTACTTGTATAAACAATAACAGTTAAACATGCTTATTAGTATGAACCTTATTTATTAGCTTCATTCTGGAAACTGAGCTTGTATGTCACTGCTAATCAGGATGTTATTTGTGTAGGACTGCCCAGGGTGGGAGCATGTGGGGGGTAAAGGGTGCAAAGTGACTCAAGTATGAAAGTAATGAAGCATAAGAGAAAATACACAGCCAATTATTCCTGCAAAGAGGGGATATCAATATTTCTAAGCTTCATATTGACACTCATTCTAATTCCATAATCTGTGCAGCAAAGTGTTTAATCTGGTTCATTCAATGTGATGGCTATGAAAGAATTTCAACCCACCCTGGCTCACAGATTACAAAAGAGACTGTTTGATGCTCAGCAAGCAACTGCACACAAAAATGGAGAGTGGAAGTGAATGCTTTTATGCAAGTTCTATTCTAAGCTATTAATTCCTGCAATTTGACACTGAGAAGTTGTGGAGTCTCCCTCACTTGAGGTATTCCAGCACTGTCTGCACACAATCCTGTGCTCTGGGACAACCCTGTTTGAGCAGGGAGGCTGGACCACATGACCCACTGTGGTTCTTTCCAAGGTGACTGGTTCTATGATTCTGGGGTATGGGCAGTATCCCCACACCACATGACTATTCACCAGAGATAATTCTATGCACAGAGTCTTATGACAGGAGTATATTTCGAGTGATGACTTTGTTTAGAGTGTTATGAATGAGTGTATTAAGTTACTCAAGGAATCACTGGCAAAGGCATCAGTAAAACAGGTTTAATATGAAGGTGAAAGTGTGAAAAAGTTTGTTGGCAAAATTCGCTCTACTACTTACTGGATAGTTAGACCACACAGAAAAATGTGATTAAAATCTGAATCAATCAATCTAAAAATAAAATCCATTTAAAATTATATACACAGAAACTGGGGATGGGAAAAGGATGAGGATGGGAAAGAGTAAAGATTACAAGGAGTAAGGGAGACTCCTATTGAATCACAAGGTTCGGAGTTGATGCCCTCACCAAAATAAGCCTGGGACTTGACCAAAGGTTAGACCTCAAGGGTTTAACATCACTTAAACTTAACAGCACTCAACAGCACTCAATCTAATCAATTTAGCCTAACTTAAATAATTAGACAGATGATTCTATAGAATTTACTACAAGCACAGCAGTAACTCACTCTCAGGTCTAATTTACAAATCTGAAGTACCAAAGCACCTAAGAGAGCATCGTTCACAGCACATTTGCTATAACATATTTGTACTTGTATGAACACAGACCCTGAGGAGTATGTACAGGGTGATTATCTGTGAAAAATTCCCCCCAGGTTCAGTGCTCACATGGGATGTCTCTGTGCCTTCTCAAGGAGGCTGGAGCTGCGAGGAGGTTGGGCTCAGCGTTTGCTGTGATCCCCGAGCATCCTTCATGGGCTCTCAGAGGTGCCCACTCCAAGGGGGATTTCTGGTGACAGCCCACAGTAGTACAGGGGAGCTCAGAGGGTCCCACTGGACACCACTGCTCTTAGGGTTGCAAGAGAATTGGCTTTAGCCACAGTAATTTCCCACACCAAGGCTGAGGCCTGATGAGCATTTCTGAAGTCAGTGCAGCTCAGGGAGGCAGCTGGAGAGATGTGCCACCACAAAGCAACAGATTATATTCTGAAACTCAGAAAAGGGTGGGAAAACAGAACTCTCTAAGAAACTCTGTAAATAGATTTAATGGAAAAGAAGGGTTGCCAGTTACTCAGAAAAATTTGCAGGCAGCAAAACGTTGGAAATACCAGAAATGGAAAATTCTATGGGAATGAGATGCTTAACCAGAGCAGCATTCCAGCCCTTAAGGACTGAGAGGAAAGTGATGAGGGTCCCTACAAAGCAAAACCAGAAAGGTGTGAATGGCTTATAGGGAAAAGAGACTGCAAACAATATTTTTTACATCTTCATTTCCTTTCATGTTCAGCTATTAAAGCCTGACAATGAGTTCTTACTGTATGTTTGTCTGCTAGCTAGCAAATTCAACCCAGCAGCAATTGTGCATGCTGCTATCATTCACGGGATTATAGATACCCATACCTTCTAGCCCTTTGCATTTCACTCTAGTGAAGGACAGAAAAATCTGGTATCAGTAGATGAATGTTGAAAAGAAGAATGTAACCAAAACATGCTGCATATGGAAATTCCTATTACACTATTAAAAAAGAAATTAAAAATCTGAAATATGCAATATATTCTACTGAGTGATGCTCATCATAGAACAATTTTCCAGAAATAGAAATGAGACCACAGATAACTATCATGTTGTCTGCTATTACTAAGAACACACACCAGTCATTTGCACCAGAGCTGGAGGAAAACTGTTAGATCATAGTTCACACCCTACAGATGGAATAAACCATCTTTTGCTGAAGAACTTCACAGATATTAAAAAGATGATATCATCTGAGATCCATCCCCAAAAGCTACCAATTACACAAAACACACCCTGAACTGACTTTAGTGTATCTGTTTAAAATGTCACTGGAAATGCTGCATGGAAAGAGACAGTTGTGTTTCCAGCTGCTTATAGCAGTTCTAGCAAAGAAATACCACTTTATTTATATTTTCCATTTCGAATAAACTCTATATAAAAGTCAGGCCTCTGTATGTTCTATGAACAATTCCTCAAAAAACCCCTATAAATTAGAATATTCATCTGTTGACCAATTCAACTTGGAAAAAGATGAAACAAAGAATTCACTTTTCAGGCAAGGCAATTAAGTCTGATTTATACTGGTAAATACAATAGAAATCAAAAAAGTTTAGAAGTTCATTAAAAAAGTGTATACAGACTGATTACTTTGAAATTTCTCTGTGATCTGAACAAGCCAACTTCTCACTAGTATATCAAATATGACAGCTACAAACCTTTCAAGAAAAGCAAGTCTCTCTGAATTCTTTCATGACGTGTTAAGAGCACATGATGATGTGTCAAAAAGCCTAGGCTGCCCTCAGGAGATCTCGAGATAGTTGTCTCCCAAAATTCACAGATGGCTCATGTTGGAAGGCACCTTAAAGACCACCCAGTTCCAATCCCCCTGCCATGGGCAGGGACACCTTCCCTCAGAGCCCCATCCAGCCTGGCCTTGAACACTTCCAGGGATGGGGCAGCCAGAGAATTTTCAACCTTTCTAGTGCCTCATGACTCTCACAGTGAAGAGTTTCTTTCTACTATCTGACCCAAAGCTACACTTCTTCTGTTTGAACCATTCCCCCATGTCCTATCAGCACATGCCCTTATAAGAAGTTCCTCTCCAGCAATCCTGTAGTTTCAGGTACTGGGAGGTGATGGTTCTGTCCTCTCTCTAAAATTGTTCCTATTATATCCAAAAATTACTTTGATATTTTCTTTTTTTTCAGAATTTTGTTATGTAAAATAAGTAGAAGGGGAATTCTATGGCTTGCGAGTCACATCATTCCCAGGCACGCAAATCAATGGCCAGACAAAAAACTTTTTTATTTAGCAAGTTACAATTGTTAGTACAAATTTGATCTGCAAAATTGCAGTAGTGCCCAGCCATACAACTAAACAAAACCTCATAAATTTTCCCAAGCCAAAGCTGGCCTTACATACTTCAATACTGAGTATTATTTTAGAATTTTAACTAGCCCAAGACACGGGTCAAAGAGAAGGCATTAGGAAAGAAAAATATGCTTGTGAACTCTAGGAAGGGTCAAAACCTTCCCAAAAGTGCTAAAATAAGTATGACCAGAAGAGGTGGAAAAATAATGCTCACATTTTGAAAGCTTCACATATTTTTTCATAGATATTCTGGCACTAAGTGACACTAGGATTACCTTAAACAAATACAACCATGACAAACCTTCTTAAGACCTTCACTGACCAGCTACAGATCCAGATAGCATCAAACACAGCTGACTGGGCTTTTCAGTCAGAGCTGGATGACTCCTTAGATCTACATCCTTCCTACACAAGGTGAAAAGGAGTTGAAGGGAAGCAGAGGAAATCATGGGACTTGCCCTGAACAGGAAACTCCTGCCCTAGGTCAGAAGTTATCTGGGGCCTCAGCTGTCACTGCTGTCCCACAACACACAAAATTAAGTCTTTGTTTTCCTAAGCATGTCCTTGCCACCATCCTGGCTCTTTGGGGGTGTGTCTCTCATCCCTCATATAGTGGATTTCCAGTGGTGCTTTTGGCCAGAGAGAGGGCCTTACTGACAGTACACTTGACATGCTACTGGCTCCAAGTAGTTTGTTTATTCTTTTGGGGGTTTTTTTTAAATTTCTTTACTGCAGGACACCATCATTTGAGCAAAGAATGGAAATGAATCTGTATACAAATCCAGACCATAAAGGAGCAATTACAATGCCTTTTGGACAGGGTTTGAGGGCTCACAGAGTTTCAGAGATGAAGTGTCTGGCTCAGCCCTTGCAGGTTGTGAGGCTGAAAAGAGAGGCTAAGGTACATCAATGGCTTTAATTGCCACAACCACAGCATCCCCTGGCTGGCAGTCACTGCTGGAGAGGGGCTAGGACATTTGCTGTCTCAAAGCAGGGTCAGTTAAAGCTGTTCCTCCTTAGAAAAACACTCCACAGGCGCTCTGGCAATCAACTCCAGTGCTTGACTAACTACTCAATAAAAACTCTCCTTCTGTTTCTGTGGAATTGCCTGCATTTCAATGTGTGCCCACAGCCTCTTTTTCTCTGCCACTGGGCACCACTGAGAGCAGGCTGGCTTCATCTTCTTTATTACCCCACCAGGTAGTTAAAGACTTGGACAGGATGCCCCTGAGTCACTAACAATGCTGCACGCCTTGCTCTCCTGAGGTGATATGATTCCAGACTCAGCAGCTCAGACAGCCTTTGAGATACCTGACTTTTAAGACAGGCCCATAACTTCAGTCACCATCAGTGTCTCCTTTCCAGTGTTGTTAACTTGTCTCAGAATCAAGAGTAGGTTTATACTCCCCCAACTTCACAAGTAAACTGGTATTTGAAACAAGGTAGTTCCCATTATTCACATAGCACACATTATAAAATTACTTGATACAAGAACAGAAGACACCCAAAATTTTATTGCCTCGTCAGATGTACAAATTTATTTATGCTATTTATCAAGTATTTCAATTTACACAAAAGACAAACACTTCAACTTCAGGTCCAATTGTTCATCAGTAAGCCCTACATCAGAATATCCTTGACACTTCCAAGGACAATTTTTACAAGACGCTTAGAACAGCAGAATATCATAAATAATGGCCAACTTCACAAGCCTGAGGGTCACTACCTCATCACTGTTTCTCTGCTGAGCATAACCCACAGAATAGAGGAAGCCTTAAAGCCATTTTAATCCCCAAACACTATCACTACTGCACTCAAAGCATTTAAATCACACTGCCCTGCATTAACACCACCAAACATTACACCTAGTCTTAAAGATTTATCACAGCTTCCCCTAACAAAAATGACTTTTTTTTTAAACATTACAAGAGAACTGTGCATCAGAACAACTGCAAAATACACAATCATCCATTTGGCTTGGTTTTACAATAAAAATAATATCGGTCATCTATTTGTTAACTTCAAATCTTCTGTAGTACTCCTTACCCCTCCTTTCTCACTTAGGAAACTACACTAGACCAGGCAGTTCAATTGCAGCACTGAGGTAGCATATTTTAATTGAACAGAGTAATACGTTTGATATTGTGCCTCCTCTCCTTTAAAGCACAAAAAAAAAATCCCCACGGTTTTTCAACATCTTTGGAGAAGAAGGCATGTAGCATTTCCAACAACCACTCTATCTGAATTCAAAGCACAAAGCATCTCTGAATGGTGGACACATTATACCAGTTCGAATGAATGAGAACATATACAAGAAGAAGGAAATATGTCAGTTTTATTAGAACTAGGGTTACATTTTAGCCCTATGGCACCTATTGTTCCCTATTATGAAATGCATCTTTACAGTCCCTGAAATTTAAGTTCAAAGACGAGGAACCTGAAAAAGGGCAGCTGTGCTGCTGTTCTGAATGATTTTCACACTCTTGACAAAAAGAACCAAATAATTGCAAGAAAACCAGATGAAATCAAACGGACCTAACATAAAGTCAACAGGAGTTAATAACATGAGTATACTAAAAGAATCAGAGTTAAGGCAGAATGTATGACTGAATGAACTGAGAGCACTTTCCATTTACTTCGAAGTTATAGCTGAGATAGCCTTAAAAATAATTAAAGAAAAACCAACACCCCTCCAAACAAACAAACACAAAAACAAAGAAACAAATAAAAACCAACAAAAAAAACCACCACTGCAAGAGTAGAAGCTTAATTTCCTAACAAATTGAGAGTAACAGCAACTCAGCTTTGCCCTTCTGGCTAAAAGCTTTAAGACTAAGCTGAAGTCAAGCTGTACTCAAGACTGCAGCCTTAACTTCTAGACTGTTTAATAAAAGCAATTCTTACAGACACACCTGTGTATTTAGAGGGAATAATAAACAGTGATCCTACAGAACACCAGGAATTTCCTGCTCTGCATGCCATACTTGTACACATAGGCTTGTAAAACTCTGCTGAATGGTACACAATCCTCACCCAGCCCCAGGCTGAATCTTTTAATTCCTCCCTCCATCTTTCACACAGGAAAGCCAAAATTTTTACTGCAGTTAAAATCCCTTGAGTCAGCTGCATGCATTGAGGAAATTGGATTTTAACACACTGGAAAGCAGACTGAAAATGTAACCAAGCTGACTGATAAATAAACTCCTAAGGAAACACCTAAACAGCTGAGGGAAAAATGTGTAAGTTACAATGACCAATTCAATCTGTTTATGAAGGCATTGATGTTAATCTTTCAAGTAACCCATAATGCACTCAAACACCTGTTATTAAAAACTTAAGGCTTTTATGAATACCCTCTACATACAAAAGGAGTATTAAAGAGAAGGAACTTGTTTACAGTAAATACAAACATCTAAAAAATCTCTGAAACCTGTTTATACAAATACTAATAAATTCTTTAATATTTTGTACAACTAGAAGGTGCACAGATTGGCATTCAAGCAGTCAAGGCTGGCAAACATCTGTCAGACAACAACATGATTTACTTGGATAACAATATAGTTTAAAATGCCATAAATTAAAAAATAAGTTAGTTCACATTTTTTCCTCAGATTTTATGTACATCTCAGTCTTTAATGAGATCGTGTAGCCTTCTTCAGAAGCTCGAGGTCTTTCCGACGGCTTTTGATTGCTCTGGCACAGCCATACTCTTCCAGTTGCAAAGGGATATACTTTTCTATCTGAACGAGCCCATGCCCAGCAGGACTGGTCAACAGCTTAATCCAGGATGGCTTAATGTTTCCTCTGAAGCCCAGAAAGGCCAAGCTTCCTGTGACAAAAACAGCTCAGCATTACCAAACCAGCCAAGCTCACAGCAGCACAATACAGGACTGGTTAGATAGGAAAAGGCATGCTCCTCCAAAATTCCTTCCCCCACATTATTCAGGACATTAAGCCACTCTCAGCTTCACACACACCTCACAAGGAGATAATGATTTGCAATTTCCTTTTTCAATATTTAGTATTAAATTCCCTGAAATCCTAATTTGAAAACACAGCTAACTGGACAGTTATAAAACCTGCTTTCTCAGGCACAACGTGTGCCATCACTCTGAACAGATGAGAGCTACCCCATCTGGCCTATAAACTCCTCATCCCTCAAAATACCAATAGCTTCTCATTTCTAGCTTCAAGCTTCTAGATTCTCATCTAGCTTTTTTTAGAACAGGAAATACTAGGAAGGCACAGGATATTGCTTAAAAATAGATTTTTTGAGTGAGGCACAAAGTACAAGCTTAAGGAGAAAAAGCCTGGAACTCTTTTTGTGTGATCCACAGGCACAAAGAACTGCTTGTTGCTTCTCTGTTTGCAACAAGCTCCATACAATGGGGTAAAGGGGTTTTCTGCCCCATCTGCTGAAGAGCTGCCCACCTCCACTCTCAACAAGAGCTGACACACACAGCAGCCACACCAGTGCAAACTGGCAACCACACACCAGCAGCTGCATCCTTCTCACACACCCCAAGAGAAACCCATACGCCAACACAAACACAAAGACCAAACTGGTGTCAGAGAAATGTGCAACATTTCCACCAACCATTGCTCTGAAGGTAAGGTGGTTTCGCTGTCCCCAGGGACATTAAAGCTTCCGCTAGACTATTAGGAATTGCTACATCACCTCTTGAGCTCAGCAGAATGATAGACCTGCAACAGGAACAGCAAAGACACAGCAGCTGTTATAAACACAGTTTTTTAATATTCTGCTACATGCCTTTAAAGCTAGCAGCCCTCATAGTCCAATTCCTTACGAGTACTTATGACATGGAAATAATCAACCCTTTCTGAAAGCAGTACTTAGAATTTCTTGGTTTTGAACTGAGAATAAATTTAACTTCAAAATCATTGGAAAGCATTTTATTTAAATGCAGTTTAATATAAAATTTTAAAAAATCAACTTTAGATATTGATACAAAATTAGAAATTTAAAATGCTGATTTTTTTCTGACACTAACTCTCTATCTTTATTTAGTGATAAGGAATTTTCTCCCTATAGGGAGAGAATAGCATGGTACTTTTCATATAGTCCTTGCCAGTGTCCTTATTAAACAAAATTATTCTTGTTTTAAGCAAAGAAGTGTTATTACATGATGTGTTCTTAAAGAAAATTAGTTTTGAGGAAAAAGACAAGCAACACCAGAAAATTTTAAGTGTTAAAAATCTGCTTAATTTCCTTAAATAAGGCTAAACTATCCAATAAATTCCTCCTATACTTCTCCTTTTGCCTCAACTTAGACATGTGTATGGTTCATCTTCAGTGCTTGTGTACCATTATCTATTCATCATTATCCAGATCCTTGTGGGAGAGCAGACTTACAGCCTGCAGGACATACTGGGAATGAGTGATCATTGCACAAACCTTTGTGGAATTCCAGATTTTAAATATCCATCTACACGCCTAATGTCTACTCCAGAAAATAATTTGTTTCCCAACACTGTGCCAGTGCAGGCATCTACCACAACAGTAAGTATTCCATCAGCCTTGAAGGAAAACATGGTATCATTGACCTGAATAGGAAGAAAAAAGACAGAGAAAAGGAAGTTAATATGAAGCAAACAGCAAAATAAGATTAACACTCAGTGTTAATCTTATTCTAGTTCAGACACAGTAATTTTCTTAAAAATAGCTGCTTTTCCCTTACATCTCTTCAGTATTCCCTTTGAAAGGACAATGCTTAATGGGACTTCTAAAATCGCATGGGAGTCTTAAGTCTGTAGCTTCTATAGGAATACTGCACCTTCCAGGTGATTTACTACCTGCCTCAGTCATTGCTCCTGCTTTGGGAACCCCCTGAACTTCTTGACAATAATACAGCTACTTGATCACTGCAGCAGGCTAGTTCCAGCCCAGTCTCTTCCTACTGAGTGCTCTTACTGCTTTGGATATGGCACACACATTCCTGGACAAATCTGCAGCTGCAAAGGTTAAGCTGCTCATGTGTCATTTGTCTACCTGGATAACTGGAGGTTCAGCCAGGCCTACAGTGACACAGCAGAACGTGAGGCATGTGCAGACCAAGCTCTGTGCTGCAAGGGTGTCCGCAAATGCTATTTCACCATCACAGGCAAGTCTATTTCAGCATCTGAATGGAAAAGCGAACCAAACTACTTTTTATACAGCATCATATGACTGGTCTTATTTGGGCCACATCAGAACAAACACAGAAATCTACCGGTTCTTTAGTAACACCCATTTAGAGGACTTCAGCAAAGCCTAATGGCTTGTGTGAGCCATCCCATTAAGTTGCTAATCTGCTTGCACAAGGACAATTTCAACAAAATGAATTTAACTAACAAATTGTTACAGGTTATGTGTTCTGTTTATTTCCAAAACCTGCAAAATGTATACCCACACAGATTTAAACATGAAACTGAACATTTTAAACTCTAAAGGGAACATTTTTCTCTTCAGCAAGTAGGATTCAAATATAAAATGGAGCTTTGAAGTCTCACTTTTTGATGTTGAAACATAAGCTTTTTGACTCTGTTTCTTACACAAGGAAGTAATCTTTTCATTCAAGTGAAGAAAACTGAGGTCTGCATTAAGTAGAGCTGTACAACTGTTATAATACAAACTGCTGTAGTGATATTTAAGAAGAAAACAATAAAGATTACTTACATATATAAATGCTTGCTGACCTTTGCTTGACTCTTTTTCATCAGATGAATTAATCTGCACAAGGAGGTAGTTTTTGTGAGGATCACTGGTGAACACCATCTGGATATCAAACAAGAAAGTTAAGTACACTGATATTTCTTCAACACTTTATCATGCCAGTTTAGAACAGACAGCCCATGCTCCAAAGCAAATGTATCCATTTGTCACCAGCATTATTTATGGTACTAGTTATCCTAATAAATATGATGATACATAGTATGACCTATTTCATCCTTAATTTCAGTATTCTTCTCAGCTCGTACAGCTGCAACAATTAAGTTTATGCTGATAAGCAAAGATCCAAAGGGAGAGAAGGTTGGCCATGTAGATCTCTGGAGCAAAGCTCTCCACGTAGCACAGACAATACTGCAGTGCAAGACATCAACCTACTTACATCCCTTTCCTGTAGCACTTGGAGCAAGAGTTGAACAAAAGAAGAAAAAAAACCCTGAAACCTTTGTGCTACAGAAAGGACTCCAACCCTTCAAGGAGTCCAAGAACATTAACAAGCAAATTAACCAATGATTAAATTAAGCTAGATTAACCACTGCAAATTCCTAAGTAAAGTATTCTGTGCTGAAAGACTGATATTTGGACTTAAATTGAGTAGACAGCATCACCAATTCAACAGTTCATGAAAGTTTCTGCTTATTTTGTTTTACCTGAGTTGTGCCACATTTTGTACATGGTACAGTAGTTTTTTCTGGCATCCGCTTTATGACGGTTGGTACTTGGTAGTACTTTGGGTAAGCCTTTGCCATGCAATTACTTATCCCTTTTGATGAATCTTTGGTCACAATCTTGATCCTTTCACATCCCTGAGATGAGCAATAACTGTGACCATCCCTATTATATTTGGCTTGAAGAAATAAAAACAGTAATCTACACAAAAAGGGGAAAAATAATATAAATTAACTGGTGAAATACAGGTATTTACATTCAATCTTAACAGCTGTAGTTCATGAGTTTCAGAATCAGAGAAACTACAGTTTTCACTTCTGCACCACTATCTAAATGTTTCAAAGTATTTACAGTTTACTAGAGTTAGGAAATCCCTAACGATTTATCTAAAACTCCCCACAATTAAAGGAGACATGAATATAATAGTAGATGCTTTGCAAAGAAGAACCAGTCCTCAGATCAGTGGTTTGCAGGAAACAAAAATCCAAATTGCAGAGCATGAATTTTATCCTTGATCACAGATCTTTGCAGACATGCAGCAGAAATATTCAGTTTCATCCATCAGCACTGGAGAATATAGTTGTGCTGCTTCAAATGCCTGGAAGTGCAATTCAGGGTGTACTGTTCAATAATGTTCACAGAAGACTGGTAGTTCTTCTATTACATATTAGACTGTTATCAGAGCAGCCTTACACAAAGAAACATAAATGTCTGTTCAAAACTACATTCATTTGTGTATTTATTACAGACAGGCAGACAGGCATGGCAGCAGGTAATGGAACAAAGTAAATAAGAAAACAAATTATAAATTTAGAAGCAACAATTGCAAAACACACAAGTGACGTACATAGGACTTAATTTATTGAAAGTCAACTATATCTAAAATCTTAGTGGTCTCTGTCAGAAGTACTTTTGGAAGAGAGACCAGGACTTTTACGTTTTTTTGAGACAGCTGAAAACAGATTAGGATTTTCGGAAATATAATTTCTAAATGTTGGAAGAGAAAGCCTCTTGGAAATGTTTAGAATTTTCAGTTTAACAAGAAAACACATTTTCTCTGAAGACTAAGAAATTAAATCCTAAAATGTACTGCTCTGCAGCACACCGGATACTGTATTTTTCCCAGACATGGGGTAGAAAATATCTTTGGCAACTGTGGTGCTCTTGAAAAGTATTTCAGTGACAACCATGGTACTTTGGAGATTTAAAGACACATAAACATTCTTCCAAAGGGTTTTGGGGTCCTTCTCAACTGCTTTCCTCTTATGCAGGTGTCTCAACCAGCTACTTTTAACATTATAAAACTGGACATTCCAAGGTTAAACAACATCTTCCAGGAGAGTCAAATTACAAGAATTACCCAGTACTGTTGTCAAAGTAAAATCTCTTGTCTGATCGATTCTTTTCAAGCTCCATCATCGAAGATACAGGCGTGTAGCGCTCCACCTTGCTTGACAGAGCAGATGACCGCCTTTGAAAGGCTTCCAATACTATAAGGAAATCTGTCTTTGGTTGGTAACAAAGACCAACACGAATCCAGTCATTCCTAAAACCAAAATAAAATGTATGAGTTCTCATACAAACAGTTTAGGGGTCAGTACAGAGCAAAAAGATCACCGAGAAAAAGAAACAGGAACACCAAAAGCTCCTAAACCCCCAATCAGATGACAGTCTTTCATTAAACACTTTCATAACTCTGATTCCCTCAGGATATATTTAATTATATACTTCAGAGATATTTAAAAAGTTTATCTGCCAACAAATCTGCAACTGCAATTCTGCTCAACTTTACTATTTGTACATTTTCTTCTCCAAAGGTGTTTCCTTAAAGACACTGTACTGGACAAGTGTATAACTTCAGGTGCAGGTCTATTAATATTTAGTATCTGCAATTACCTTTCATACTTCAGTATTTGAAACTATATAAAAAACCCCAAACCCAAGCTCTGGTCTTCCAGATGGTTGCAAACTCATGCACAGTAATTCTGTAGGACATAACTTCAGTATTGCCTTATGGATCAAAGCCATGAAAGAAAGTAAACATACTTGTTGAAGTTAATGAGATACAGATAGGTGACATTTGGAGCTTTTCCATTCCAATGTATGGTATAGCCCTTTTGGAGCATCACCACTGGCTGGTATTGCTGAAAGGCAGCTGCTCTCTGATTAATACCTCGAAGAACCATGGGATTGCCTGGATACTCATCTCGGACGATAGTCATGGAAAGATTCTGTCCATTCCAGGTTTGGACATAAACCTACACGATATTAAAGAGGGTGAAAAGAGGAAGATTTGGTCTCTTTGCAAAAGAAAATGAAATAGTGAAGCACAAGCAGTACATTATTAACCAAAATGCTGCAATTTGATGTTCTGAGTTATATTATACACAGACCTCTCCTGAAAAAAAGTCCTATTTAAAAAACTATTATAGATTTTTACAATTTTACAGACCAAAAAAGGTATGGAGGAGAAAAAATAATCAGCTGTAATACTTGGCCACACTGAACAGGAACCAGAATGGGAATCAAGCCTGTAAGACTTGTATTCAGAAAGTGGTATTTAACACCCTCCAAGAAACAAACCAACAAACCAAACCCCTTAAAATCTACTCTGTGAAAAAAAGGCAGACAGAAATTGAGTGGAAGAAGACACCTTCAATGCAAAAATGTTTTATATATGGAGACAGAGCTGCAACATAAAACTCTTGGCAAACATACACGTTTAGTTTTATCTTGCAGCATCTAATACTGTACCCTCAGTCTGCTGAGAGGAAGCATGATACATATACAACTGGCTGAAAAGTGTAATATAATTAAAACCATTTTTAGAAGTAAAAAAATTTTGAAATCCAAAGACAGGTAATTTTGTAATTCTTACACTACCTGACTCCACAAACAGTTCATACAATAGATTTGCCCCAAACAAAGTCAAAAGTACTAGCCTGTGCATAGTTCCCACTGCAAACCACTCCACTCCATTCTGTGATATTAATGCATTTGGGGTGTTGAATCAAGTAATTATCCATTCGGCCCACATAGGTATCCCTGTAGTCAGTCACTGAACCATCAAGATCATGAAATATTGAGTTCTTGTCACCATCCAGATCTCCTTCTTCAAACCAGGGACCAGGCTTTCCAAAGAAGGCTTTCAAAGAAACCTGACAACAACAGTGAATTTTTTTTTTCCCCCAGGTAAAACAGACTAACATTTGTACAACTGCAAAAACACAGAAATTTGACAAAGCTGATAAAAAACTGTATGGCAAGGATAGCAGAATCTTGCAAAACAGATATGCTTGGTCACGGATCAGGAAATAGGCTCAGGCTAGCTCTTGCTTCTTAACAGTGTTAATATTTACTGTAGAAAATTAATTACTAAAGATATACCAAACCTTACAAAAATTTCCTTCCAGCTTTACCACAAGCCATGAATCATTCATTGTAACATATCCTACATTTCTCTTTGTACTGGATTTTTGCTCAGGAGACAAAGAATATACTCTGGGTGACCTCCAGCCAGGAGATAAAACTCTGGAGTAGGTATGCATAGAAAGGATGACCTACAGCTCTTGTCTGTGTATGTTAAATACAAAAAATGAAAACCACTTACAAGACTTAAGGAAAACTTGTAATAAACTTACGTTTGGACCAAACTTCACAAGAGAAATGTTATTTTTTGGAGTCATCTGCCATGGATTTTTCATCAAGAATCCAATTGCACTGGTAAATCTATCTGGAGTTGGCACAAAGTTTTTAAATGTGCACTTGGTAAGGTGAATAGGTCCATCATAAATCTGAAAGCCTCTGATTGGAAATGTCCTGTTGATGCAAGCAAATATTGATACCATCCTATAACAAAATGCATGATATGCTTGAATCTGTGTCAAATACATTTTCTCCCAGAGAAATTAAGAAAGCAACAATTAGAGAATGACTCATGAGATAGATTTTAGTAAAGGAAATATGGTTTCTGCTCTTCTCTAATGAGTCAAAAAATCCCCCACTCTTAATTTTTTCTGTTAGCAGAGCTATCACTGGCCATTTGCAAAAATGCTCCTTTCCCAGTATGACAAATACAGCAGAAAAGTAATACCACCTACTCTTTGACTGATCACAGCAACTGGAAGTGACTGTAGACTGAAGGAAAGCAAACATCCCTTCTACCTTGAGGGAGTAACACCCAGAGAATGGCAGGCTGGTAAGGCTTAGCTTGACTCCCAGGAAGGTGATGGAGCAGCTAATCCTAGAAACCACTCCCACGCGCCTGAAGGACTGGCAAGTCATCAGGAATAATCAGCATGGATTCAGCATTCTCTACCAGTGTACCACAACTGCAGTAGGACTTTTGACACTGTGTCCCATATCACCCTCATGAAGTACAAGCTGGATGAGAGGACAAACAGCTGGGCCCAGAAGGTGATGGCACAGTCTACCTGGAGACCAATAACTGGTGATGTACCCCAGGGGTCAATACTGAGTCCAGTCTCATTCATTACCTTCATTAGTGATCTGAATGATTAGGCCAAGTATTGTCTATGGGCCAAGTCTGCAGAGGGCACAAAACTGAGTGAAGCAGCTGATGCACCAGAGGGCAGTGCCACCACCCAGACAGACCCTGACAGGCTGGAGAAAGGGGCAGGTGGGAACCTCATGAAGTTTAACATGGGGAAATGCAAGGCCTTGCACATTGGGAGCAACAACCCTTTGTGCCAGTGAAAACGACTTATGGATCCTACTGGAAACCAAATTAACCATAAACCAAACAATGTGCCCTTGCCACAAAGGGGCAAAAGGTATCCAGGGCTGCACTGTGAGAAGTATTACCAGCAAATTCAGGGAAGTGATGCTTCCCATTTTTCAGCATTGGTGAAGCAACAGCTAGAGTGCTTGTCCCCAATACAAGGCAGATATAGAGATACTGAAGAGTGCAGCAAAGGGCCACAAAGACGATTAAGTCTCAGGAGCATCCCTCATGGGAAGAAACACTGGGAGACATGTTCAACTTGGAGCAGAAAAAGTTCAGGGAGGAATCTGAACGTCTAAGAACATCTGAAGGGAGGGTGCAAAGAAGATGCAGCCAGGCTATTCCCTGTGACAAGACCAGGAGCAGTGGGCTCAAGATGAAAAGCAGGAGGTGCCTGCTAAACATCAGGAGAAACTTTTTCACTGAGCACTGGCACTGAGCACAAGTTGCCCAGGGAAGTTGTGGAGAATCCATCCTTGGAGATACAGTAAAGACACCTGAAAGCAGTTCTGGAACATAAGCCCTAGGTGACATTTCTTGAGCACAGGAGTTGGACAAGATGACCTCTAGAGGCCCCTTCCAACCTCAGTGGTTCTACGATTCCACTCAACAAGACTAAATACCTCATATCACCTCCCCATTAACTTCACCCCTTTAAATGGCTGAACAGCAAAAAACAAGGGTGGCCTGAGCCCATTTCACCCTTTGTCCTACTTGGTCAAGGACATGAGGGGCCAGAGCCTGGAGCCAAGTGGGCATGGCCAAGACACAGTGCTACTTGATAC
Source organism: Rhipidura dahli (assembly GCA_013399225.1). Taxonomy (NCBI): domain Eukaryota; kingdom Metazoa; phylum Chordata; class Aves; order Passeriformes; family Rhipiduridae; genus Rhipidura; species Rhipidura dahli. The sequence goes on from VXAC01001327.1 coordinate 277,881, forward strand.
CATGTTACATCATGGCTAGAAGAGGAGGCAGGGGAAAGGGACTCATTTCCTAAAGGTAGGGCATTCCTTTTCCAGGGAAGCAGTGGGTAACACTGGTCCTGACCAGACGATTTGTCCACTGGGAGAAAACTGTGGGTGCTGATGGTCTGTTGGCCATTTTGTTCTTCGTCTTGGGGGCCACCCAGTGCCAGATTGAGTGGTAAGCATTTTTTTGTACATAAATCACCCTCTTTTTGTATACTTTTGCTATTAATATTGTTGCTATTTCTGTTCATTTTCTTAAACTCATTGTTTCCAGTAAACTGTTCTTATCTCAGCACGAGATCTCTGCCTTTGTCTTTCTCATCCGTAGAGGTGGCGAAAGGGGAGTGGCTGCATGAGGCTCAATTTCCAGCTGAGCCTAAACCAAATCAGTCTCCTTTCCTAACCTGTGGCAAGGGTAGGATTTGGTACTATGTTAAACAAGCATCAGTGAAAGTCGAAGAGAAATGAGAAGGACCATGGTCACAAATTCAGATTTGTTAAAGACAGATATCAGTCTATAGTCCCAAACTGACCTTTGAAATTCTGAAACCTGAAAGCTCTCTTCCAGACCCAAACGTCTTTTATATCTAAGGTTTCATTCAAGTAGGACAATTTAAATTGCTACAGAACAGTATCCTGTGGAAGCATCAGATGAATCTGCCTCAGCAAAAAGGTGAGAGTGACACAGCTGCACACATAGCATTAGAAAAAAAAGAAGAGTATCACTTTTAGTGGAGTCTTAATCTCTCACGCCTCAACCATGAAGGGTCTTTACATCTGATACAGAAAATATTTCTTATATTTCTGCTCCCTTCATTCATGACCGACTTACCGATTTCTAGGCAGAGTGCGCGTCTTGTTGTCTATTCCTCCAGTTCCCACATACTTGTTTTGTCCACCTTGAAACCCATAATTCTTGCTCTCCCCTATGAACAGCGACTCTGACACCTCCTGGCTGGCACCTTCATCATTTGGGAAGCTCCCATCACTATCAAAGCAACATCAGTCTTTAGCCATGACTCTTCAGCAGATGATAACACCAAGGCATAGTACTACTTTTACTTCTCTAACAGTCCTCAAGCAAAGCAGTACAGACTTCAGGTAAAATACACAAACAGATTTAATCATTAACATTAATAGAAGCTAACTCCCTGAAATGTTCAGCAGAGCCAAACATTAAAATTTCTAACTCCCTTTGAAGCACAGCAGTTTTTTATTTACAGCCTACTTTCGCAATCTTAGGACCAGTTTGTCATAATCTAAACAGCAGCATTTTTAGCTCACTACCTAAGTTACTTGATATTTTTCATTAGAAAGAGGCCTTACTCCTGCTAAATGCTCACCCCCTTTCTTTTCCACGACTCACTTTCAGCTGGAAAATGAAATACTGCCCAAGGAAACACACACTACCAAGAATACCTAGATAAATATAGCCTTTCTGGTAAAGAGGCAGGGAACTATGGTGTAAACCAAGCACAGGTTGAAATAAAGTGGAAACTTTGGCAGCTGTGCCAGTTTACAGCCTCTATAACATCATCTGCACAACTGGAAATACAACCTGGCCCGAGACCAAAACTTCAGCCTTATGAAAGTATTTCTATTAATTTTAATAGATGCATGTAGATTCTCTAAGCTTCTAAGCAAGGAAACACAGAAATAATTAACCAAGTACTCACCTAGCAAATGTCAAACCTATTCCATTGTCTGCAAACCTGCAAGAAAGCCCAAAACATCAATTGTTTTATCTGAATTATCCTACAATTGGCTAATGTAAGGCCATCCTGCTCTGCGCTGAGAAAAGCTTGAATTTTTGTGTTAATGGAAATTAGAACCACCACACACTTAACTTTTCTAAAAGCATTGTTGTTAAAAAGTAATGAAATAATTTTCTATGCATTTCAAGCAGGACTTGAGAGCTTCAGGGAGACAACAGAAATCCCAGTCTGAATTTACTGTCTCTACCAATTCTTAGGCTTCTTTTTACTACAGTTGTTTGTTTTTGCTGTTTAAGGCAGGTTCTCATCTAATCCCAAATAAACCTGCATATTTGAAGTAGTAGGATGGCATGAAAGCTGGTCATATGGAGAAGTTCATCAAGTTAACTATCAACCCTCTTCTATAACCCTGTTGTTAATGCCTTTTCACAAACAAAGCTTCAGGGAAAACTTCTTAACAGTACGCAGCTGTTTGCCTCGGAATACCTACCCAGAGTTTTGAATGAGGATATCCCCTCCCCTGACCCAGGCCCCATGATCATTGTTTTTGAAAGAGATTAATCTGTCAATCAGGGCAGCAACTCGGGGCTTTTCAGGGTCTGCATCTTGATGAGGTCGAAACCTGGGAGAGATAAACACTCAGTACAAGAAAACTTTTTATTTTACATGTGTCACATATGTTGCTCTGAGTAAGCCTGAAAGAGAAACACTTATCTGATGGGCAAATTCCACCCTGCTTCATGTTTGGCATGAAAGAAGCTAAAAGTAGGTACAAGTCTGGCTCTCTATTACTAGAAAATTACTAGTCTTTGGGGTATAACAAAGCAGGAACATGGAACTTCTCTTTTCCAGTAACTCTTACAGGCTCTTGCTCAGTCTCCCTAAGTTTCTTTAGCTGCCTTTAGCCTCCCCTTTTTCTTTTTGCCCTCCCCACTTTTACTGAAGCATTAATGTGGAAGTTTGATGAAGGGAATTAAAAGCTCCTCAGAAGGACATGCAGGGCTGACATTAGTTACGCAAGCACCATCTGGACATTTGTCTAACTGGTCCTTCAAATGTTTCAAACTTTTCTGACATACAGGAGTGCTTCCTCTTTAAGCATGCCTGAAATTTTTTTTTTAATTGCACTATTACCAAGATGGCCTTGTACAGTAAATTATGACTGTAATCTAGTTTATATAGTAGGAATAAACAGTCTGATGACTGAAACTGGTGACATTTTCACTTCATTATCCCCAAGATGCCAAAGAAAAAGTAATACATTTTAAAAAACAGCAAACAGGCATTTTGAGTGGGTAAAGGCAACTATGTCTGCTATCCCAATTATCTAAAATGTTTCTGTTCAGATTTGGATCTGCCCCCTCCCCATACAAGGGAGAAAGGGAAAAACAGGTAAATGTAAGGTTTTGATAGTCTCAGTCTCCTCAGTTAACGCTTAAACCCCTCCAGTCTGGTTCCATGTACAATGATTAGGGGCCTCATGTAGTTATGCAGTGTCTCATTCCTTTTCTTTCAGCTGTGAAGCACGGCCCCATTTCATGCACTGAGTTTCTTGCATCCTCAACACACTACAGGCTCTCAAAGGACATTTTGACCCTCTCAAGCTCCTCTTGACTACCTGTAATGACTGATGTAAACCACAAGGGTTATATGGGCTTTCTGTCAAAACACGGAACTAGCAGGTTCATTTCCAAATTATGAAGTATTGAGTACCACCAAAATTTGGAACTTTCCTCTTTCCATCCCCAGCAGTCACTTAACTGTCCTTGTCCTAAACACAGATCAGCTGACAAGAAAGATAATCCTGTGAGCTGTGTTTTCAGCACTAATGCTCAGTTGACACAATGAAATATTGACAGATAAGAGTTATCCAATATTTTCATTCAACCACTATCCCAGGCTATTTTATTTGAAGCTCAGGACAAGACTAATCAGGCACAGTATAACCTGGAACCTTCCTAGACTCTCCCATTACTTTCTCTCACTTTGTAAACTAAAGGAAACGTGGTTGATTGTACCACCTCTGCAAAGAGCCTTAGGTAGAACTGTACCACTGAGCTATGACTTCCAAGTCTAGAAGGAAAGGCAGGAACATTCTGCAGTAGGAAAGGTGAGTGGATGCATTACTGAAGCCTTTTTCTAAGATTTTTATTTTCTTTTTAGCTAAAACTGAGTCATAAAGCAGAAGATCCTATTTTAAACTATTATTTTTCTATTAGCAGCAAGTCCAGAAAACACTTTAAGCATGACAGTAGAGCATGTTTAAAACAATGTCTTCTAAGAGGATGAAACCATACTGAGCAGAAGCTCAGAAGAAACCCAAATTGTTTAAGAGACACCATCTCTGTTGTGCCCAAAACAGATGAATAAATGAGGGAAAAGAACATATATGAGCTTACTATCTTACTATTTGGTTATAATTTTTATATTATTTTATTGTTTTAAAAGGGTTTTGCCCCATATGAGTGTAAAAGCAGTCTCAAAACCTTGCCAATTTTTATTCACTTGAAAGAAAATATCCTTTACCTTGCATTGTTGTCCAAACAAAGATATTCTCTGGGATCATCAGCACTAGCATTAGTTGTTTTAACACCCTTATCAATGAACAAACCAGCCTGAAATAAGCAAGGAAAGAAAATTCATACTATACAAAATTAAAGACAGAGCAAACATGAAAATTTTTAAATTCAAGCATTGCATTCCATACACATGTTAGAATCTCTTAGACCTTTCAGTTTGGCTTTAATTGGCATATTGTCTATGGGAAAACTAGCTGACTAATATAATAAACCAGTCTATGCTAGAAGGAAAGGAATTATCTGTGATTAAAAAATATATGGAAAATGATCAAAGTTCACTTCTAATTTATTTCACAACATCTATTTAAAGTTTTCCATTTATTAACAGATGCTGTTCTGGAAAATCTGGAAGCCAATCTTGTGGCGAAATCAAATTATTCTCATAAATGAAAATAAATAAATAAAAGAAAACCCAAAACCCACTGTAAAAAAGCCTTTGTATTTTACTTTAAACTACCTTTACTACTAAAGATTATTTTGGTCCAAGCAGTCACAGGCTTGAAACTCAACAATCCAGTTTGAAATAAATAACTTGAGAAAATAAAAGCATGAGGAAGCATCTGTGCTCTTTTACCTGAATTACATACAAATACCCACACTACTTTCACTTCTGATCCAAATTATGATTACAATTAAGTTTTATACATAAGTAGATTCTCAGACCTGCTGGTGGAGTTCTCCAACATAAAATTTTAGCACAAGAACTGCTACCCTTGTTTAAAGATGATACTAGCTATACAGCTGAAACTCTTTTCTTCACGACGCACTTTCCTATTCAGTATGTTTTAATTCCAAACTGAACAAAATGCTCTATAGTCCCAAACACACTGTTAACACAGTTTCCATAAAACATGGCATCACTTCTTGGTCTTCCAGACAACCAACTGTCAAGCAACATCAGTTTCACTTGGCAAAAAAAGATCCAATAATGTTTCTATGAGGTTTCAATGGTTAAACTTCAGCAGCAACCAAACACAAGTAAGTATTTATTTAGAGTTAGGTGCCTTTTTAAATGTCATTATATTTATATATACACACAGCAGGTAGATTCCAGATTAAATTCTTTAAGGACTTCAGCTGAAGGGAAATTTCAGCTGAGATGTGGAAAAGGTTTGAAATTCATACTAACAATACACTCCTCAATGAATGAAGGCTGAGAACCCCATAGGAAAACTGCTGCAAATAACTGAGCTCCTGAAGGCAATATTGAAGGTTAATCTCTAGTCAGAGACTGTGTCACCATGTTACATGAGTTACTATACTTTGAAAAATAAGTTGCAGCTACTGTTGCAAGCTATTAGATGAATCATTACTATAATAAACTTTGATTCTTCAAGGATCAGCTTTTTTTCAGAGTAGGAAACAAAGCTGTAAAGAATAGCAGCTGAAATGCTACTTCGGAGAAAAGGTATTTTATTAGAAGTATTAATTGATTTTAGTTGTTTGTGTTCTTACAAGGATCTGAAATAGTGAATACTCAAAATGCAACTAGAAAATACACCCACACTGATTATACATTGTTCTACAGTACAGTTCAAACACAGCACAAACTCTATCTCCCAATCAGCTTAAAATGCAAACAGACAAGTTCTAATATAGAATACTGAGAAATAAAAACTTCACTATTTTTTTAATGACATACTACATTACCTTAAAATTAGAATGAACCCTATTGTTATAGAAGATTCCTAGGGGTGTAAGCTCTGATTTGGTTTCGATGGCTAAACTGTGAGAATCTCCCGTAGCAACCCTGTGGAACAAATACCATATTCCAGCATCCTGCAAGTAAGGAGATAATAACATTACTTGAAAGTGATTCTGATACTACTATTGGTACTGATACATCTGTGCACAGATAAAGTGTATGCTAAGTTGAACTTGAATATTAAGAGTAAAGACGCAATTAAAAACATAGCCCAATGGAAGTATACCCAGTAGAATATGTATTTTAAAATAAAGTCTCCAAACAACTATTTAATCAGTGAAAAAGTGGGATTTTGCAAATAAAGCTATATTTCAGTGGACCATATGAAATAAAAAGCGTTTTGCTTCTCAGTGAAGCCCTGTAACACCACATATTTAAGATGTTCTAATATTTCAAAGCAGAAAAATGTCCCAAGTGAATGTAACTTTTGCATTTCAGTTATGCCATCCCCCACACTAGATTTTCCTTTACTAATATATAATATTATTCAGAGTAAGACACTCAAAATAATTCCTCCTCTCCTTACCGTTCCAGTCTGTTAAGGTTGGTTCATCCTTGCTGTCATGAAAATTTAAATGGCACAGCCAAAACAACCCTCAAGAGCTTTCAGAAGACAGGAACAAAAGCACATCAAGAATTCTGGCCAGTTCAGGACACTGTGCCAGTAACATGCAGTAATAATTTTTGTCTCTGTTCATTTTCTATACTTTAATATCTCTGTTCTTAAAGAAGCTGGATTTATCTGCTAAATGAGACCCACAAAACATCCCTTTCAGTGACATGAGCAGTTCATCATGAATTACACCCATACATCTGCATTCACAAGAGGTGGCAACATGACAACACCTGCACAGCAGACACCTACAGGCATGAAAAATTATGCCTGACCACAGGCTCAGTGCCCCTAAAAAATAAAATAAAAAATCACCCCACAAGGCACATCGAAGGGTTAAATGGTAGCTAAAGACACACTGAGTGCTCCATCTCATGAGAAACAGTCATCAGCCTTTTCAAGAAACACGGATAAAGCCAATTCACCCCAGCTTAAAAGATTTCATGCATTTCATTCCAAGAATATACTAATTTTCCAAACAGTGCTGGAAAATCTACTTTACAGTAACATTCCCATCCCAGTGTGCAATGATGACGCATTGATGTTTCTGGTGATTAACCATTACAAAGCAAATATGGATGTTCCATTAATAAAAACTCCAAAATCTTACCTCACATATAATTAAGTACAGCTCTGTGCTTGGCAGACTCAAGTAAATTTTATCCAAAACACCCCCTGATGCTTGAAAAATAGACTTAGATAAACTTAAAAGCTTGTTAAGCATCTGCAAGCATTCAGAGATATGAAAAAGGGGTTGTTTTTTCTCTTCTCTCATACACACAAAAACAAAAGAAACATCTATTGCCTATACAGCCTTACAATAGGCTTCACTGAATAATGAAGGAGCTGGGGGAGGAATGGAAATATTTGGTTGCAAATTGCTCTAGTTTATACCAGCAAAAGCTCTATAGTGCAGAGTTCGTATGAACACAGTCAAATTACTCTGTTTCTGAAACACAGTAAGCCATGGTCCCTTTATCCTAATGTGTTTACATCCATGAAAGGGAGGTATATCAGAGTGGCTGAACTTTGTAAGAGACCAAAGTTTTTTCAGTCTTTTTGCTCCTGTCAGGCACATCCTTCTGACAAAAGGAAGTGACATGTACTGGGATCAGCTACATGGGCAGAAAAAGACCTTGCAGGAGTTAAGCACCAGATCAAAGAAGCTGTTTAACTTAGCCTTAGCCTTTAACTTTAGACAATGCCTAAACTACGTATATTACATAAAGCAGGCAAAATAGAAAGACATTTTCTGTTGGTCAGAAAAAAACTGGTTTAATTTGGTGGGTGCGTCCAGATCCTTCCTAGTGGCAAACAGTCAAGCAGAACAGTTTGTCAAAGAAACAAACAGAAACAACAATAGAAGCAACAAAAATGAGACCACGCAAAAAGCAGAATAAAATTTTCTGATTATTTTTAATACTCTAGGTATTTCAACTCAGTTAAATATTCTGAATCCTATTCTATTTATTATTAACAGTTTTCTGTTAAAAAATGAATTACCTATTTATGTAATTATTATCTGTTCGAGATAAATGTTATCTGGCTAAGAACACACAGGATCATATTCTTCCAATATTGGAACCTTTGCAATAACAACAAACAACCTTCCCTGTTTTCCGTTCCCACTGATTTCTTCAGAAAAATCCTATTAAAAACCTTACATGTCTCAACCTCTCATCCAATATAGAACAGACTCCAGTCCCCTCCTCTACTATATGTACAAAGCTTTACTTCACAGGCAGCTATGACAAGATATTTGCACAAATACAATGCTTAGAACAAACCACACTGTACCAGCAGTCACAGGCTGGAAACACCTGACTCATCACTGACAGAAAAGAAGTGTTTTAGCTGTTTCTTACACAATGAACACCTTTCTGTAGTCATTTTTCATTCCACTGACTACAGCTCTTGCAGAGCTGTCACTAAACTCATGACAACCTACAGAAAACCCAGAAGATTTAGTATGAAATGCACCAGCTCTGTGAAAATAAAAGGATTTCAACATATACGCATTGACACTACTGTCAGGTCTATTAACTACAAAGAAGAGATCTCCTCTGTTCCAGCCACAACAAAGATTTTTGGCATCTCTTAAAAGCACACCTTGACACACCCTGCACTTTCAATGCCAATATGCTGCCAAAGATAAAAATGTTCATACATAAAAAAAGAAAAATATATGTATATCTGGCAGCAAATGTTACATATTTTACAAATGCCAGTGACATGAGCAGTTTGTCAAAACACCCGCACACCTCACCTGTGAGCCTGCTGCTGCATTATTTATAAGATGATTGTTGGGATGAGAAATCCAGAATGTTGAAACAGCCCTGAAATATTATTCAGAAACAAGTTACAAGAAAACCTCTAGCTCCAACAGAAATATCTCCCCTTTTTAATAAGCACATCACAAAAAGCTAAACTGATGAAGTAACTACTTCATATTCAAAATAAAAATCACAAAACCTCCCCCATCTAGAAGTCAAAAATGCCCTTTTTTTAGTTCAGTACAGAGTATTGTTTTTAATATTGTGCAGATATTCCATGCAATGATAAACTGTTTTAAGAAGTTTTCACAAGATATAACTACCATTCAGAAAAAATAGTGGTGATAGGTTGGGAATATGCAAACATTTATGCAGCAGTGAAGATGTTCAGTAGACTTTTAAGGCCCCAAGTATCATACAAAACAACAATATTCCTATAAACCATTTTTTTCTTTTATTAAATACTAAATGGTAATTTTTATTACTATGTTTAAAATACCAATACTATGGGAACTACATTCAGTAAGTAATAGATAAAAATGTTTCCATTTGTATTTTGTCAAGAGAGGATCAGCAGTTTAACTGCTGACGCTGGTTGGGTTTTACTTTTTCATCCTGATCATTTTGACATACTCACATGCAGTCTGTGGCTGGCACTGGAACATAATTTCCATATACCTTATCCCTAATCCCAGTACACATGCTGCTATTTCTGTCTGTAGGTAGAATAATGCCTGGTTTTGTGACTAGCCCAAGGTTGTGGAACAAAGTATTCCTCTGCTCAATGCCATCCTCTATGAAGAAACAGTGACCAAGTGTGTCATACCCAATGGTGTCCTTTATCTGCAGAAATACAAATTCATTATGTCAGTAGTAACAGCACTTACTGAGATTTATTTGACAAATACCATCTAATTCTACTGTCTTGGCACAGCTGCAGAGTGAAGTTTCAGTATGAGCAGCTCAGATGATTCAAGCACACAGCTTTATTTATCCTTTACAAACACACTGCTATGTCTGGAGAGCTTAGCTGCCTTACAGCTGTCTTATAGTTAGCTGCTGTAAGAATCTGAAAAATCAGAATGGTGAGAACTGTTGAATCACTGTTTACAGTAATTTATTTATTCACTGAAGTAAGATAACCATTGCTGAGCCTCAGATTTGCTGAAGGGATGGGATTATTTGGCGTCTAAATGCTCTTTGTAACATTTATTTTAACATAGTATGTTTTACTCTCCTTGCACCTACCAGCAAACCATTAGTTGCATGAACAGTCACACATCTGGAAAAACAGTGATGAACAGAAAGACCTTCCAGGTAAGTTTTAAAAGTGTATCCTCCTTTTTCATCCACATCCCCACAGAGGTGAAAGTGAACAGGGTAACTTCCAATCTGCTGCTGCCCCATTTGCTTCAGTTCCACATAGGAGAGATGAACAGATGTAAAGTTCTTCAAAATCTAAAAAAATTAAGTCCAAAGTGAACAACCAATTATTTGCTTTTTAACCAAGGGAAATTTTAAATTAATACATCATCTACCCCAGATGTACAGAAGCTAGATGCACACAGTTGCCACAGGCCAACATAACAAAAGTTAGAACAAACATTACTGTATTGCTCTACAAGATGCCTTACAAAACTGTATCCTCCATAAATAAGTTTAAAATTTAAATCTCCATGTGGCTAAAACAGGAATTTTCACCAGACATATTGCCACACTTTACTGTTCGGTCTTTACCATGTGGCACATTGAATATTCTTACAGGTACTGTCCAACCAAAGAGAAGTTACCCACATCTGGATGTGTCTGTAATGAAGCTGCATCAGCACAGTCCACCTGGGACAGGGTTAGCTGGATAAAAATCACAGAATAATAATGCAGACTCAAAGGAACATGCTGAGGTACATAGTCCAGTCGAGAGCTTGGTGCTGGGTCAGCTTCATAAGACAGCTGCTCCACACATTGCTGAGAGAATACCTCCAGTCACAGAGATGCTCATAATGTAAATTGGTTATACCCTTTCATTTCCCCAGTATGTGAGCATTATTTGCCTTCTTTAAGCCTGGTCCCATTGCCTCTTATCACCATGCACCTCCAAGAACTGCTGTGGCTGCTCTAAACCCTCAGCAGTACCTGAAGACAGCAACAAGATCTCTCCTCTCAGCTCCCCGTCACTCACCACCATATACTGCCATACACCACCTTTCCTGGACACACCTCAGGCCATCTACACTTTCATTGCAATGGGAACCCAAAACGGGATATGGCACTCCAGAGAAACATCCTTATTAAGGAATATATGAAATTACCCTCACAATCATACAACTTCACAGTAAAGTTACCATGTATGAAGTAAAAATCATAATGGGGTTGTACCATTAATGCAGGAAAGAGAAAGCATTTTCTTCCACCTAACTTGCTATGAAAGCATAAACCAAGTGCAACAGCTAAACTGCAAAAAGCTAACATAAGGGGAGAAAAAAACAAACAAAAAAACCAAACCAGAAACTGAACCAAAACAAACCTTATTTCTTTTTTTTTTGTAACTTCATTTCATTAACTTACATGTACTGAGGATTTATCAAAAATACCAATCTTCATATGTACTTTGTCCTCTAGGGTAATCAGTAGTATTTTTTTTCCTCCTCTAATTGAACTCTTAGGGTTTGCAGGCCTAACATAAAGAGGGACGGTCAAAACCAGGCATCCTCATCTTGAGCACTTACTATTGAAATTGCAAATCAGTGCCTCTCCTCACTGCCACTAAGCCTCCTTTAGGCTATTGTCCTAGTGACCTGTAGGAAATCAGGACGTTCAAACGCTATTACATTTCTTAATGTCTAGGATCCCTCTGCTTGAGCGTGTAAGATTAGCATAAGCCAAAAATGCTTTCAGTTTTGCACTGAGGTCTAGGTTCAGCAGCAGACACTCACTACTCAGAACAGTCTCCTGGGAACAATTTAACTTTGATGAGTCAAAATGTTTGTTTTCTCATCTCCCTTACAGACAACTGAAGGTCTGCTGTATTTACACTTTTGCAGCAATCAAGGTCACACTTTGCAAGATTCACAGCTTGTCATTATCTTCTTTCATTACATTGTATGAATATAAAAGGTGCCTTGAGTCCACCTACTTTCTTCCACAAAACAAAAGCTGCCACATAGTAGGCAAGGGCTTACTTTCTCTCCCACTCTTATGTCCACCAATATGGAATTAAAGTCTGTATCTAAATACATTAGAAAGAGATTTAAATCACATAATGACCACATAATGAGCACAAATATATCTGCAGTTAACATTTTAAGCCTCAAACTTCTCTAGCATCAGTGAAGCACTGCTGTTCAAATCTTTCATCTAAAAATGTAAGTGAGTACAAGTTTAAATCCTAGTTTCTGTAACACTACTTCCTCTCAGCTTAGTTTATGTTCATAATACAATAATGAGATGGAGTTTCCTTTACATGACTTTAGTACTTTCAGTTTTTTAAGAAACTAAATATAAAAACCCATGGTGTAAGTCAGTTTCTTCCTATTCCATGCCTCTCTAGTGCTCAGGTTGAGACAGATCTTTAGGACTCAATGCTCATCACCTTGGGAGGCAGGAAGGCAGTGAAAGTAAGGGAGATACAAGGGAGATCAAGCTTTATTCTATAATGTTATAGGATGCACATGCATGGACATCACTTTAATTCCTGCCACACAACTTTACAACACCTGCTGGGCATTTCTAGAATAGTTTGTGCATTATACTCCTTCCTTCTGCAGATTAAGTCTTGAGCAGTTATATCTAATTTGGGGATAGTTGAGAACAAAGTCATTTCCACACAAAGCAGTTGAACAAATTGATGTTCTTTAAGTTTTCAAATCCCTTGAAGTTTAACATTCATCTTTTTACACTTAGTATGCCTTTATATGCCTTTATATAACATATGAAAGTTAATTAAAAATGTTTTTCAAACCTTGATATGTCCACCAAATGTATCATAACTGAAGAATTGACACTCCTTTTCACGATAGCAGGTATTTTCTGTCTCCCCCTTTATTAAAATGTTTCTTGTAAGAACTCCAACTTCAGCTCTCATGTCCACTCCATCAATTACTTCTCCTACATGAGGAAACTGAGGGTTTTCTGTCCAACAACAAGTTTTGAAGCAGGGGAAAACAAAAAGAGAAAAGTCACCACTGATTAAAACCAGAATCAACTTATATAAATAAGCAAGGTAACTGCAGCAACAAAACCCATGTGTTCCTCTTCCTTAACATGCTGTTTCCCTTTTAGCTTTTCTTATGGTAGATGTATTTTTCATTTTAATAAGAAACTAATCCTCAAAAATATCAACATTTTATTTGCAAATGCATCTCAGTTTCTATCCAACAGTTTGTGAACAAAATGGGAAAAAAACAAAGAAGAGCTGAAATTAATCAAATGTATCAAACTTTTAGTGAAACACAGATGCAGACTTGCTTTAAAGGAAGAAAGATGCTGGCTGCTTAATATGTTTCAAAGACAAGAACTGAAAGTGAAGCCAGAACACTGTTTGGAAATGGTGTATTCATCCCTCCAAAAAGAAAAAATGAGTTGCTTTCCTAACTAAATTTCCTCTTTCTTAGGTAGCTATTCTGAAGATGCATAAAATCAAAATTAGGGAAAATAAGATAATCGGGTTTTACACTCTTCTTCAAAACCCCAATCAATTCCTTTTTTAAACTGAGAAAATAATCTGGTTCTGTAAACCTTAAATAATGCATTTATGCATTTAATGATACCCTGAATACCGACTATCACTATCCCTTCAAGGCTTAAAAAATGATAAATGCCTGAACTACCACAATATGAAGCAGAACTAAGAGTTATACCAACTCTGTATCTGCTGCTGAGGGTTTAAAAAAACAAGAGGTGTCTGTAAATAGGACTGCACTCCTCTCCCTAAAGGCTTAACTATTGTTTTTCCCCTATATTTGACTAGCAAGTCAGTACATCGAGTGAAGAAAGAGCAACTAGGACTCCAACAACACAGTACTTTTTAGTTTTCCTACTACAAAAAGGTGAAACCAGCTAAAAACCCAGCAAAACACCGCAAGAAATAATTTTAAGACAGCACATTCTTCAACATGTCAAGTTCACCATTACATAGATTTGTAGGGTGGTGTGGGGATTTTTAAAACTATATGTTACTATGACAAAGAAAACAGTATTGAGGGTAGCAAAGAACCCCAAATGGGCAAATCGACAGCAAATTTACCTCCTTTAAAATCTTTTTAATAGTTTAGCAAGGATTTACTTTCAAAAAAAAAAAAAAAAGCTAAGATTTTGTATTTAATGCAACGTTGTAAATCTTGTGAAAATGGGGGGTTTTTTTTAAACCTTTAAAAGCAGCTACTTATTCACAGTATATGATTTCCAAGATGAAATAGTCTACACACACACTATTCAGTGGTGACAAAAAACTTAAATTTCATACTGCAACCTTCAAGCTAAGTTTGCTCTTTAAAACACTGTGCAAAATCTATCACACAACATGACACTTAAGAACAAAGCCCAGGAAATACCACGTTCAGTAGCACTAAGCTAGCTCTGCAGCTACCAGAAACTGGTATTCTCTGATGTATAATAAGGTAAATGAAGATATGCTTCTTTTCATACCTGAGACTTCTCAGTGTAGTAAAACATATGTGACCCATGCTAACAAATGTGTGAGAAGCAAATTTCACTGCCAGAGAGACAGACAGACTGACAGTCCCTTAAAGCACAGGTGGACAGGGAAGTCTGAGGGCATTGACAGAAAACTTATGAGAACCAAGAAGAAGAAGAGAAGTTTAAAGAAGAGGAAGTTGCACTGTGCAGAAATTAATGGGACCAGATTGAGAAGAGCACTCATGAGCTGCTGCAAACTAACATGCAAAAAACACGCATTAGTTTGTGCTATGCACTGATGCTGCAGCCCACCAGGAGTGAGAGGTGAAGCTCCAGACCAGAAGCTGGAGGACACCAAGGAGGAGGGCAATAGCATAGAGCAGGTGTGGAGCAGCAGAAGGAAAACAGAGACGCCAGCATAGCTGGCAACCCAGTCCCCTGGGAGGCTCTTGTGATGTCAAACAGAATGACTCAGATAATAAAAAGGAAATGGTCAACAACATGCATGACCATTTAGCTGTGCATCACACCCAAAGGAAAAACAGATTGCAACTACTCAGGGATATCCTGTGAGAGCAGAATCTTGGAAGGGCCACTTATTTTATAACCATTTTGCTGGGGAGATGGTAGAAAGGAGACTGAGGAAAAGGAGAAAAAAAGAAAAAAAGGTACACATGTACAAGTTCAAAGACTGCAATTTTCTTTTTTCTTCCTGCTTTTATTTCTACTTTTTCAGCAACAAAATACACAGAAAATTATAATGATAATGGTTCAAAAGATGAGAATGACACTAAAGGCAAGGGAAACAGTAATGACAACAACAGCTATTCAAGCATGTATAAAGAGAACTTGTGACAAGACAGAAAGGAGCCAGGGAAGGAAAACAAGCCTAATCTTATTGGAAAAAAACCCATAAGGCATTCAATGAGCCTGGGAAGAAATGAGAAAGAAAAGTTAGCATGGTGAGCTGTAAGGCAGACTTGACATAGAGAGTCATTTTATAGCAAGGAGAATGACACATTCGTGTATATGGCAACAAAGCCATACAGCAACTGGAGAAAAGGCTGCTCTTTACCGCTTCCACTGCAAGAGCCTGTCCAGCAGCAAACACATACTTCACACAGATCTTCAAGTGGTGACTGCTCTCATACCTTTGACTTTAACCTGATGGTTGGTACACTCTGGGCAAGGAAGGAGGGTGAATTCCTCTGTCTGATACATTGAATAGTCTGTGCTCGCAACCACAATCCTGTCTCCAGGCTCCCAACTACTAACATCATCCAGAAGGTTCAGTATTACTCCACCCACCGCTTCCACCTGGAAGCCTGATATTGGGACACCTAATTAAAAAAAAAAAAAAGAAAATGAAACAAATACAAGATTATATTCACGTTTATATGAAACAATTCTCAAGAAGATACTAATAAAATATGTATCAGATTTTGCAGGTCCCAAAGCCTATAAAGTGTAACTCTGACCTCAAACATGCCAGTGTAAGATGCCTTTACAGCCTGTTTACTTACTGGATCTCAAATGAAACAAAGGGAAAAGGCAGAACTAATGGTGACAGGAAAAATCTATGTTTGGGTTTTTTTTTTTTTCCCCAAAAAACCCTAGTATCATGTGGCAGCAATTTGTAGGTCCAGCTACCTCTGCTTGTTTCAAGTGACATTTTTTTGCCATTTGAAACTATACAGATGTAATCAAGGACCTGGAAAACAAAGTAGAGGACTTTCTTTTTAAGCACAACTAATAGAAGAGTTTGGCAGACTAAATTACACACACATGGAATTTCATTAGCTTATAATGAATTTGCATAAGTTCAGCTGCTTTTGCTAACTCTTGAACCTAATTCTACAGCACCAGTAAGTAAAAGATGTATTTTGGTGGATTATTTCTTTTTTAAATGTAAGTTCATACATTTTCATGGGGCTGTAATGAACACCAAAGGAGTAGTACGAAACAGCTCAACTGCGTAACAAATAAATTCATGACTACCATAAAAAAATAACTGAGGAAATCACAATAGCATTGAGTAATTCTGAAAACAAAAAGAGATGATTATGCATAAAAACTCAGATCAAAAATATCTTAAATTTAAAAAAATAAAGGATAAAAGCAAGCAAGTGGCAAGTCTTCTAGCTTTTTATACCACAGATTCAACTTTGTATCAGAACAGCTGCCTAAACTTCAGCACTCTAATAGCAATAGAAAATTGTAACAAGAATAAAACACTTCTTTTGTATCCCATTAAGTTTTTTCTTTTTTAGTACTATAACCAACATCTCAGAAGCTTAGATTTAAAATATACATGACTGCCAAATTACTAAAATAAATTTCAGAAGTTTCAGAACTTAAAAGACCCCTATTTTCATCTAAATATACTAAAATTTAAGACTCACTACTATGCTGCTCACATACTGCATACAAACAGTGAGAAAATGGTACTGAAGAACTGTCCTATTCCATCCACAGTAGGAAAATACAACTTACAGCAGTTTACTCATAAATTGAAATTGCAACCAGCAGTTCTAGTGAAAAAAAAGCACATAAAGTATTTTCTTTCCCCCACTGTAGGATTTCACAAAACACTTTCCTACCATCATTCCATTCGCTGTAAGCTCTCACAACAAACTTCTGACCATCCACTGTGAAAAACTCTTTCTGAGCAAGAGCTTTCCCACCAGTGCTGTGGTTTTCATAATTTCTCACTGATTCATTACAGGAAGAATTTCCACCACCTATGACACCAACTAAAGCCCAGGCTTGCCTGTGAAAATCAAAAGTAAATGTTTAAATATAATGGCCCTTAAAAAGTTCTTTACAAAACCAGCAAAAGACAAGGAGCATAGAAGACATAAAAATCCATTTTGCTTGCTCTTCCAAATTGATTTTAAAACACAACTTCAAAATGTAGAGGATAATAGGCAAACTTAACTGCAGAGAAAAATAGTTGAAAATAACTGAGTGTCCTATACACAAATTGGCAAATACCAGAGCTCTTACTGGAGAAGACTTTCATATACATTTTTAGTAAAACATTCAACAAGATACACATTTTTCCAAAAGCAAATCGCTAGAGCTGAGTGACAAAAGCCTCACAGGAGCCTACTCCCAAACAGCTGTAGCAGGGCACAGGAAGAGCAGGAGTCAGCGCCAGTGCTCCTGCCATAGCCCCCTGCCACCAGCCAGCAACACCCCAAAGGAGCAGTCAGGACTCCAGGGGACCACATGTTCATCAGGTGAGCAACAGCCACTGGTGCTTGCCCCGGTGCTGGACAGGCAATAGCTTTTGCATCTTTCAGGATGCTCAGACCCAGAAAAGGAAATGCATGCTGTTACATAACCTATGTACAAGACATCAAGGACGTGTGAGTGTTTGGAAATTAAAAGCAAACCACACACCACAGCAAGCTGTCACTGAGTTCAAATAAACAACTTTATTTTGCTGTCCTTTACTGCTCTGTCATGCCATAACCATGTGTGCAGAGGAAACAGTCGAGATCATCTATTAAAAAGCCAGACAATTTTGCATCATTAAAGTTGAATCATTCACCCCAAGTGAAAACAGTGTCAGTTAACTGGACTGCAGTCCAGTTGCTAATGGTTGATTCAAAGGCAGATATTAAAACCACCTTCAATCCAGCTGCCTTTATTTTAACTCTTCTTGATGTTTTTGTTGATTGGGACCAAAGGGCCAAATGATATTTTAGCATTAACATGTTCATGGGAATAGTGCATACTGAGACAGCTTTTCTGTAGCAGCAGCAAACAAGCTGAACATCTTGCATATTGACATTTAAAATAAAGTTATTTAAATGAATGTTTTGCATTCCATGTGTTGCAGGAAGAGGGAGAAGGCGAGAGGTTTGTAACGGAGTATTCACTTCCATGCTGCTTTTCACTAGCTTTAGAAGTTTAAGAAAATGACCCTGCTTTTCCTGAGTGAGCCATCAGGGAGAGCTTCTCGCCTAACTTCCACTGCAGAACAAACAATTTTATGTGCTTAGAGAGTCTTTACTGATTAAGGAAAGCAGACAAGAATCAGTTCAGCAAAGAAGGAAAAAAGTCTGCTTCTTCCCAGTTACAGGCTGAAGAAATTCCTCACTTCAGACAAACTGGTGTGGAGGTCACGGGCAGAGACAAAACCCAGAAACCTACACCTCTGAGGACAGGCTGGGCTGGCTGCACCACACCCTGAGCAATCTGAAGCCACACAGGCTTTGCTGCTTTCAGGAAGTGGTATTCTACTATAGGACATCCAGGTCTTGGCACTTTTGGCCAAACTGCTTCAGAAGCAAGAGCATTCTATCCCACACCCCTGTGCTTACACAGCCAGTGACACAAATGTACTCCTGACAGGAACTGAGGTCAGAACATGCCATCCTGACTGACACCCAGCCTGCTTCTGCCAAAGCACAGGGAGGAAACTAACTGGAATCCAGATGTCAGGGGATAGTGAGGGATAAGAATAGAACGGAAAAACTAAGTGACCAATTTCCTGGAAAACACTGGACAATACAAAGAGGTTATACAACACCATCTCAACAGAGGATGAAGAACAGACTGACAGGCAGCTAGGAGACTGGGCATACTTTTCACTTGTATTGCCAGCTCAAAATCACAGAATCATTTAGGCTGGAAAATACCTCTAAGACCGTCAAGTCTAACTTTGACTGACCACCACCTCGCCACCTACACCACAGCACTAAGTGCTACATCCAGTCGTTTCCTGAACACCTCCAGGGATGATCTCCCACCATCTCTCCACCATCTCCCTGGGCAGTCTGCTCAAATGTTTAAGAGCTCCTTCCATTAAGAAATTCCCCTGATGTCCAACTGTAAACCTCCCCTGATGCAGCCTGAGGTTACATCCTCTTGTTTTGTCACTGGCTGCTTAGGAGAAGAGGCCACCTCCCACCTGTCTTGTAGAGAGTAATAAGGTTCCTCTGAACCTCCTTTACTCCAGGCAAAACACTCCCAAGCTCCCTCAGCAGCTCCTCATGACTTACATTCTAGATCTTTTGTCAGCTCCATTGCCCTTCTCTGAACCCACTCCAGCACATCAATGTCTTTACAGTAGAAAGGGGCCCAGGACAGGACACAAGACTCAAGGTGTGGCCTCATCAGTGCCCAGTACAGAACAGCCCTGGTCCTGCTGGCCACAATATTGTTGATACAAGCCAGGACACCACTGCCCTTCTTAGGCCCCTGGGCACACCACTTTGTGCAGCCCAGGGCAGTGTGGACAACTCTCTGCAGTACAAAGCCAAGCTCAGAACACCCTCTGCAAAAAGCCATTTGCCATAACTAAACAAAGAGCACAGCAGTGTAAGTTTCTTACTGTAGTAATTCCTGTTACATCTCTTCTACTAACTTACCATCCAAATCCTGACCAACTGAAAAGAATGGCCAAAAGATATAGAAACACCTTGCAATTGTATTTCAATTACAAAATAATTTTGCAGGTCAGTTCCTTTGAAGACTCAATGGAGAGGAAACGTACTTTTGTTTCAACAGTGCAGGAGTATGAATAAGATGTTTGATACCTGGGATTAGCATTCCTTAGAAACAATGTTTTGGGTTGGAAGGGACCTTAGAGATCATTTAGTTCCGTTCCTTGCTCCTCCAAAGTCATACAAACTAAAAGTTTCAACTAGCAACTGTTATATATCTGTGTCTTAGAACAAGAAAAATAAATCCTTGCTGCACCCAGTTTTAATTTCTATAAAGAACAGTGAAAGCAAGCAATTACAAGTAAGCAATAAAGTCACACAGATATAATCCTCTGCACTGTACTGCTAACTGAATACCATTACTTCAGCTCTAAGTGCAACACCAAGAATTCTCTGAAAACATTATGAACTATCAAAGTTCAACAAATCCTCCACAGCAGAATCTGCATGTCATCTTTACTCAGCAAAAGAGAACTCTTTACTCTTTACAAAAGAGAAAATAAATTACTTACCTGTAACTTAATCCTCTGACAAACTTACTTCCCAGAAGATTTTGAATAGTCACTCTGGTTTCCTCCAAAAGATTTTTAGCAGCTGAATCTCCCACAGCAATAGCAATAATGCGACCAGGGTGTCCATTTCTCAGTAAGTTCTGGAGCTTTAAGCTTTCTTCAGCAAATTCATGAGTATCAAACTTCAGCACTTCCAAAACCTCTGCTGTATCCTGATCAATCACTCTAACATTTAGTCCTCGGGAAAAATTCTTTTTAAATGTGTAATGACCATAGGCCAGCCCTGAGAAATACATAGTCTTTGACAGAAGAGTCCATGATACCTTCTGATGCCCATGCAACTCCAGCGTTCCTTCAGGGCCCACGCCAATAAATTTTTGGCCAAATTCTGGCACATCAGCACCTTCATTTGACTTCCCATACAAAATAATAGTTGCTTTGGATTTATAGCGGCATTTCTCTGCTCCAACATGAAGCATTCCACCATCCTTTATCAGGATAAATCGAGTTCTCAAGGTAATATTTTTAGAACCTTCTTTATCATCACCAAAAACAAGTAAACCTAAAGGAAAAAAAGTATTTCAGTACATCAAAGTAAAATTCAGAAGACTTAAGTAACCAAGTTCTGCAGTAGCAACAACAGAAAAATTGGATTTATTTTTCACACCCATGAATTAAGCTGTTATGTTCTTACATATATTGACGAGTATTTGGGAAAGTAGCTGCTACCAATTCTGATTTATCTTTCTAAGAATTTGTTGGTCTGTTCCTGGGGTTTTTTTGCCTTTTGGTAGGATTACTAATATACAACAGTTGCCATTGGAGGACAAACAGATTTAATACCAGAAGGGCTACTAAACAACCTTGTTTACTGTATTGCACAGAAAACTACACCAAGGCTGCACTGAAAAGATACTAGAGTGGTCATTCATCTTTTGAATGATATACCTGACCTGGTAGAAGGCTGAAAAGTAAAAAACATAGGAACTAGCCAATAAGCTGCAAGACAAAGTTTCACCATATTTTTATGTAATCACAGAAGTAAAATATATGCAAACATTGAAGCAAGAGGTTCATCTCTTGCTATTTCATACCTCCATCCTGTATAACTATAGAGTGTACTGTAGCGTCTGAGCTCAGACGAAACAAATCCCCTTTTTTGATAATAACTCGTTTTTCAGGATCTTTTCCAGGGCTCCAGTTTTTAAGGCGAGGGTTCTGATCAGGACAATTCTCTGCAATACAGTGTGAAATTCAACTTATAAAAAACAAACATCACATCAATAAAGGCAGTATTAGGATGAACACAAGTAAGAGAAAGTCAGTCACCTAGAAAGGACTCCAGACTCCTTCTGTGGTTTCAAGACTGCAATCATTGTATTTGAATAGCCAAAAAAACCCACTTGAAAAATAGCTAAGGTATTAGGGGTAGGAAGGCATTCTTTTATTGAATTAAACTACTGCTGACCACACATTGTTGACCATAGATACTTTCGAACCCCAACTGATTTTCTTTTTATTTGCTCGATCACCTGAAGTAGATGAGCAGAGGTAAGCGGAATGCAGTCAGACACAGAGCAATCACACTGAGCACTGGAAGTCTTAAGCTAGCTAACAAGGATTACTAACATGGTAATGTTGTGGTTGTTGTAAAGCATCTGAGTATCTCACCTCCTCAAGGTCTCACAACCTGACAGAAAGGCCAATCCCTTCTTACTTTTAAGCATTCAAATCATTCTTTCAGTGGAAGGTGGCAGGAGGGAAAAGACACCCTTAATATACTTAGCATAAAACTTAACTAGCTAGAGCAGTTACCCAAGAGATAACACACTTAAACATCTGTATCCCTTCGGAAGTCACCTTAAATATCACGCTACACAAAAGCAGAGACACATGCAATCCTTGTGGGAAGCCCTGGCACTACACAAGGCAGTAACACTGATCTACAAGGCCAGAGAAGGAGAAGCAGCAGCATGTGACAGGCTTGTGTGATTTCAGACAAAGTTGCAGCAATGTAGTATTTATACCACACACCTCTTTAGCAAATTAAGCATCTGAGTAATGTGGAAGCATAGACATACTGTAAAAACTGGAAGCCATATTCCTTGGATTATCTTACCAAAATTAAAAATAAATATTAAAACATTAAAATATTAAAGACATTTTTATTATGCAAAAGGTAGTCAAAAAGATGCCAAAATAAACATGTTAGCCAACTGAGAGTAACAGCCAAAACAGTCTTTTCATATCCTATCTTCTGGAGAAATATACCCACACTTCTGAAATGCTCCTTCAAGGCAAAAAGCTATCAGAAATAGTCCATTCTTGCAGTATCTAAAGAAACCAAAACCTATCCACAAGTTTAATACAAGACAGCCTTAGTTTTGCTAACAAAAATATTTTTCCTTTGGTATTAATTCTCCACATTTCAAATCCCTCCCAACTCAGGAAACCCACATAAACCAAGATTTGACTACTAGTGGGGAAAAATTAGCCAGCTGCAGAAAGGGCAAAAGGCATACAAGTAATATTAAAAAAATAAAAACAAAATAAAATCTTCTGGGAGAATCCTATGAAGACAGCTTTTAGAAAATGTAATTCAACAGGAGTGAAAGCTGAAAAGCAAGGAGAACTGCAATCAGCAAGACTGCTGAGCACTCACCAGATATGGCAAGTCTACTGCCTGACTCATGCAGAGTCCCTAATCCTTTTTCCCCAGACACCACACACAAAAGCACTGTGAAGAAACACTTATTTCCTGGCTCGTAGCAAAGGGCAGTGTGAGGAAACCTTGAGTCAGCAACCTGATGACTTCTGCTTAGTGTGATTCACAGAAGAGCAGACCTAGTGACCATGTATTTTTCTGTTGAATCAGAAAGAAGAGGTATAGAACAATAACTAAAAAAAATTATCATTTTAAAATCCATTGTACATTGCAATCCAGCAAGAAAGCCATCAGAATCAGAAACAGGCACTCCTTTAATGCAAACATGCTTTTGGGACACAGTGGGTCAACTTTTTGGCAAACAGATCATCTGTGTTTAGCAAAAGTATTTTGAAATTCTTCCTTAGCAATTGTGGTGGCCTGCTTGAAAACATCAAATATTTAGAACTTCACCATATGTTATCTCCAAAATTACTAAGTAGATTTTATAGATGATAGTTATTGCCTTTAGACTTAAAGTTAAATAAAAACAGAAGCACAGACCAGAAACTGTTAGGTAGTGATGACCTTGCCAAATTTAGCCACTCATGTTGAAAATTTTTCAAGTTAAGCCTCTGATTCAAAACATTTCTCTAAAAATGGAACCTTAAGCATTCCTTAAGGTTTAGTCACTTTTATTAAAGTTGGAGGGAGAAGTAAAGTTTCTACAAATAGTGGAGGAAAGGTACACCACCCCACTCACAAGAAAATATCCTGACAAAAAAACCCCCAATGTTAGAACGTTTCATGGAGTAAGCATATCAAATTTGACAGGAGAAAAAGACAGGCAAGAAACAGTTCTTGAGCTGTAACTAAACAGTTCCTTTCTACCTGTTCAGACACTACATCTGGAGCTTTTAAGATCTCTGCGAAAAAGTTACCAGTGCTATATTACACTCAGCACAGGTTTATCAGACATCGGCAGCTAAATTTTCTGAGGCTCCTGTTTACCCTGTGCAAGTCCAGCTGAGTGCTTCAAGAGTGAAGAACTTTTCCCTGAAGTCTCCCCAGTTTGCCATTCTGACCTCACATTAGAAGCCTGGGGAAATAGGGAAGGAAATTGCATTTTCACTGCTCTCCCTGATCTCCTGTGTTCAGGACTCCTTAGATGAGTCAGGAGTAAATGCCAGGAATACAGAAGCAAGGAGGGAAAAGAAAGAAACCAGCTGACAAGCAGGAAAAAAAATGCTGACAAGCAGCATCTTCCCATCAGGGAAGTATGGTGGAGGTTTAGGATATATGTACACTTACTACCAAGTGTGACATTCCCTTTCACTGCCTTTTAAACAGCCATTACAAGTTCTGACAATATGGATTTCCAATTAGCCCTGGAGAAAAGCACACATAACTGGAACTGGTGTCATCCGCTGCAGTACCACATGGGCTTGGATCAGAGCTAAACACATAAATATTTCAACCTGCTGGAGAACATTTAGGGAGTTTCTGCAACAACCACACTGCAAGACTGAAATATCAGCCAGACTTTCCCTGGTGTTTGTAGGAGTTTCTCTTGTGTCAGGGTTTTACAGTATCACAGAATAAATACGGCTGGAAAGGACCACAGTGGGTCATCTGGTCCAGCCTCCCTGCTTAAGCACAGAGCATATTGCACGGAATTGAGTCCAGACAGTTCTGGAGTATCTCCAGTGAGGGAAACTCCACAGCCTCTCTGGGCAATCTGTGCCAGTGCATGGTCACTCACACAGTAAAGTTCTTCCTTATATTAGGGTGGAACATCTTATTAACTCTTGTCTTATTGCAGAGTACCACTGAGAAGACCCTGGCTCAACCCTGAAGTATTTCAGAGAGTCATTCGGGTAAGTCACCCTTCCATCTCTTCTGGAATTTGTCTGTAACCAAAGTACTTACTGCATCTGTACCCATTACTAGCAATCTAGACGATAACAGAGGAATAACCAGCCATTTACTAGTCCCAAAGGTTTGGTTGATTTCCTTCATAATTATTAGGAAAACTCAGTAACTTCATCCAATGAGGTATTCAGCAAGCCACCACCAAGAGCACTTCAGTTGGAAGTGTGCACCCATTTTGTACCGTCATCTGAAGTCCTCAGTTGGTTATCTGATTTTTTCAGCCTGTGTTGCACTGACTTTGGAAACAGCACCTTTTTAATTACTGTGTCAAAAGCCACTGAGAAGTCTGTTATTACAACAGCCAACAGTTTCAATTCAAAATCCTGTTCAGCTTTTAGAAACCTGACTACTGCCTTAAAAACACCCAAAACATCCAAACAAACTCACCAAAACAACCCATACTCCAAACTGTACTACCATGACTGCAACTTGCACCTCATAGCATCTTTTAGGAGTAATTGGCTAGAGGGATGTACACTCTGTGATCACATCACCTGTTGATGCTTTACAACCACACATTTCAGATTTCTGACACATTTCAGATTCTCCAAATTCCAAAAAAGTTGCTCAGTTTTCTAAAATGAGCTGAAAACAAAAAATCAGGGCTAACAGATCAAAAAAGGTCCCTGCCTAATTTGCATGTAAACAAAACAAACACATACTATTAGCATACATTCTCAGAGATTTTTAAATGATTTTACTTCAAAACTTCTTTACTATCTTCCTTAGTTACAGCTTAAACAGATAGGATTTAGTGTGGTCTACAGTTTGTGAACCTATGAGACAGCTTCTGCAGACAAAAATAATCATGCTTAAAAAGCATAATCTTTCCCCCCCCTCACCAGTAATCTTTATTTACTGTTATGCCCTTCTATTTCATGTAAGTAAATCAAACCATGCATAATAAAAACAACACTGATAACAAAAATGGGAGCTGATCTTTTGCCCCTAGGCTGTGCCTCCTTCAATGTTAAAATCACAGTAAGAGTCCTATTTTTGCACTTAACTTTCAACACTAATCCTGATGCTGAATTACTGAATTATGCTCACAGGTACCATAACTTCTAGGATGATTTTCTTTGCAAAAGAACTTACCATCTGGAGCATATTTTGAAGCTATTCCCAAAAAAATCCCCAGTGCAACAAAAAGTGAAAGGCTAGAAATGGCAGAGCAAATGAGAGTATTTTTATGCCTGCTGGCTTCTGCCTGTCGGCGGTGCTGCTCCACTGGTAAGGACGGGAGTCGCGTCTGGGCTTCTTGTCTCGCCGAGGTAAACTCTGCTGCAGCATGGCTCTGCGAAGGCGGCGGGGGACGGAGAGGGGCAATTCTCCCTGGGAGGTATCCCGAAGACCTGTGACTGCTCCCGTTCTGAGGACGGAGGAATGCAGGGGAGCTCCCCCTGGTATCAGTGCCTTGCATGTTATAAAGTCACTGGAACACGCACACACACACACAGAGGGAAAAATTAAAGAGACAGGCTTTCAGAATACAGACCAAAATGCATAAAACAAACAAAAAAAAAAAGAACAACAAAAGGCAATTTTAAGCCACATGTGTCAATGACAGCCACGGAAGCGGGGACTATTCACAAAGTATCAGTCACTCCCTTGCTGCTGGTCACTTGCCCTGGAATAACAGAATGGAACAATAGCATATGCATCCTCAACAAAAACTCAAAAGCATGTGGTGTGGAAACTCAGGAGAGCACAGACCACTTCTTCACAGTTCCAGTGGGTATTTTTCACAGAGTATTTTCACAGTTAACTTGTACTATGAGATTAAGAAATCAGCTGAATAATGACAAAGCCAACAACTCCTGCTTCCCCACAGTTATGCAAAGAATGTCTAAATGTACTTTTTCTGTACACAGAAGCTGAACAAACTCTTCACTTTCCCTTGTGGAAAAGAAGCTGAAAAAGACAAGCCTGCCTTCTGCACTGGAAGCCCTAAAAAGTAAAATTTAAATTATGTACAAAATAAAAAACACTATTTCATTTCTAGTCATGCTAATGCAACTTACTCAGTCCTTTTAATAAGCTGAGGTGCATACAGCCAGCAAACTCTTAATTTACTCACAGCACAATTCAACTGCTAGTAAAGGTGCATCAGGAACAGTTCTTAAGAAAGTCACCTACATCTTGCTCAGCAAACCTTGTAATTTTTCTCACTGCTGAGATGCCTGGGTTTGGACACAAAGCCTGGAAGCAACATGACTGCTCCAGGTCTCTGTACCTACCATCCAGAAGTGCTGCTCTTATTTCAGTTACTAGTACTGTTTACATCTTTCTTCTGAAGCACATCAAGAGGAAAGTGCAGCAGTGCCATCACTGCCTGACCCATCCTCAGCAGGAGTTCTAACTCACCACACTTGTCTAAGAGAGTTAAGAGACAAACCTGCATTTGACTGTTTTCTCTGGTTTTCAGTCAAAAGTGCTGTACTACATAAAGAGTATTCACAAAGCTGGCATAATTTTTTTTCCTCATTATGATTAACATTTCTTATAGACTATTTTTTTTTGAGAAAGATGCTCAAGTTTCAGTTAACTGAAACCTAACTTTTGAAACCAAACCCTAAAGGGGATTTAGGCACAAGTCATGTGTATTAAACAGCAAAGTTTAGGAAAAATAAAAACTACTGATAATGTAGGACTATAAAGATCCTCTTTCTGTTCTATTAACAAAGGGAAGTCTGAGCCATACTCTGAAGTGTCAGGCACGCTGATGAAGGAGGAATGTGACAACTGTAATCTTATTCTGAGAAGTAGCAAAGGAGCCTTTTGTCCCAAATGCCACAAAATCTGATACTTCACTGTTTCAAGGAAAAAGAACTATTACTATTGAATAGGCTAGATTACCCTTTCAAGGGAGACAATACATCTCCAGATGTATGCACAATGACAATGAAGGCACTGAAACATTAACTGGAGTAGCTATCCCAGAGTGCAAAAATTATTCCAAGTCCTTCAGAAGTGCTTTTTGCACCTGCTCATTATAACAAATTAATTTTCAGCATTCTCCTTTCTGTTCTTTGACAAACTATTTCTCAAACCTAATCCTCTGCTCTAAAACTTAACTGCCCAACATGTTATGTGCACTGTGGAACAGCTTGCTCTAACCTCATGTGCTTTTACACTCAACTTGTCATCTCTCATCAGTGAAAGTCATTTCTGTGTTTTAGATGTATTAAAAGCTGACTAGAGATGGAGCTTTTCAGCTAATTCAAAGATAGTACTTATGTGTAGCTAAACAAATGCTAGACTAGCTTCTTAATTAAACATTTTTAGAAATATGATCCAGCACTGAGAGGTTTTTTTTCATGATTTGAAACCCCAACTCCTTAAACTTGGTTAAGTTTTCAGTTATGGAATTTATCTGTGACACTAAGGAAATTACTACAAAGTTTGTTATAGTGTAATACCAACAGTTAAAAAGTTTGTTAATTACTCAGCTATATCAACTAAATCCAGATTGGCTATGCAAGACTTGAAATAGTTTTACAAAATAATTTTGCCCACCAAAGCCTCTGAAAATACTGCCAGACCTCTAAAGAAATAATAAAAAACAAACAAACAAAAAAACATTAATTACAGCAGCTATTGGAAACACTTGTGTCATATTTCAAGCATATTTTTTGTTGTGCAAAGCATTCTGCTTAGTTTGCAAACCTCATTTTGGCAACTGGAAAAGGTTTTCAACTATCCCACTCAAATGAAAACACAGGTCACCCCAAGGATGGGTAGGAAACAGACAGTAGAATTGCTGTCTTAGACATTATGAAATAAAAATAATGAAACTAAGCCATAAGGAGATACTTAGCACACTCTGAAGACTCACCATACAGTTTTCCATTACAACAGGAGGAACCATTGCAATACTTCCTTCCCTCTTCATGTGTTATTTGAAATTATCTTGCTGAAAAAGGATCTCCTCTGTCCTGTAGAGCAGCTACTGCTTTTTTAAAAGACAGACTGATAATCTGATTCAAATTCTTGACTTGTTTATTTCCACTCTGTGGAAGCCTTCAGAGAGCACCACATAAACGCATGTATAGTAATTGGCTGCTTGGCCAGTTATGCCCCAAAGAATGCAAATTATTTGGTTGCACAAATACAGTTTGTGTGTCACAAATATGACACAAATTTTACTCTGCAAATGAATTTACAGAGTAAAATGCAGGACAAAATACCAAACAACTGAACAATGTGAATACCACATTTGCTTGCAGGTTCCCACGCACCTGAATTTTTCCACATTTCCCTTTGACCTGTGCCTATGCTGTGGTTTCCCAAAGGAACTCATGATCTGGGCATCACCTCCTGATTGTCAGTCCCAGACAAGAATACCACTCACTTTTGCAATTGTACTGTGGTACATAGGATGATGCAGTATTTTACTTTGCCGCTTGCTTCAGAGTGCTTTCAGTAAGAGTCAAGTTCTCACACCATATACAACCAGTTACCCTAGCATTTATACAGAGCTCTGTCTGTACGTGTGTTGTAACACCATTTACTAATGCTGCTGTCTCGCTGTTCCCAAACTTTTTGCACATCAGAGTATTATGCAAGATTTTAAATCCATTATTCAACACAGCTTTTAGTCATGGCCACACTTAAGCATGTGCTTCCAGCCCATCAGTAGAAGGTAAGCTTCCAATGTACAGACTCAGCTGGACTATCTCAGATAGCCACTGCCACCCATCTGCTGGATGACTGAACTATTTGCATATCACTCTTTTGCAAGAGGAAGGCTACTCCACACAATCCAGGTTTCTGCTTGTGCACCCCTTCCCACAGCATGAGTACACAGCAAACAAGTACTTCTCACACTGGTCACACCAGGCAACACATCTTAAATTAAAAAAAAAANGGTTTATTTTGCACAGCTTCCAAGTGAAAACAGTGAATACCTGCAAGCAGTGATTACCTG
This sequence comes from Rhipidura dahli, assembly GCA_013399225.1. Lineage (NCBI taxonomy): Eukaryota > Metazoa > Chordata > Aves > Passeriformes > Rhipiduridae > Rhipidura > Rhipidura dahli. Next base: position 307,895 of record VXAC01001327.1, read on the forward strand.
CAAGCCTGGATCTGCCGACAGAGCATCTGAGCAAACAGATGTGGACAGCAAACCCCAGCAGGCAGACAGCAGTGAGCTGCTGAACAGGCTGCAACACCTCCCGTCTCCTCAAGTATTCCTTCACCACTTTTAACTTGTGCCGCTACCACACACTCATACAAGCCCACATGGTCAGAAACTGGAAACAGACGCACTGTACAACCAGGGGATAACACATGAACCTCCTGAAATGTGACTGTGTGCTTGGAAGCAAGAAGCATTCTTATCTGTTATTCATTTTGTGGCTGGAAATTGACTTCTTTTACCAGATAATTCAAAATGTCACCTGACACCACCCAGAAAGTGAGAAAAATACCAAGATATTTTACACTTCTGCACTGCCAAATGCTAAGTGTCAAACATGCTAAAAAAACTCCCACACTCCTGCACCATCTGAAAAAACTGTAAAGAAAGTTTGCTTACCTCATACAGTGCAAAGACATTAATGCTTCTCTTGAAGCATTCTTTAAGGATCACAGGTCTTAAAAGTAAAACAAAAGAGAAACCAGAAGAAATGACATACTTCTGTTGATCTGGGCCATCAAACACCACCAGCTCTAGTGCTGACCTATCATCACACTGTCTAGTCTCAGAACATACAGTTCCTGTCAGGGAAAAGACTGAGCAAAGGGTGGAGGAAAACAACACATACACAAAAAGTTATCTGCCCATGCAACACAGTACCAGAGAAATTTTTACTGCTTTCCTGGTAGAGGTATATGTCTAGTATAAAACCAAAGGGCAGTGAGAAACCCATGAAAAGGGAAAAGGACGAGAACACAGCATTTAAAAGCTCCTAAGTAGAAACAATTACTGAACAGAAAGTGATATGCAGCAAACTCCTAAAGTATAACATGCACACCTTTACAGACCTTCCAGCTGGTAAGCTACAACAGAGATACAAATGTCAATACTCAAGTGCTTTGGAAGTCCCCAGTTCAACAAATCTCAACCACACCAGTAAGAATGATTCCAAACAGGGTGCCCACACGCTTTCCTTTCTGATTCCACATTTTCTCCTACTGCCTCATTCTGAAATTACACCTATTCACTAAGACAATAGCATATTGGAAGGAATCTACTTTTCCACCCATATACAAAAGCTGGAAAGAGTATGTGCACAGTAAGATGCATTGCTACAGTTAAATAACTGTTGGAAATCACAATATTTTAACAGCCTGAAAAATCTCATCTGAGTTACAAAAATAATCTGTAAAAACTCTACTGACATCTACACATATGCTGTTTTCTGCATGCCACCACCAAGTCCTTTCCCTTGATCAGCACTTTTAGAAGAAAAACAGAGCAAAAACCAGCAAGAAAAAGAGATGTAAGAATGGTAAGAGTTACAAAACTTAAAAGATAAGCTCTATTGCACCAGATTTTCTGAATTTTCTGCATAGCAACTACTAATTTTTAGTGAATTTCTTGGCACTTAGAAAACATGTAAAATTCCATGATACACAACCACTGGAAACCACACGAGCCAAGGTCCACATTTCCTAAACCAAATCTTTCAAAGTACAGAATCACAGAATCACTTCAGTACGACACATCAAGAGACAGAAGTGAAAGCATGCCTTATATTTATGGTGTAAGAGAAGGCCTACGGATAGAAATAAACTTCATCAGCTGGTCTAATGAACTTTAGGAGAACACAAGTCTCTCTCCAGTTCAGAAGCGAATTTCAAACTTATATACAAGTACGGAAAGTTCAACTACATACATTTAGGTGATGCGTAAAACAATTAAGCTATTATCCATGGACTAGAAAGGATGATGAGGCGAGGGAGAGAGGATGGTGAGATGATTGTATTCCAAGGGAAATAGACAGGTAAACAGACAATCTGGAACAGAATTTGTCTGTGGGAATAAGTATAAAATTATGGTCAAATAAAACCATTCTCATGTCCAGGGCTGACAGCATACAGGAGAGCCATGAATTTCATTCCTACCCTCTTGTGCAGGTGTCTGGCAGATCACCATTTAGGATGAGACAAAACTCAGATGGTATTCGTACAAGAAAAATGGTTCCCTGTTCCAATGACAACTGGGCTTTTGTCCTTCACATACAGTGTGTGTGAACAAGCTCTGCAGCACTCACCTGGTTTCACCTACAGAGCATTTGATGCAGCAGATGAAGTATGTGATTTTGCAGAAAGTTAACGTACAAAACTTAGGGATTTTTGTAGCTCTGCAGAGATACGTCTTACTGCAGAAACTGCAGGGACATGTTTTTTTCCAGTCCCTAGACACCAAACATCATCCTGTAAGCCTTCATGAATTCTTAATTCACTCGAAGACACCACAATTTTCAGTCTGCTCAAATACAACTGTAGTAGCTTCAGGTCTTGCCCACTGAAATAAAGACATATAAGCCAGAAGCCACAGCAAACTGAAGTCAGTGTATCTAAAATGGTGTGTAACATTTCCAGTGAATTTTCTTTTTTCCCCTCCTTTGTTTCTTTTTTATACAGTTTATCTTTATAAATTACTTATAAATTGGAGAAGTCTACTCTGTTTTTCATTCACTGTTTAAAAAATAGCACATTCTGCTGGAGGAAACCATGCAGAAACAAGTGAATTATCAACAACTTAAATAAAGCACATCCAAGAACACACTAGGAAATACGGCACATGCTGGAAAAGGCAAAATGAATGGAATCATTTTCACTGTTCCTCTTTCAGAAATGAAATGTTTAATAATTTGTGTAACAGATCAAGAGTGGAAACTCGCATTTTCATCACCCATCTGCCATTAGCTTGCTGCATGAGTCACAGCTTATTTGGGCCCCAAGCCTGTAACATGAGAAAAAAGTGGTCACTAGCCTCACAGGGACTTTGTGAGGGTTAGTCTAGAGAACACTTTGGCCTCAGCTCAGTGATGCATCTGAGTACAAGCCTACTTTTAAGTAAATAAATAGCTACACTGAAGTCAACAACTTTCACACAAAAGTGACAGATTTGCCACATTCACCTTAGAGAACCTGAGTAAGATGTTAGGAGAAAAAAACAAATGAAAACCAGGGAAAAACATTTAAATTACTTCTCATATTGACAGTAAGAATTGGTATACAGATATTTGCAGTCTCTAAAAAAAATCAAACCCCAACCAAAACAGCTACACCATAGGACTTCAAAGTAGAAAGTTTTCTATGTAGTGGTAATACACTTCAGAGAGGTAAAGTCAAATTCTGTCACTACCTTGAATCACTAGGCCTACAATCCTCCTCCAGAGAAAGATAATAAGGTTAGATATTTATTACTAAATTAGAAAAGCTCTTGTAAATACATTATAAGCATACGTGAAAGTACAGAATATTATAATAGGCAGTGGGGAGAAGAGTCAGATCCGATATTTAGCTTTGGTAAAGTGACATATGCGAAAATATTACTGAGTGTACTCATATGATCACTTAATCATCAAAGTGTTGTCATTTTAAGTTATATTTAAAACATGAATCGGTATCATAACACGCTGTCTTCCATATCAGCATGTGGATTTCTTTCTTTCTTAGGCAAAGATGTTAAATTCTTAGAATTTTTTCTTCAGTCCAACTCAAGCTTCAGTAAATGATATGTAACCCCTTATTCGGCATACTTGGAGGACTGTCTCTGCAGATTTTATCTGCATCAACCACAAAAAACAATACTGCTTGAAAAGCTGCACTGTTGTAGCCGCACACCCGCATTCTTTAGTCCTGCATTTGTATGAGCCAAGTTGAATAAGTCTGCATTAAAAAATAATTAAGAGCTGCAAATCACATCCAGTGTGAACACAGCTGCGACATCAGCACCTCTTAGCTCTTTGAACCCCTAAAGGATTCGTCATTCTGGTGATGGATGACTAAGAGAGAGGCTATATGACACAGGTCCATAGAGCCAGAAGTAGCTGACAGAATGCAAATGACACTTCTTGCCTCTTCCAAGGAGGAAAAAAAAGCTGACACTGAGAAGTCTGTGAACCTGACTCAGTACTGTATGCTTTGGACTTCATGAACTTACATAGGTTCAGAGAGCAGTGAGATGAGAATTGCTGGATAAATAACACTGCCTCGAGTTTAGGAAGTCCTTGGAATGCAAGTTTTTTGAGGCTGGAAGCAGTAGCATCACCATGCAGTAGCTTCACCAGATGGCTATTACTCACCAGTGTCAGACACTGGGTAATTGACTGGATGGACACTTTGCCTGATGTGATGTGGTCACCTTTCTACTATGCTTTAAGATCCCATTTAACTGTCTTTTGCCTTCACTTTTCAAAAATCACCTCTCCTCCTCTATTCAAATCCCCCTCAATTCAGCTGCTGCAACTGCCTGCTGAGATCAGCAGCACAAAATACACCTTCACCTGATCATGTACTTTAGATGCCAAACTGATACACAGCAGCTGAAACACAGTACAGTTTTCATGTCACTGTAGGAATGGTAGCAATCCAGCAGAAGGGAACAGCACACACCAGCTAAATGCATGAGGGCACAAGGTCTTGTGAAAAGAGTTTCCACTGATGAACTAAAGAAGAATAACTTGACTGTATATGTGAATGCTAACATACCCCATGCCTCTAAGGTATCACAGAAATCACAGGAGTATGTCAGTTGAGAGCCTGATGAAAAAGCACTAGTGATAAGTTTGTAAAATTTTATAAAAGATAAAACATTCTATCATTTTCCTTGTATTAAAAACACAAACAGCATATTTGGGATATCTCAAAACAGCAAAATATCAATCTTCAAACAGCAAAACAAAGCCCTGTAATACACCATTAAGTATGCATTCTGCTGAGCTGGTGGCTACATTCGTATTTTGGCTTACTACAGTAAATTCCGTCCTAGGAAACTCCAAGAACTCTGCACCCAACTGCCAAGTACTGCAACACATCCTGCCAGGTATAGCTAGTCATCTTGCATGACTGCAGTACTCTTTTTTTTCATTTTCTTCCTAATCCCATGTGCCAAAAAGATAGAAGAGCTACTAGCACATTCCCTTCTGTTAACCTACTTCACAACAAAGCAATAAAACCAGTTACAAGTTCTAAAGTATGCATTCTTTAATGCCTTCAGTATTTCCTTTCCATATTGGCAAATACATTGCTTTTCTCCCTCGCATCTTTGCTCTACTTTTCAACTCCTTTTCCACTTTCTTTCTCCGTATTACTAGTCCAAGAAAATAGTTCCGTGGAAAAACACCCACATCTACAAACAATTCATTTCCACTTGCCTTGCCAAAAATACCTCCAGTAAATTGATAGTGAAATCCCTTTTGGTAAAAATAAGCTGAGAATAGACCAAGTCTAGCCACAATTTGACTCCAAACAAGAAACTGCAATTTACAATACACACTTTACCCATGTTTTGATGCATATTGTAGGTGGTTCTACAGAACAGCCTTATTAATGCAAAGCATGAACCTTACTGATAAACTGCACACTATACTTCTATGATTTAATTTTTTAATATACAGAAAGTGAGATTTACTAGGTAAAAATTTTCCTACTAGTTTCTTAAGTCTTTAAATCACTGGTGCACACACACAGAAGATGAGGAACAGCTCATCACAAGCACTGTGGGACAGGTTCCCTTGAAGTCACACCTGATGTGGCCCATCGAGGAGCTCCTTCAGCAGTGGGGCAGGGCTGTGCCCTTACAGCCGTAGAGGCTGAAGCATCGGCCTCCAGCAGACAATGGGGACAGGTTCCCTCTCCATCCCAGCTCCCCCAGCACCCGTAAAGGGCAGAACCAAGAGGACATGGAGTTCCAATCCTAGCACAGAGAGTAGCTGGAGCTGTCCCACACATAGAGAAGCAAATGGCTCCCTCCTATCCAACAAGTAAAATAAACAAAATTCAGTCACTGTTCCTTCTCTGCAAACAAGACTTACCCAGCAAGAAGCTGAACTGACTTAGCTCAAAACACACAAAAATAGTATGCTAAGACTGTTTAATGAAACTTCTCTGAAACATGCTGGATATAAAATAAAGGAAGTTAATGACTGCATTTTGTATTTAATGCACGTTACAAGTTACCTGTAATTAAAAACATTTCTAGTCCTGTCGGTTCAAGGCATGAAAACATTTCTTTGCAACCTTGGTGGTAAGAATGTTGAAGTATTTAAGTCAGACTGAAAAGCACCTGTCCCACTGCACCCTGTCGTTAATCAAGGAGATAAAAACCTCCTAACTTCATCTGAAGTACAAGCTACTCAAAAAAAGAAAAGCTGCAAAATAACCACACTAGTCACACATCTTGTGCTCTACCTAGTTTTATATTCATGCCTTACAGGAAAAACAACCTTATTTGCTCCCGCGGTTTGTCAGCTTGTGAACTGTGCCACCAAAAGGCTTCCAGTACTTCCAGTCACAGGAGCTGTAACAGCTGGGAAACCTTTAGTGTGTTTCATAGGGCCTTCTGAAAACAATGGTTTTTACGCAGGGGGCACCCTCTTCTACTAGTCAGTGTCTCTACCAACTAGCAACAAGTCAGATGAACTCACTAAAAGCTTCCAGCCAACTCTCAACACCACATTTCCCACAAAATACTATGGGGTTGTGTTAATATTCACAATTTTAAAAATCTACAGTGTGCCAAAGAGAAACATCTATCCACATCTCCAAACAGCACACACCACAGCTCCTGTTGAGATGCTGAACTTCAGAAGACACTCTCATTTTAGCATGGACCTCACAAGACCCCTTGTCTTTGTCCTCCTCCCCTCCACATTCCCTTTTTTTTTTTTTTTTCCTGAATCCCTCTGTAGCTGGGGGCATTACTTGTGCTTTACATATAACTTATTTCTCTGGCCTCTTTGCCTAGCTCAAGTCCCTGGCATACAGTCTGCTAGATGCTGTATTAATAGAGAGAGTGCAGGAAGAGCAGGCCCAACAAACTTGATCTGGCAGAAGACTTTGCATCCATGCTGGCAGTGCGCAGGATCCGCGTAGACAAAGCGCCTCGAAGAGCTACAGACTCCTACGAACAAAGCTGAACCCCCCTCCTCCTTACTGCTACCCATGGGCCACTTCACACCAGCAGCAAAGCCACGGCAACCTTTTTCTGTGATTCATTAAAACAGACTAATGCCACACAAAATTACAAAGTACTACTTTATCCTCCTTATTACATTGTCTTTGTCAAGCCCCAGCTGCTATTTTGTTTTTACAGCTACTCAGAAATATAAAATCTCTCCTCTTTTAAGGAAACCCTGTCACTAAGTACACATGTAAAATACAAATAAGGGTAGTATCTTCAGCACACGGCCCTCATCTAAGCTGTGATGTCGCACAAATGCAGCGCATTAATCACTGCACACCCTCTTTTCTTAGAAGGGCTGCGATGAGGTACAACTCTCAGTGTTTCTTCCATGCCTCTGGGCAAGTAAAGCAGCTGTTGGTTATCAGTCACAAGGACGGCATTCCACGACAGCCCAAGCACTCGGGGATGCCTATGACAAGTCCCAGCGCAGTCACGCCGCGATGCGGACCTGAGCCCAGTCGCTCTCCACCGCGATGCCGGCAGCATCCGACCGGGCGCGCCAACAAAGCCGCGGCCCCGGGAGCGCGGCCCC